>JAODKM010000099.1:15286162-15298020 GCA_026780845.1 Petrocephalus sullivani | reverse complement strand
AAGAGCAGGCGGGAGGGGTTTGGGCGGCAGGGAGCGGCGGCGGGGGGGGGGGGGGGGGGGGGGGGGGGGGGCACATTGTTCCAAGACCAAATAATCTTCACTGGAAACTTATAATCTAAAAGAGTGTGTTGTTTTATGTGTGTGGTTGTTCAGTCCTTGTAATCGCACTATAAATCACTTTATGAGATTAGCTACTACTTGAAGTTAAGGTTACATTGCATGTCTCTAAAAGGGGATGAAAACATTCTCGTGTAATAATTTTTAAGAAGGCAGGGAAGTTCAGTTCTTACAGGGACGCACATCTGCGAGGAATAGGTTGAAAGATTTTCACTAATACGTGACTAGAATTTATCTGCAATAGAAGAATTTACACTGGCTGGCTGTGCGCTAGTTAGTATTGCACCGCGCACTCTGCCAGCTTCATCATTTAAGATGCTTTAATAATACTTTCATGATTTATGATACACAGTTTTTTTCCCTCTGAACGTGAAATGAGTTGCCTTTCGATGTTTTTTTCCTTCTTCTCAGTGCGAGTGTGACAGTGTCCTTATGTTTTGACTTGACAATCCTTTAGAGCTTTGTGAAACAGTAATGTTGCAGAGTCTGTCAGGTGTAGCATACATCTCAAGCTGAAATCACAAGCACTTGCAAAGAAACTTCAAATAGGATGACAGAGTATAAATGAATGAATCAATAAACGATTTTTCAAATATGGAGCAGTTCTCTCCGAAAGAGGAATGTTTAAAACCTTTAAATGACCCGGCTGTATCCTTTTTCTGGGTTGAAAGTATGTTTATCTTGCATTATCAGTTTGTGAGCGTGCCATTTAATGTGACCCATGAAATTGTATTGTCTGTTAAACTGATATGTGAGGTTCACATATATATTTTTTGAAAGCCATACTCTAACATTGGTGTTTGTGGTACAGTCAGTGCCAGACCATGACTTGCAATGGTACATACACCCAGCTCGGGTGGTGGTCCTGACCTCCATCACCTTGCAGCTCTCTCTATGTCTGGCCTCTTCTGTCTGCAATGCCGGGCGACTCACCGGCATACTGAAGCCCCTCCCCCTTTGGAGGGCAAATAAGGCATCACAGCATTCATGACTCATGAGGACTTTCAAGCAGAAAGCTACGGGTGAGCTCAGATGGAGATGGAGAGGGACTGATATGAAATGGTTATATGCAGTCTGAGGTCATTGATTTAAGGCTAAAAAAAACAACTGGTGTCTAATAAGCCTGGAAACCTGTAATAAATAAATATGGTAATACAAGTAAAATGAGCTGTGGTTGATCAAACTGCCTTCTTAATCTTTAATTCCCAATGAACACAACAAATCAAGCCCTATGTTTTACTGTGATGTTATTGGACCAAGGGGAATCCATTGGTGCTTTTCCTTGTTTCTACATGTTGCAGAATAATTCGCTTGTGTGTGTTTTTGCCTGTAATGACTGTAGCGCCAGTGCAGGCCGGGAGGACAGGATGTCAGCGTGAGAGCGATTCACAGGCCGGCAGCAGGCTTGGTAATGGCAAACGACCTTGGGGCCAATCCAAGGGAGTTGGATTCCATGATTTGGGACAGGATCCAGCTCCCCCCATGACCCTGAGAAGGATAAGCAATGGATTGGAGGGATTTGTAGTTTCTTAGCAGATACACATTATCATGCAGTCCAGCACCTTTTATAGTAATGCAGCTAAATGAAGCGAATCTGCCAAGGTCAGGTTATCATGCTGGGTCCTGAAGCAGCAGGCTACTGTAAGTCCCCAAAACCTGCATCAACAATGTTTTGCTACACCAGCAAGCATGATGGGCTGAGGGTGAGGGTTTTTCATAGTGCCCTTGAATGAGGATGTTTGGCAAAAAATATCTAACTGTATAAATGGGTAAAACTGAGCTTATATGGATGAAAGTGTTGATAGGACAGTAGAATGTGAGATGATGCATCCCAAATTTGCGGGGCACACTGATGCTGGGCAGGCCCGGCAGCTATGCAACTCGTCTCTTGGCACAATGAGCTGCTGGCCCAGTATTGCCCTTGCGGTGCTGCTGGGGAGCAGGAAACAAGGGGTTTGGACCACAGCCCCTCGACCGTGAAAGCATAATCACCTCGATGCAGGATCCCCGGCAACAGCCTAACGCCCGGCAGCACTGGAAATATCATCTGTTCCGTCCCGTCTCTGTGGCGACAGTAACCATCTGCACCCCCCTCTCAAGATAGACGAACGTGGACGTGGAGAGAGACCTATTTGATTGGACATGGCTTTCCCTCCGAATATAGACCGTAAACCGACTGTTTAACGGCCTGATCTTGAAAACACTGAAAAAAAGGGTGTTTGGCAAGGGTTTGAGCTACTGGGTCTTTGGTTCACAGGACACATATCCAGTATTAAATGTGCATCTCCATCCTTAGCAGCCATGGTCCAAAATAGGATGTCAATCCAGGATCCCTCCCGTTAAATGTTTGCTACATACAGCAGTGTCCATCGCTAACTATCACAGTGACAGTTCTGATAATTGTAACTTGGGGGCAAATATAATGACAACTTGATTTCAAAAGCCACAGCAGGTGGAACTTTCCATCACCAAATGGTTTAATCCAGCAGGGACATGCCAAATGCTTTAATCCCATTACTAAAGTGATATAACCATAATAACAATAATAGCTGCTTAACAACTGGCCTATTCCCGATTTTAAGCAAAAATGTGTAACTACTGGCACTCCTGAGTGTCATTTACTTGTATTATTTTTATGCTAAAAAAAACAAATTCGCATGACGTGTGTAGATTGATAGAAGCATGGTCAGAAAGCTTTGCTGACCTTTAATCAGCTTTTGGAGCATTACACAAATTTCTATCCCAAGAGCTTAGCGCTTTCTGACAAGAACAAATACAGACCTTAACTTTTATCCATATACTTCATGATCCCCATTTTTGTCTAAATGGTGTTGTAATAAATCACAACACACCCATGCAAAGCACCTTGGGGCAACACTCTTGTCAAAGTCACTATATAAAAAAAAAAAAATGTGAACTGAATTTACAAGAATAGCCAGGAACCTAACCCCAGCAGAGAAGGGCTTAGGACAGCAGTATAGAGTTAAACAAGAGTCGAACTTCATAGTTTTGCTACTAGCTCACCAGGTTTGTTATACAATTTTACCAGCCAGTGGGCTAGTGCTCAGTTTTCTGTACTTGCCTCAGGTGAGAATTTCCAGTCTTGGCAAAGCAGCCAAGCCAGTGGAACTGAAACATTCTTCAGTGAGTTCTCACATTCCTGCTCGTGCAGGGTTACTATGTCAGTGGGGTTGGGTTGCACCCATGTCACGTACGAGTCTTACTCCCTCACAAACCACACCTTTGTCTGTCACATCCCACACCAGATCCTGCCAAGTGATGCGTCATACGGGGCCCAAAGGCTTAGCTTCTGTTTCCCCACTCACTATCTGAGCGGTACGGTCTCCATTCCATTGCAGCTTCATTCTCAGACCCTTTGGCCTCACTGAAAACAGGAGCATCGGGATATTTTTTGCTTTGTGACCCTGGATAGATGCCAAGGTGCAGAAGGGCTTCATAACAGCTGTCTCAGCAATGAGTACATGGAGTGTCCAGAAAAAATAATGAAATGGACAGTTTTAGGTTTTTTGGAAGTTTAGTATTGCGTGAATTGTGTTTAAAGTAATTTCTGTTATAAAGGGAGTGTATCACATATTGGCATCTGAGTATCAACAAGGGAATGAAGCCCTTCACCAGCACAGACATGAAGCAAAAAGGATTCAGTAGCTTTCCCTGGGGCTCATGGGTTGCCAAGACCACCCACCATAGCAACAGCAATGCTACCATATACAGAGATTACTATAGCCATACTGTATGAACTGTTTTCCAGTTTAAAATGTAAGTAGCATTTTCATTTTGCCCATCTCTGACCATATGATTGATAACATTGTTACTTTTTTAGACCCAGAACTTTCCAATTCCATTAAAGTATTGTGGGCAGTTACAGTCCTTCAGTAAAGCTAAAAATGTCACAATGAAAACTCCACAATCACAATTTTGTTGTAGAGAACAAATCCAACAAAACCTAAAAAGTATGCAGTAAAAACATGCGATTCCCATTTACGACCAGCAGATGTCTTTATTGTTGTAATGATCAGGTTACATTCTGTATATAAATCTCTAGATACTTTCCTGATAACTGCAATAGATGTAAAATACTACATTTCTAAGATGCACTTCGAAATCATAGTGATATACATTAATTTGGCTATTAAATGAAAAATGTGAAATTAAAAACTGACAGTTGGTAAAAAACAACATGTAGATTTGGTTGAAATTGTCAGGCACTACAGCGAAAATCTACTGTGTGCTGGTTATGTAATAGACAAGTACACTGGGTGAATTATCCCCAGAGAAATTATGAAAATCAAGGCTCTAATTACTTACAGACATTATATAGACACATAAGTATTAATTAAACTCAGAACACTATCTTCACTACCGTCAATCTGTAGAAACTGGCCAGCCTCAGACTCAGGATATAAGGGCAGAAAAAGCACTTATAGTAGTGAAACAGGAAATGAACGACGCACACAATTAACCGAGCCCTGGACAGCTTTACAGCACTGGCTGAATAAGTAAACCATAAAGAAATTCAGCATGGAAGAACCCAGCTATAGTTGGTCATGTGATTTAATGAAAAGGTGCAGTGTATTGTGAAACATGGAAAAAAAACTAATATTTGCTTATAATAATCCCTTATATAAAAAGAAACTTAAAAAAAAAAAAAGATTAACACGTCCTCTGAACGACTAACAGCAAAGTGAAACGTGATATATAGATAGAGAGAGAGATCCATGCTGGAAAGCCAGCCGGCAATCTCTTTGGAGATTCACACCTCAGGCACAGAGTGATCCATGGAGGACCGCAGGAGGCCACTGGACATTCTACAGAACAGAAGGTTAAGCAACGGTCATTTGATCATGCTGAAGTTACCGCGTTTCACCACGATGCAGATACTGAACGACAACAGCACAACCTGGTAGAAATTTTACTTATGCTGGGTAAACAATCATGTGCAAAGTTAAACAAAAATCAGTTAAGCTAGCCAAAAATCAACCCATGCATGAGACTGCAACCCCCCCTCCGCCCCAAATTACGACAAGCAGCACAAAATGAAACCTTAACCTTGCACTATGCCCAAACAGAACGTACATAGTCCTGTGAAAACTGGCAGTTTTGCTTCTAGAGATCATTCTAAGGGAAAGGCATCACTATCCAACAAGATCTAGATCTATCCCGATGCTTGCAGAGTCCATGATGCAGCTAAAACATTAACGCAGCAGCGGCATCAGGCAGGCCAGCTTACCTCTTCACCATGTGCTCGTAGATGAACTTGGGCATCACAGTGATGGTCATCGTACTTGGAGATGTGCTCAGGATGTCTTTAATCTGCGAGTCCTGCACACCAACAATTTTCATTTTCATTATAGTTTACATATTTGCTGTCTAAAAGGCTACAGCTCACTAAGTGCCTAAGCCACCACCGCAGGCCGTAGTGCTCAAGAGAAGCTTCCCATTTCTGTCCCCAGCTTGCATGTGTTGACTTATGCGGGAGAGCATCTCCCTGCTGGCCTTCACTCCTGGAGAGATACCGCCAAAGCCTCTAGGAGGACTTCTTACTCACAGACCTTATCATGAAGCTTCCTTTGGCCCATCTTATGAAGACATTTCTTTCTATATCCCTCTCCCCTCAGGAAAGGTTTATTCTCCAAGTCCAGTGAAGGAACAGGCACTGGATCAGGATCGGAAAGAGCAACCCTCCCCCCATCCCACCGTCAGCTTCTTTCCCGGCTCGGGCCGGACCCCCGCCCCGGCTAACAGCACCCACCTTAAGCCCGATGATGTTCTGGCCATTGATCTCGCAAATGTAGTGGTCCGTCAGCAGGCCGTTGCGGGCTGCCGACCCATCCTTCACCAGCGAGGTGATGCAGCCGGACTTGAAGATGAAGCCCACGTGCCCTGAGCTGTCCTTGTGCATGGTGACAGTGCGCTGGAAGGGCCTGTGTAGGAGTGCAAGTCAGACTTTCAGGAAAGCATTGTGTTCTCTCCAATCTGGTGTTTTGTGCTGCTTAATACAGAGTGTGCTGATGTATCAGCAGGGGGAGCCAGACAGTCACGTTTGAACACAGTTCAAAAAGAAAAAAAAAAAAAAAAAAAACTGCAAGGTCATTCCTCCCATTTCTCAGCTATGCATAATTCAGAACAGTCAGACAATTTCCCTGGCTTACTTTACTGGAATTGCTTATGTAGAGGGGGGAAGACTATACCCTGCATTTGTTTTTTTTTCCCCAGATAGCATTTCACAGATACATTTGGTACAATACAAGTTTTGACTATTTAAAAATTGATTTTAACAGCGTTCAGGCTAATAGCCGCCAGGTCTACGACACAGCTTAGCATCACTTCCTGGTTTGCAAGGCCCAGCCCCCCTCCCCCACACCTGTCACGAACGATGAGCTCGATGCGATGCTCCGCTGCCACCTTCAGGGCCTTGTGGGCCTTTTCCAGGTTCCAGCCAGCACAGTTCTGCCCGTTGATCTGCAGGACCTGGTCTCCAAACCGGAGGCCTGCCAGCGCAGCAGGGGAGTTAGCCTGCACCAGCTGGATGAACACCCCCTGGAGGATAGGAGGAGAAACACACATGAAATAAGCAAGAGGGGGAGCGTGAAAGCTCAGTTTGTGTGCAAGCAGAGTAAAACCCCCATAGAGAGCTGAGAACCAATAAAATTTAATCAAGCAGGGAAACTTTGGACACCGAGGTGACTTTCGAATGGGATTCCTGTGGTTTGCTTCATAACTTTATTGTCCCAAAGGGAGTGACACCTGTATTTAACCTATAATTAACAGATGACTTGGCCAACCTTGCTACACTGAAACTTAATGGAGCACAAGAGCTTCCACAGCTAAGTCTTCGCACTCAAATGAGCCGTCTAGCACATTCAGTCACAGCCATGGCGGCCGGTCGCTCCCCTTTCGGGAAAAAAGCAGACTTACGTTGTCGATGGAGCGCAGCCTCAGGCCGACCTTGCCGCTCTCGTCCTTGCACAGGATGACCTCGCGAACCCCAGGCCGGATCTCGGCCCGACGCACCCCGACGTCGTTCCCAGTCACGGGCCGCACCATGCCTCCGAGCCCGCCGCTGGAAGGAAGTGCCACCTGCTGTAGAACCGGGGATGAGGATTGGGACGTCCGAAAACAAAGAAACCGGCCCGCCCCCTGGACACAAGACAGGTCTGCCCCCATCCCGTCCTAAGAGCAGCAAGCTGGACAGGCCATGAAGGACAGGGACACTTACACTGTCCATGACAGGAATCAGGGCCAGGTTCCTCTGCACCTCATCGCTGTTGAGGCTCAGGCCCATGTAGTCGGCCAATTCCTGCAGGTTGGGGTATAGGGCTAGGGCGCAAACACAGTCCATCAGACATCTTTACGTCCAATCCCGTGATTCACCGTGAAGTCAGACAAACCACTGCAGCTCGGGTCATCATAAGCCTTTACCGTTCATAAGGGCAGATTCCCACAGAAACGTCATTTGCTTTCCAAAGGAGCTGCTGTTATTTTGGTACTACACAACCTTAATGGGTCAATCAAGGGACCACACACAAACACACATCTATGTAGTATGGCCCCAAAGGAACACTCTCCTCACCAAGACAGCATGAGAAAACAGACCTCAAATCTGCAGACACATTAAACCAGGCACCTGGACTGGACTCCGCTCACCCAGCTATGTTGGAGCCCCTAACATGATTGATCATCCATTTCACTGTGAGAATCAGAGAGACTGTGCTTCACAATTATTCCCTCTTCTGGGCATAAATATTTCCAGCTAATCAGCCATTTGTATCTTTTCCAAATTTTAAAAATAAATTGTGTGGAATGAGCACAAAATGTGAAGAAATACTGACCTGCAAAATATACTGTACTAAGAACAGCCTGGAGGGACCTGAACCTGGCAGAGCTGTAGCAGTGTGTTTAACCCAAACACCGACAAATACACGTGTATACAGCAGGCACACAACAGCCAGACACAGAGAAATACAGAACACACTGAGGGGTAACCTGCACACTCACACACACACCCTCAATCGCTCACCACCCCCAGCACCTAATCCCTCTCAATCTGGCCCCACCCACACCATATAATCCCTTAGTTAAGCCCCGCCCCCACCATCAAATCCCTCACCATCCTGGGCCACCCTGATTCAATCTTATCATCTGGCCCCACCCCCACCGTCTAATTCCTTACCTTGCTGCCCCGCCCCCAGCCTTTAGTCCCTGACCATCTTGCCTAGATCTTCCCTCACCATTTTGCCTCCTCCATCCAGTCCCTCACCAGCCTGCAGGTTGATTTTAATGGTACTTCACCAACTTATGATGTCCATCAGGACTCCTACCAAACCTACCTAAACTGGTGATGGAGCCCATTGTGCAGTCTCACAATAAGCCCATCTGCCATTGAACCGACACAAAGGCAAGACGCGAAACACTCCTAAAACTCCCCGAAAACATGTGCAGGGAGAAAAGAGGATGGCAGAAAATGCTCACTGATCAACTGTTCTGTTCACAGATGGGAGGAAATGAATATTTCCCTTAGACCCATCTATAACAAAGCCGACAGCTCGTTTGATTTAATGGAAGATAGGGAGGAATACAGGACACTACTAAATCACGCCGTGCTTCAACATTTGGGACAATAACCTACTTATGCACTAAGCACGTGTACAAAGGTCCCATGAAATTATGCAAGACCAAGCAGCATGTCATTGGGGGTCCAGACAAAGTCACAAAAACCGTGTTTCTGCCACCAATTCATAAGTAAACCTGCCAAGAATCTGAAGGACAGGAAAGTCGGAGGCTGCTATGAACCAAACTCGGAAAGTCCAGGATGAGGTCGGAATACTTCATTTCCTCACCATTTCCTTTCCCCCGGTCCTTAGCAAACGCCATTAGAAAACACTAAGCTCACCCCGTGAATGTTGAGACAGAGATGCCTGTGCCTCATTTTGCAATGACTCCACAGGCAAGATCACGAGGAGGGTGAAAATACTTGTGCAAGACACACGTAATCCGTTTTATGGACAACAGATGTACAGATGAGCGCACACAGGCTGCATTCATCGCAGTCAGGCTTGAAAATCACGGTGGAGGGACATGAGAAGTAAACTGTGCCCCAACACCCCCTTCCCTCCTGTCACTCAGGCTCCAAAACGGGACCACGGTCTCTATGGAAACCTTAAGACTGTACCGCAGAAAGACACAAAGACCTCAGGCCTGTCACTGTGGCCAAAGTGGGGCCTGGGGGAGGGGGCCCATTCCCCACTATTCCATTTTCTTCCTGTTTTACCGCTGCATTTCTCAACTGCTTCTTTATCCAGCTCACTCTCAGTTCTCATTCTCCCTCACTTCCCTTGCCTTTCACCATCTTTATTCCTTAAAAGCCCTACTGCACGTCAGCGGCATAATAGGAGGCCAGCTCCCCCTCTAGCAGTTTCCCAGTCTCGAGAACCCACAGAGCCAAGATGCAAGTCTGCCAAACGAATAGCAATCTCTTCATCTCAAACCCCTTCCCCCTACGCGTCCTATGACAATTACGTTACAGCAAATCGGGACCTCTCCAGTCTCCAGGAGAAAAGGTCTCGGCCAAAAAGCATCATAGCAGAGTGGCAAGACCCAAAACAGCCCACAATAGTTGAAAGCAATGAGAAAAGACATTAGGGTAAATCAGGTTTCGACAGGGACGGAGTACAGGCCTCATACAGCCTGGGGTTTACCGGATGCTGACGTTGCATTGTTGGCTGGTAGGGCTTGTGAAGCCTCCTCTGTGATGGCAGGGGTAGAGGAGGTACTCTGTGCAAATTGAGACTGGGCCTGGAGGAAAACGCAGGTCATACTGTTGTTATTTGGATTGAATAACCAAAAATTGACTGCAGGCTTTCATAGAACAGAGGAGTCTAGGATAAATATCATAAAATCCTAAAAAATAAACAACCAATACACCCAATAATAAACAGCATAAATTATGGCCAATATGAGCCGTTCCCCCCTGTGTTTTGTGGGAACCTCAACCCCCCCCAATGTTCTACCCAAAGTTAAACCCTTGTAAACAGAATTTATAGGGGATAAGGAACAGATTTACACAATTTTTTTAATTCTGAATGACAAAAGTAGCAGAACATGATAATAATAATACTGAATAATTTCAGTATTTTCTTTACCTTCAGGACCTTGTCAACTTTAAGGTCTTCCAGGGATGGATAGAGAGACATCCTGTAAATAACAGTAATAATAATTAAAAAAAAATCAAATATAACAGCGATTAAGTACCCGAACACTACTGCCAATAATAGTTTTCCATGTACGGGAAACTGAGGAAGGAGGAGGCAGGGAAAATGAGAAGCATGATCTTCAAAACCCTTTAAAACATAAGTCACTCCATAGTCAAATATAAGAATCATGTGCTTTAGAACAAGTACTCAAAAAAAAAGGCCCAGATATGGAGAGGTGAGCGTGACATTTCCTTGTTAGACTGCCCTCCCTCCCCCACTCACGCAGTGCGTCCTTCTCTTTACAGAGCCCTGGGCATTCAGTACCTCAGTACCACCCCGTTAACCGATACGAGGCAGATCCATGGGGGTGGCACTGTGGAGATGGACGAGAGGGGCAAAGGCAGCCTCCGCCAGCAGTGATTCACACAGGCGGCCCCCACGCACATCATCTGTTATCAAAAAGTATTATGCAAGCCTGAGCCCACAACAGTGCTGCCTGCCATAACGTTTCCCTGCTATGCATATATTTTACCTAGTTTCTGCTATGAAAGAAACTGAACCATATTCCAGAATAACGACTCCATAATAAACGACCCTTTTGAAAGGCAGCCCAGAGGTAAACCCAAAATGCTCTCATGACTGAGATGAACCCTGGCCTTCTTAGTCACGTGGTCACATTTTTAGAACATTACGTAATCGCATAGACAGCAGCAAAATGACATCCTTCCCGAAAGAGACAGAAGTGTAAATGTTTATCAGAAGGCGGCTGCTTTAAGAAAGGCAGGCACTGCAGATCAAAGTAGTCCTGAAATCGGCAGAGAGCATGTTACACAGAGAGCCAAGCCCCCAAGAAAGAAAAAAAAAAAAGAAGGAGAAGAAGGTCTCTCTCTATTTACTCCAGTGGCCCCAGACTAATTCAAGAATCCATTCCTGAGTACAACACAGATATAAAATTTAGAAGTTTAATCCTAATAATCCTAAATTTAATCCAAAGGGGTTCAACTATATCCTACGGCATGGACAGTAACAAAAGCAGGACTGTACAAAAATCTTTCATTTTAACATGGAAAAAACACCACCATATAATAAGGAATATGGTGAAATCTCTGCAAATGACTGATGGACCAAACAGTGACATATTTGCTCAGGTTTTCATTAAGCTAATCTAAGATTCTTATTACAGGCACAAAAAAAATTGGGCATTTGGCCATTTTTTGCTAACTACAAAATGAACTACAACAAATCTGGTCTACCTAATCAACCATAAGAATGTGCAGACTGGTATGTAGGACAAGAGATTTTATTACATTAAAATAATTAGCACAAAAGGTCACATGCTGTTCATGTGCTGTTAAGGGGATAAGGCTGGACAGTAGAGCAACAAAGAAATTAAATGGCTTTCAAAACTTTGGAGTTTCTCTGTGCTGCAAGGCTTTTGTCACTGGTCTGCTAGATATACAGTGGAGGAAATAAGTATTTGACCCCTCGCTGATTTTGTAAGTTTGTCCATTGACAAAGAAATGAAAAGTC
>JAODKM010000099.1:15254583-15274152 GCA_026780845.1 Petrocephalus sullivani | reverse complement strand
TCGGTGAAGGTCATCGCGGCGCCTTCCTCTTAGGATAAAGGGGAAATGTGTGTGTGTGTGTGTGTGTGTGTGTGTGTTTGTGTGTGTGTGTATATATATATATATATATATATATATTTTTTTTTTTGTTCTGAAAGAGCCAGTGCCTCATCTGCCACGAACCTCAACACATCACTGTTACAGTTAGTGTAACTGGCATATCAACATTGCTCACAGTGTTTTGGTACACCAAGAAATCCAGGGTATAAGCAGACTCCATATAAGCCTGACCATAATAAGCATATGGAAAATGTATTTCAATTCATATTTATCCTATATTTACACCTAAACTACTCAGATGTTAAACAATTGTATCCACCTCGTAGAATAAAAAAATACGCCCATCTATAAAAAACACAGAGAAATAGACATTTTCTCCAAATATGGTATAAAGCAGTTTATTGCAACCACACATTATGATAGCCATCATCGGTTTAATTTAGCACACATATACAGAGCAATAACACACCATTCATGCCACACCAGAAAAACAGGGAGCGGCGATGACCAGCATCTCATGACTTGTTTTACGTTCTTTCAAACACAATATAAAACATTCATCAACCTCATCGCACAGAAACTACAAAAGCACAATATAGTGTGCCTCTAGCGACAGAGATTTTTCATTTCAGAAGTATTCCAGAGATAAAACATTGGCATTTGAGAAAATGGCATGTTAGTTTAAAATGATGGAGGAAGGTCGGGATATCAATTTCCTCAACCCAGATTTATAGTCCTCATATCGCAAGTGTATGAAAATAATCATAGATCATCTGAGAGTTTGCTTTCCAGAAACCAGTTTTTAAAGAGGTAATTACCCCACTCTCCAAAACATAACCGATTTCTCACATCCTACAAGTAAAACAACTGTGCTTTTCATTGGTTTAAAATTTCACTAGATGTATTTACAATCTATTGTTTTAATCGCTGTAATAGGTACACTTACACATAGGCCCAATCACGCACTACTTAATTTCACAAAACAAGACAAAAAAAAAAAATTAATTCAAGATAAAGAATTTTGAGGTGAATGAAATGCACAAAATACTTAAAAATGAAGCGTGTTTGGAAAACAAAATCTGCTCACAAATACATACTTTTCTGTGTGAGTAAATGTGGCCAGAGTGGAACTATAGACTCAAGCCTGTAATAGAATCAAGTGCACAATCTCCTATCTCTCCTGTTCCCAAGATAGGAGGCAACCTGCCAAAGAGCGAGAGAGAAACATCAGAATCACATTTATAGGGAACTCATATTACTCACATCAGTGAGACACATTGACGGTGTAGGTGGAATTTGCCTTAGAGGCTCATCCTCAGCCAGCTTCAAATTTTCACTAATAATGCTTGTGGTTAAAATATGGACTGAGAACAGAACCTGGACCTCTGCCCACAGATAATTGCTGTCTTATACTAGTGTTACAGCCTCATAAACAAAAAAGGACTCTGTTACTTGTAATGACAGTAAAAAATAAACTGATAATGCTTAGCTTAAAATTTATAAATGGTTTGTGTTCCCTAGCTAGGAATTTAGTCAAATTTATAGCGTCCAGTTTATCTAAGCAGCAGGCTTGTGAAATGTGTGCCTGGGTACAAGGTACTTTAAGAAGACTGGAGACAACAGGAGTATTCCACAGTCCATCAACCAATGACCGTTAAATATTTTTCTGCATGTGCTTCTTATATAATTTCTAAAGAGAATGTGGAGGTAGTTTTGTTCCTTCACCATCAACCTGAAACTCAGCTTGCATGAGCGAATCAAAATCATATGGCACGCGCAGCAAGACAACCAGCATTTTGAGCAGTGGTTCCCAATCCAGTCCTTGGGGACCTACAGGCAGTCCACATTTTTGGTCCCTCCAAACTCCCTGCCAGATAGTTCACATTTTTGTTCCCTCCCAGTGAGCTGGGAGGGAGCAAAAATGTGGACTGTCTGCGTGTCCCCAAAGACCGGATTGGGAAACTGATTTAGAAAGCAATACTTACCAAAAACTAAAAAAAGCATTGCTGCGTGGTACAGTCACTCAAGGCTCAGCAGCTCCACATCAAAGATGAGAGTGGCATTGGGTGGAATGATTCCTGGATGGCCCTTATTTCCATATGCATAGTCAGGAGAGCAAGTCAGTCTAGCCCTCTGGCCGACACTCATCTGCAAGAACCAAGCGAGTGAGAGTTTTAGCATCCTAAATTACATCAGGACCACCATAATCCTTCTCGATCGTGTACAGTGTCAGTTAAAACTCAAAGTAATGTGTTGTTGACAGAAGAACTGCAGCTCAGCCTTACAGCCACATTGCATACAATATCGTGATTTGTCCCAACCACTAGCAGCTGATGAACTAGGACTGCCCAAAGCAGATGCAGGAAATGTTTGTTTCTAACACCAAGGGTCTGTCGAAAAATCTCGACTTCTATTCAAACTCCCAGACCAGAGCTTGTGCGATTCCCGAAATAACTGCACCTGCCCTACTCCCTCTTCCCAGCCACGGATAACTTCATGTTTCCCAATCTTGAACTTGAAGGGCTTGTCTCTATCCCGAGACGAGTCAAACTTGCGTCCATCTGTCAGAGAGCCTGCGATATGGAAATGGACATTGAGAAGGATTTTACATCTGTAATTTTTCTCCAAACTCCACTGCTATTAGAAGAAATCGCCAAGGCAAATCATGCTCCTCGTAACTGGACTGCGGCGATCCAGGTGTGTTCACGAACAGTACAGTCTCGAACAGGGCAAAGTCGCACAAAACAATGTCAGATGTTAACGGCTCCTTTATTCATAGGAACCCAGCTGGCCACGGACTCAATGAAGATATTTTAGCCATAGTGGTAATCGCGTTTATCTGACATTCGGATAAAAAACACGACCAACAGCAACGTCAGATGATAAATGCACGACAGAAAACGCCTCCACCTTGGGGATGAAGGCAGTTTTATGTAAACCATTACTTTCTTGTCATGGGAGCTATTTGATTACAGTTTAAAGTCGACTGCATGTTGTGCATCTTAATATCATGCCTGCATTATATAACAGAGCCACGGGACGTCTTAATCATAATTACAAAGCGCTCGTGCACTTGTAGAAAATGCAAACAGTTTTTATTCGACTACCATTTGGTTTCTTTCAAATATACTTCAGCCGAATACAAAATATAGCGCAATAAAAAAAAAAACGTACGTTAGAAATCAATTGCATTTTAAGCTACATAAATAAATAAAACATGAATTAAAAAGCTGTGTGTTATGGCCCAGACTGAGGTTAGTGGTCAAAATCGTAATGGGCATGTACCAGTTTGCAGTTCATTAACGCGTACCCAAGGGAAACGCTTTCATTTTCACAATTTGGTATTTTAGCAGCGCCAACAGGCATTAACTGAGCGGGTATAGAAGGTGGATGGATGCTCAAAAAAGCAAAAAGTTGGACCTAATTATATGCATCGAAGCCACCGCTTAATATTTAAAAGCGACATCGATGCTGCAAACTCTGAGATGCCCGTCCAGAATAAAATTTACACTAATTAGTATATTGTGCAGTATATTAAACTAGTTAAAGAAAACTCAAATAGGATAATATGATGAGCCATAATGCCAGTGACAGGTATCCGTCCAGTCTCCATTAAATTATTCTTAGCTACAAGGGTTGTGCTCTGTAAGCCGCATGTCCAACTAACTAGTTCGATTACCAGATACAGTACTAATTATAATCAGATAGCTGTACAGTCTTCATTTGAAATATTTTCCTTTTAGACTGCGTTTCTTTACCCAATATAATACAGCAAGATATTTTACCAGAATGGTAATTCAAAAGTCAGTAATGTGATGTAATGCTGTCGAGCTCCCAATGTGAAGTTTTGATGGCAGATCTGTAACAATGTGTTTCCACACAAAGATGCAAACCTAGAGAGCCACCGCGCATCACCCCTCTAAGATACCGGGCTTTGCATCGACGATATCAAGACACGGATGCGAAACCTTAAGAAATAAATCTCATTAAAGCCCCGATTAACTTGATTTGAAGCCATACTGCAAGCATTAAGATAAATGAACTAAACTCACCGACATAATGAACCACGCAGGTCTGCCCCTTTTTTGGGAAAGTCCTTCCTGGAAAAAATGCGCAATGAATGCTGAGACTAAACAAGCAAATCTGTCAGGAAAAGACGCTCTGAAATGCAAACGCAAAATTTCAATGGCGGTGTGAGCTTTAAAAAAAGGAAACACATAGGGCCAACGTAAAATCACGTTACCGTCGCCGGGGGTTATTGTCTCGATCTCGACACCCATCGCGTTCGCAGATCTAGCCTTCCGCTGGCACCGACGTCCTGCAATGAAGCGCCGAGGTGCAGCTGCTTGCAGCTCGCTTTGCGGAGCCGCCCACGTGATCGGCCGCGGCTGCTTCCGCGAGCCCGGCGCGTGCGGCGTGCCGTACCGCGATTAATGGCAGTAGATGCGGAGGTTCGTAATGACGGTGTGGTGGTTTTCAAACGACGGGAAAATCCTGGGACGTATCGCGTCCAACGAGTACTAACATAACCAGAGATCTGAAAGCAATGGCTGATATTAGGAGAAGGGCGATGCGTAACGTCAGAGACATTCGGTTCGCTTTTCTTTTTATCTGAAGTTAACAGGCCACACAACACGCTTGTGGCCATTAGATGGCAGTATGCTCCAACTTTTAGGCGGCATAGCCATGATAGCGTTAAGCCGGCATACATTCCATATCTCAGAGGTGGAAAGCTCAGGTCCAGAAAGTACAAACTCAGACAAGATTTTGTCTCAACTAACCAGTTGAGTACTCTGTGACTGTGACTCTTTATATTGAACTTTTTGGTTTAAATAAATTCTTGGTCGGAAGTTAACGATAAGAAACCAACACAATTTACATTTTAATTTTATTTATTTAGGATATATTTATACATACAAATCATTATTATAAATTTGATCATTAGCATGTTTAAACATCTTTAAAAATTACAGGTCTATATAAAACACTTTTTTAAAATCATTTTTTTCTTTGCATAAAAAGTTACAGGTAACAATATCCACCCATGTATCTTACATCACAGGGTCAAAGGAAGCTTAGGCAGCAAAACACAAAGCAGAGGGACCTTCTGGATAGGATGCTGATTCATCAAGATCCACATGGACTATGATATACTATGGATAACCAAATTACCTCATTGCACGACTTTGGAGGAGCCCACAATACTTACAGGATCCCAGTACACATAGGATTCAACTCCAGCCTTTGAGGTGTGAGGCACCAGTGCTAACCACCAGGGATGGGAACAAGTCACTCCTTGACGAGTACGAGTCAAAATATTGCCAGTCCGTGTCAAGTCTCAAGTCATATACCCTCGAGTCCAAGTCGAGTCCAAGTCTAACCATCATTTTTTGCTGTCAAGTCACAGGTCGTCAAATTTAAGACTCAAATCCACGTCGACTAGTGAGTCGTGTAACATCAGTCCCTATGTGCATTATTTTATCTTTAGTGATTAAAACTTGCTGCAGTATGTTGTAGGTTAAGTCCTTCATAGGCAGAGATAGGTTGAAAAGAGAGTCTCCACTCTGTCACAGTTGTCCTCACACAGTTTTTATGCCTGTGATTATGCATCTTTTCAACAAACTCTTAGGAGGCCTTGCATTCAGCCAAATGAAAATGCAGACAGCCGAGAATTGATATACAATGAAATGACACAATTAACTTCATGGTATGCTTTAACCTTCTCGAGTCATAGGGTCCAAGTCGGCTCCAAGTCTTGAGTCATTTGCCCTCAAGTCTAAGTCAAGTCTAAGTCTTTCCATCAGTTTTGCCAAGTCAGCTCACAAGTCATCAAATTTGTGATTTGAGTCCCAATTGAGTTGCGAGTCAGTGACTTAAGTCCCCACCTCTGCTAATCACTTAGTCACTGTGCACAAGTCACAACGCAAATACAGTTAATGCCATAAAAAACATTCATTATGTAAAGTCATTATACAAAGCAAAATGTACTGTGTAATAGATATACAGAGATATACATGTTGTGTCTTAGGTAAGTCACATGCAGTGACAGGCATACAGAGGTCTGCTTTTCAAAAAATACCAGCAGAAAGGCTTTTAGTTGGGGCCAGCTTTGGACAGCTCTGTGGTGGCCTGAATGTTGATTTGATCAATGCTTGCAGTCTCCTTTCTGTTGGGGGAGATGGTGCACAAAAGCACAGGGTGTCGGTATGGCTTGGTACGGAATAAGACACAGATCATACCTCACAATCAGATCCAGACCAGTTCATACAATAAATCTTTTAGAATCCATGACCTTACAGTACTAATTCTGAAGCTACATGCTTAAGAATTCGTTTAACACTGATCTTTCATTTTGTAAAATATCTGAACTGGTAAGTTCATCCATCCATTGTCCTGTTATACAGTTGATAGTTCCTGTAACTAACTGATACGCTTTTGTTCAGTATTTGCAGGTTAAGTCTTAGTAAAAGTAGACTCACACTGCCTTTTCCAGCTCCCTCTGGATCTGCTGGCGCCGTTGCTCATTGATGGGGTAGAAGTAAAAGAGCAGCATCCCAACCAGCAGCAGCACGATGGGCACCGGGGCAAACAGCACCCGCAGCGTGGTGATCACCTGGTCGTTGTGCTTGCAGGCACCCGGCTTGTACCCAACGAAACTGTGCAAACGGCAAAGCGGTAGTCATGTTAAAAAACTGCAACACAGCAGTGCCATTTGGTTCATCCTTATAGTATTGAGCTTGGCATTCAAATAATCTTCCTCATTTCCAGATGACTCACTTATCCTATTTATAAATGACAAACTTTAGTAAACCACAGCTGGGCTTCATGACCCTTGTTATTACCAGTTACTTCATACTAAATGAACCAAGCCTCTGTTGGTTCCTAACATATCTTGTGTCGTATTGTGAATAAAACATTTACATGCCGATAACTACAAGGCTTTTTGATCATTTTTTATTTTTTTTAATTCTTCAGTAATTAGTGAATTTCAGTTTGTTTCTGCATTCCCAATAATTAACTGTAATATACAGATGCTCCAGCTGTGTTGGAGAGTGTAGATGGCATGTAATAAGATGCCAAACTTCAGATGGAGTTTTGTGTCAATGTAAAAGTACTTTGGCTGCATACTGGATATCATTTTATATAGAAGCGGGGCTCTTCAAATCTGGACCTCGATTCCAAATCCAGGCCTTGTTTTTTTTCTTCCAGGTAGTTTGTTTAATAATTACTGATTCTGATTGGCTGAAGGCTTCACACCTGGCTGAGAGCTGGAAAATCAGCAGGGCTCGGCCCTTGAGGACCATGATTTGAATAGCTCTGATATAAAGTATAGTAGGCAGTGTATAACTAATTTGTTGCACTATAGAATACAAGCATAATAACACAAAAGGTGGAATTTTTATGTGGAACAACCGTAGGCTAAGATGCGGATCTGAGATGCTTTGAGGGTTTTCCAGGTTCTCCTCAAAGCTTAATTGGAGCAATTATTATGCTGAATTAACACAGATGGCCTTGTGCTTTGGGGACTCGGTGTTCTTTTCAGTCAGACCCAGAACAACAGAGATGAAGTGACTGGTGTAGATGAAAAGCAAGATTTCAACTCACTGTAATGCCAGGGTGGAAACCCCAACTGACACCCCCCCTCCAAACTTGTTGAAAAACACAAAGCAGGAATAGAACATGGGCTCCAGGTCCTTGCAGGTTGGGTGCTTCACTTTGAAGTCATCAACCACATCTGGTAGCATCGACCTGAAAGACAGAGACTCTAATTCACAGGGGTTCTTACGCTAGATGCCTGGATGCTGGGTCTTTAATCCTCAAGTTGAAACGAGTCAGTTCTTTAAAAAAAAAAAAAAAAAAAAAGCAGCACACATCCATTACATCATCATGATGACTCACACGTCTGTTACATAAATACCTAAACATCAGAGCTGGCATTGAATAACAGCAGCCCAGCAGGTTTCCCGACTGCCCCTGACCACCACTTAACCGACCCACTAATGCATAGAGCTGAGGCTGAGCCAGAGCATCCAGATTTTACGGCCCTTTCCCCAATCCAAATTCAAGGGCCAAAAGGAATAGTCTGTGCTGCTGAGTCGCCGTAAAATGTGTACACTGTCAAAATCATAGTCTGCAAAATGTGCGAGTTGAAGCTGCATTGTTTGAAGTTCCGCTTTAAGTAACAACCAGATTTCCACACACAAACTAAATACAAAATGCGCCAACTTCCTCATTTTATCGGTTTTTGAATGTTATGAGAATTGGTAGAGTTTCCTCCAAGCCTGCAATGCACATGACACTACAGTTTTTTTAAATGTTTTTTGACCTTTTAATTATCTACTAATGTCTCGCGCTTATTTTTTCCATATTTTCGTTTGGAAACATGAAAGCAACGTGATCGTTATTCATCAGTTTCGTAATTATTTCACTCAGCATTTCAAAACATCATAGAAGAACAACCAGTAACACATGTGAACATGTGTTTAATTTTCCTGGTGTCTTTTGTAATGTGTAGCTGTCATCACAATTTATTGACCACTTGGCAAACACGTCTACATATCCCACACGATTCACTGACATATTGCACATACAGTCTGATACTGAAGCATGCTGCCACAATGTTACCAGCAACCCTTCTGTGACAACCAGTAACCAAGACCGTTACAAATAAGACTATAACACAGTGGATCTCAACCTATTTTTATCTAAGAACCCCCTTTGCCCTGGAAAACATGTTTGGGCCCCCCTACACAGGTTACAGGATATTATCGCTGTGTATGCGTTCTGCAATGTGGACAGTGCTTGCTGATGTTTATTAATATAAACATATTTTAATTTGGTTACACTGCCAGACAATGTAATTTCTTTTGACCGTGACTCAAACAAGTTTTCACTCCACCAGGTCCACCAGCTCTCTTTTTTTCCTTAGTTCATGATATTGCTCTAAAACAGAAGATGAATATTTTTGAACAAAAAAAGACTTAAATCGAACAACTGTTTGGCAAATGGCTCTAACATCAGAAGCCTGACAACCATTAAATGTGCACTTAACTGGATTTGTGCACTTAAATGGCATTAGCAAATTGCTCTAAATGGTGTCTGAGTGAGCCTTACAATGGGTTGGCGCCCCATCCTGGGTTGCACACATAGCCTGCAGAATATGCTCTGTGACTCTGAATCGGACAAGCAGGTATAGACCATATTTGGCCTAAATGAGCGACTCCAGGAGTGGCTTTGGAACCCCCACGGCTCTGAACTGGATAAGCAGATACAAAAAATGGATGGACAAAACCATAACCCAGCACTAATAACATTTCTAACGCAATTTAGAGGATAAAGCATCAAACACACTTTAGAAGAAAAATGTAATAAGGAAACTTCAATTATGTTGTGACATGCATGGAAATGCATGGAAATATCAGCTGTGGGGAAAATCCCCAGGTCACTTTCCTGTTGCCCAGACAAGAGGAGTGAGTCAGGTAACAGTGAATATTGAGCAGGAAGAGCTCACCAAGGAAGTAAGAATAATGCTGCAAGACTGGAGCCGCCCAGGATGGACATGATGACGTAGACTGGGAGGCTGCTCTTCACAGAGGCAATGATGATCAGAGTTGGGATGTACATCTACAGAATACAGCAAGGCTTAAGCGTGGAATGGTGGAATGGTAGAAAATACATGTAATCGTGCTATATTATATCTATTAACTTATTATCAGAGGTGGGTAAATCCAGGTCCAAAGAGTAAAAAACCAGACCAGGATTTTGTTTCAGACAACTAGTTAAGCATTCAGTGACTAAGATTCTTAATACTCAACTGGTTGGTTGAAACAAAATCCTGGTCTAGATTTTTACTCTTTGGACCTGAATTACCCACCTCTGCTTATAATGACAATCAGATACATATATACTTATATAATACAGCCATATACATATCTGTTGAGATATCTGTTTATATTGTAGAGAAATTGTTCAGTAGATCCAGGTAAACAAATACTACAGACACTGAGAATAAAACCAGCAAATATCTTTTGGCTTTTATTTAGGGTGTAATAGACTAATTCTGTAAAGATCTCATGCTATAGAAAAGATCAACTGACCGACAGCCCAATAAAGATGGTGGTCTTCTTGCCAAGCCTTAGCAGAAGCGTCTGCCATATTGGAATAGACAATGTCGAGGCAGTCTACACACAAAGGAACAGTGGAAACAGGCGACAGTCAAATGGTAGAACCAATTGCAAATCAAGATGAGCATTTGTTAAAAAAAACCTGCATGTTCTTGGAAAACAGCTTTTTTCGTTCTTTCTAAACACAGTCATTCTAATGTGAATAGGTGTTTTGGCATAAGCCCTTGTATTTGACAGAGAACAGACCCAGCTGGGGAGTTCAGGAAATAATCCAATCATACAGCATCTTTGGTCTAGTGTGAAATACCCGTTGCGGGTATACAGACTGCATGCACGTGGACATTTCTATTAGTTGGAGAATTGCCTAATTAAGCTACACCCATTGCTGACACAGGTGTATAATTAAGCACACTGTCACGTAATGTACTGCAACAAATATTAATAGCAGAGTGGATGGATGTACAGAAGAGATTAGTGACTCCATGATAGGATGCCATTTCTGTCCTGCTAGAGCTGCCTGCCCTGATCACCTGCAAGGGAAGTGAGTGTGAAGTGCAAATGTCTGGAGCAAGGTCAGTTGCAAAGTGGTAGCTACACATGGTTATAAAAAGGTACCTGAGGGCTCAATATCAATACTCAGCCGGAGTGTCCGAAAATCCCAACATCCAATGGCAAGCTTTCCCAGGAGAGTAGAGGCTATTATAGCAACAAAGAGCTCACCAGGTTCATATGAACACCCTTAGTTTTAGAATGACATGTCTGACAATATGTTGTGTACATAGTGTTGCCTGTACAGTGTATGAATATCTAAAATGCACCATTCCCTGCCACGCAATCCACTTTCAAAGTAAGGATGTACGAATAGGTCTTACACAACATATTCCAGTAATATCAGTGTTATTAGCTGCTGATCCCATGGTCATAACATTTGTTTTCTTCATGTTGGTCTAATGGTAGTTTCATCTTTTAACTTTTACTTTATGAGCATCTTAGTATCTTCATCCTCATCTGTCATCCACCGTTTTATTCCTGTTCATTCATTATATGCTAAATTAAGTTAAATGAGTTTGGTGATGGTATGTATGCTTGTACATGTTACTGGTCCGCCACCAGTTAGCTTCTTAGTACTCCATTCCAGCTGTAGCTTCTCGTTTATGAAATCTTCATAAAGCTAGTAAGTGTGGGCGTATGTGTGGGTGGAAGTGAGGGAGGTGTGTGACTGTAAGGGTTGGGGGTGTGTGGATGTAAGTGTGGGGGTATGTGTGGGTGGAAGTTTTGGTGTTGTCTAGACTGGTGTGTCTTCAGAGGGGACAGAGGGACGGGGCTATCGGTACTGGCAGTACTGGCGTGAACCTGCCGCCTCTCCCTGCCAGCCCCCAGCAGTTCATGCTCACAGAAAGCCTGCACCTAGTACTTTCGCCTTTTCATCTCCAGGTCTAATTCCTTCAGGCAAGGTTCTAGCAGAGCCCTTTGCGAGCAAGGGAGAAAAGGAACAGTGTTCAATTTTCAAATCTGTTTTTTGTTGTTCTGCTGGGGCCATGACAGCATTATATGTTTGGTTATATGTTTAGTTAATGCTTCACATTAACAGGATTCCTCCTCTAACACCCGCCATAATATGCATATGCTTCATACTTCTTGGCAATGTCACTTCTGCTAAGTAGTTAGTATACTCCTCTATCGTTACTCAAGAACGGAGTGCATGTTTAGTGCCTGATGTTTAGCTGACCTCAATTATTTTTGATGAATTTGCAGTAAAGCAGAAGTATACTTTTCAAAGGAAGGAACGCTATACCCAAGACCAAAGGTCAGTGCTACAAGTGTCTGACAATTTTTGCCTTGCATTGCACTCTCCGTGAAGTACCAGAGATGAGCGATGGTAAGGCCATTCAGTTTACATAACAAATTCTACACAAAACAAGGTCTGTATTTTGCCGCGTCCCTCAATGACGTGCCATTAGGGGTAGGTGGTTATGCTAGGCAAATTCCTAGAAATAGGCTTTTTATAAACCATCATAGGGCAATGACTTCTGGGAAGCCTCATTGTTTAAGCAGTGAAGAATTTTTCTTGCATACCAAACTGCAAGTTAACTGCTGGGTAATTTTTAATTAGTTTTTATAAAATTTTGGGTCGCTTCCTTGTTTCCAAAAGAAAGCTATTTTGTGTCCATTAAAATAACACTGTTAATCAGAAACATGGAATGTGGATATTGTTGATGTTGTTAATAACTATTGTAGCTGGAAATAGCTGATCTAGATTGGCATACAGAGGCCCATTATCAGCAAGCATCAGTCCATTGTTCCAGTGGCATGTTGGGTTTGCTAATGCAAGTTTATTATTTTAAATGGCAAATCTGACCATTAGAAATCCCTTTGGAAATTATGTTAGCACAGCTGAACACTGCTGTGCTGATTAAAGAAGCAATAAAACTGGCCTTCTTTACATTAGCTAAGTACAGTGTATATGGAGCATCAGCAATTGTGGGTTCTAATGAAGACTCGGAATGGCCCGAAACAAAGAACTTTCGCCTGAAATGCATTTCTTTTTTGTTCTGAGAACTGAAGGCTATTCCATGGGAAGTTCTGAATGGTAAGGTGTTATCCATCAAGTTCAATTAATTGACTAGGCTGTACCATTATGCCATCTCACTCCAAGTAATACAAGGCAGAATACTGGTCCTACAAGTAGATGCAATGCTCCAGCAGCACGTCTTAAGCATTGTATGCATGAATAATGGAAACCATAATTCAGGCTTGGGTGAAAGCTACCTCAGATTACATGGCACTCACCAGCAGGATGAGGACTAGATGCTGGAAATAGGCCCCCAGACCAGCAGCATGGGTATTGAACAAAGCGAAATTCCCCTGAGCCATCTGTAAAGGGGCCACAGTGTTAAACAAAGGAAGAGGAAGATTTTAGGATTACGCTGTTGTCACGCTGATCGTCACGTTACGCATCAGTACATCACCCTCATCATCACATCGTGCTTTATTACAGGGTATTATGGTCTATGTGAGATATGCATTAATGAAAACCACTGGCTACACCTGGAAAACAACGATGCTTCCTAGAAGTTTCCTACCTATACTAGTATCTCCTAGTAGTAGTCCCTGTCCCACCACAAAATTTCACACCCGACTGCCCCGCACACACTTACTTGGAATGCCAGGGAGGAAAAAAGGAACCCGAAAACAAGCCAGGTGTAGGGAGTGTGTTTCACCACCATTTTCAAGCCAGTCAAGTAAGGCATACGAAGTCGGTCCAGGGTGCTGAGAGGAGCTACAGCAAGGAATTATGAAAAGATAAATAAATAAATAAATAAAAGTAGGATAAAGCAAAACTCTTATGTTTCGCACCTTTATACGTTACACAAGCAAAAGCATGACCTCTATCAATACTTAGTAGCATCATGAGCATCTTCACTGACTACCTGTAAAAACACCCGGATGTTGGCTGAAATGCCAAATTCTTACAATTGCAAGGCAGCAGTATCGCTTGTCAGTTGTTCCCAGCCCCATCGCTGGGGCCCTCCCTAATCAGTCCACATTTCTAATGCTCCACAGGCATATCTCAGCCAGGCAATATGTGACTGACTAGCAGAATCAGCTGCACTCATTTCAGTTCTCAAACAGGATTACTCTGCTACTGCATTCTGCGCCTGTGAAAGTCGGCTGTTGGGATATCCAGCGATGACCTACACTTCATAAGTAAACGTGCCTCATTTACCCCCCTCCCCCAAAGGCACCCACAACCCCTCATGCCCTTTCCCTATCACCCCCCCCCCACACACACACACACACAGACTTACCAAGCTGCTCTTTGACACCCAGGAAAAGCACAATACAGGACAGGAGGTAGATTATCCCCATAATTACAGCACCAATCACATAGGCCGTCCTCTGAATGTCACAGGAGCAAAAATAAAACAAAATAAAACTTGGCGTGCAATTCTGAGAAGTCAAATTTCAAATTCAACCATTTCTAAATCTTTCAATCCAAATAAGACTACAGAATACAAGAAATGTAAAAATAACCCACACGCTTTTAGTTAACACGCAGCTGATACAGCGTCATTTTCACACTGTTTAACAGTAGAAAAAAAGTATGATTGGAGAGAATGTCCGGCCTCGTCATATAGACAATCATTAATCACCAGCAAGCAACATATTCAGACTTGCAGCCATCTGATCACTGGCTTGGTCACCCATAAAAACCTATTAGAGAGATCTGACATTCTGTGCGGCAAAACTGCCCAGCAAATTATGCGTGAAAACCACAAATGACCTTTGTAGAAAAGTTAAGATATTGCAGCAACCAATGTAACATCTTGATACAATCGTAACTGGAAACTGGAGTCGTAAAGAAAAAGATGCTGAGCATTATTTACATGCTACTGTTCACAAGTTGGGGGTCACTTAGAAATTTCCAGCTCTCTGTAATGGGGGGGGCAGGAAGATTTTTGGGGGGGCAATTACATATAAAAAAAATACACTTCCCCCTCTTGGCTGGGTGGGCCAGCCAAGGGATACGAGGGTTTTCGGGCCATTTCGAGTCTTAAATTAAACCCACAATTGCTGATGCTCCATATACTTAACTAATCTAAAGGTGGCCAGTTTTATTGCTTCTTTAATTGCATAATTTCAAAAGGGATTTCTAATGGTCAAATCTGGTGTTCAAAGTAATAAACTTACATTAGCAAACCCAACGTGCAATTAGAACAATAGACTGATGGTTGTTGATAATGGGCCGCCATACGCAAATTTAGACATTACACAAAAAAATCAGCCATTTCCAGCTACAATAGTCATTTACAAAATTTACAATGTCCATACTGTATTTCTGATTAACAATGTTGTTAATGGATAAAAGATAGCTTTTTCTTTTTGGAAACAAGGGAGTAACTTTTGAAAAGTAGAGTACATTAATGTTCAGCCATTTGTGTCAGTATGTCTCATTTGTTTGTTACAACATTTAGCCAAACAAAACAGAACATTGTCGGGTCTGATATCAGATAACGTTTGTGTCGCCTCATTTCTTTGGTTCATTTCTTTTGTGGAAACTTGCACTCAAACATAGAGGGGGGGCCTCACTATTTCCTGCAGGGTATCACTGATGGGTGAAGAAACGTTGTGCTGTGCAAGTTCACTGTAGTTCAGCTGGCTGCAAGCCTGGGCCTTCTTCGCGTGGTACAGCCCCACGATCTGGCCTTGGATGCCCGCTCCAGCTAGCGAGGAGAACACTTCCACTCCCATTCCTATTGGGTAAAAGAATATACTCTTTTCTAACAGAGAAGATAAGTCAGTAATCTAAAAAAAAGTCAGGGAAAACAAACTTTCAGGGTCATTGCAGGAAGTATCAGATACACTTCGGAAGTCAGGCCACTGCATAAGAATCTTTCACAACTGACGACTCTTCTCCTCTTGCTTAATGAACAGGAGGTGGCCCACCTTCCAGTGATAAGGTCATGCAAAAGGGAAGAAACTAATCTGACGGGCCCCAGTAAGCCCAGGACCGTCTCCTCCTAATAAGGGCAAAGAGCTGCACGCATGGCATTCCAGCATTATTATAGCGGTATGCTTGTGTTTCTCTATTTCCGTGTAAAACTTTGAAGGTACAATAAACTACGAAGGAAATTGACTCGCCTTAAGGCAGAATTCATAATGAGCAGTGACCGGCTTACCATAAAGCATGGGTAGGCAGCTTCCTGGGACCCCCAAACACTAGGGGCCCCATGAAGATAGAATTTCCAGAAGTTACATTTAAGATTGTAGATATTATAACGACATGCCTTTGTGTTTTTAGCGACAATTTTTTGGATTTACAAAGTTGCCCCCTGTCCCGGCCGTAATGGATTATTCCTCCTTTGAGACTTTATACTACCCAGCTTTGTTTTCACACTGGGAGGCTACCGGATGTTTCACTGCCAGTGAACCAGCACAACGTAGCCTAACAGAAGACGAAAACAGTCCAAAGACACAAGACTAACACCTCCGTGCCTTTGATACTATCTCGCTAGATTGGTAGACAAATTGAGAACTGACATGGAGAGAACCCAAAGGAACATATGCAAAAATTCAAGACTAATCTTAGCCTCAAGACTAATCTTAGGCTAAACTAGGAGCATTAAATTTGACCAATCGGTTGGCGCAATACCCCCCCCCCCTCCCCCATTAGGTAAGTTTTACAGAAAGCCCCCACCCTGATCGCCAAGTTTTAACGCTAGCACCAAACACTTTGATTAGCAAATTATCAATTTTCCTTTTTAATTCCCATTCGCTTCTCTTTCGGCTCCAGAAAACAGCTTAAGTGGCAAGTGGCCCCTCAGTGGGGCCCCTACCCAAGTCAGCCTAGGGCCCCCAGAGAAGTTAGTCTGCTCCTGAAACCAATGCGGAACAGGTGTGGATTTATGTTCATATTTTATGGTGGTGTCCCAAAAAGTAACAGTGAAAGGAAAGGAAAGAAAAAGATGCATCATACTGTATCCCGTGGCTGAGTCTCGGTCTTTCTGACTCCCCCCTAGGAACATGTTGAGGGACGAGTAAGGCACATGGTAGCACTGTGAATACAGGAGCAAACACGACATGCTGACAGCGTAAAACAAAGTGTAGAAACATAATAACATTCCATTAGTAAATTAAGAAGCAAGGGAATGTAGTAACCGCTGGAAAACAACCACTCCTCATTTAGCGACTGAGTTCCATTCCAACAACCAGGTCGTTAAGCAAAAGTAGGATAAGTGTAGGATATGATACAAAAATTCAGTGGCTTAACCGTTGCTCTTCACTGGGAAAAATCGTGGTAGCCTTGCTGTGACCCTAATTGTGCTTACGACTTTATTTAAGTTTTGCATGCTCAATTTATTTGATTCTTCATAAAGTAGAAGATCTCTCTCACTCCATTTAGTGTTGTTGTAAGCCATTCAAAACTTGGTCATAAACGCATGCATTGGTCAGAAAACACATTTTTTCATTATCACTTGCCTAATCGGGGCAGTCGTTAAAGGAGGAGTGGCTGTATTGTTCTATTATAGAGCGTTGTGAAGGGTGTCTATTGGATGGGTTATCGATAAACGTGGCTAAGTGTCGTCTACACAGAGACACAAGGAAAACAGAAGATGATGGTCGGTGATTGCCTCACACTCATGAAGGTATCGAAGAGGCAGCACATGGTGAAATACCAGGTGAAGCTGAATGCTGGAGACATGGTTTCCTGAGGCGTGTACCAGAGCATAATGTAGGAGACAATCCCAAGGGGTGTGGAGCACACTATCCTGAAAGCAACCACCATAAGACCAAATGAAAACTACAGCCCACCCATACAGAAGCTCTGCTCCAAGATACAGCTAATCTCTGGGTTTTTGGCTGTATTTACAAAAAGCTACTAGCCCTTTAAGACATATAACTGTAGTGCCTAGAACATGTGTTTCCTTATGACTTTATGTGATAACAAGCATTGAATCTTAACTAACAGCCACATGGTTTCTCTCTTATTTAAGCAGGACGCCACCCTGAGTGAGGCTGACACTTTCGCCAAACGCCTGTCCCTATAATATGGGCACAGACAATCATAAACATCACATTGTTATACTGGCAAAAATGAACTATAAGATGAACTGTTTAGTCTTATCCACCATATTCCTCGCTATGCTGTGTTATCAGATCATGTTATGACTCCGTCCATGGCTTTGGTACATGGAAACTTATCATAGATCTCCTACCTCCAAGCTGGAAAAAACACGCAGACATAAATACATACAGACTGTCCTCAACTCACATCCTATACAACTTACAACGACTTGGACATACGACTGAAGAAAAGCAAATAATGTAAATGCTTGTAAAGATAAATTTCGGATGGCCATACAGTATTAGTATGGCAGCGCAAACATGCCAGCTGCACATGCATCTCCAAGTCCCATTCTCACACCTAAAAGTCAGTGCAATTATCGTATTCCAACATGCGTCGTTTCGACGCAGGAGCTTTCTGTCAGAATAGAACACAGTTGTACTGTAAGTCAAAGACAGTGCATTGCATTTAGAAAATAAAAACTAAAGAATAAACCACTGTTATGGTACCAATGAACTGTTCTTGTTCTGTTCACGTGCTTCCAGAAACTATAATTACTGTTTATGTAAATGCTGAAAAATTTAGCGTGCAGAAGTTCTGGAAGATTTAACAAATTTCCTGATTCCTTAGATTCCACACGAACACTCAGATATCACCGTGTTGGGTGGACACATAACCACAGGTCTGAGACCAGATCCAAGCCATGTGTCACATTGCATAAATCTCATTAACATGTTGTGATTCCATGTTAATAACATAGACAAAGTATTGTCAAACAGGCCATGAAAAACAAAAATCTTTTATAAATGATGAACATGGATGAGAAGATACACTGGCGATTTGTTTAACCAACAGAATGAACTAGAATGAATGTTATGCAGGAAATGTTAGGCCATTAAGTGTTTTGCATTCAGCATTTTAGAATGATAATCCCTGTCTAGAGCCTTGTTTTCATTCATACATTCATAAAAAGAGGCAGTTTAATAATCACCTCTGGGTAAATGCAGAAAACACTTACACAGTGGATATAAAATGTGTACACAACCCTGTTAAAATGCTAGGCTGTTGTGATGTAAAACAATTAGACCATAATAAATCATTTCAACTTTTTCCACCTTTATTGTGACCTATAAGTTGTGCAATTCAATTGAAGTACAAACAAATCTGTTTTGGAAAAAATATAAAAAAAAGAATAGAAAAGTACAATATGCTGGTTTCATAAGTGCCCTTAAGCTAATTCTTTGTTGAAGTACCTTTTGATTTAATTACAGCATTTTGGGTACACACCTGCAATCACACACCTGCATAAGCCCAGCTGTCCTAGCAGGATTTTCCTGACATTCACTCAGTTATGTCCTACAGCAAAGGCCATGGTCCTCATGTAAGTGGAGAAAATATGGGACAATAGTGACGTTACCAAAAACCAGACATCCCTCTCTGGATCCCTAAATATTTATACCAGGGGTGGGCAATCTTATCCACAAAGGGCCGGTATATATGCATGTTTTCAGGATAACCTTTAGACCAGCTGTTCAAACCCAGGTGTGAGGACCCTTTTTCCAATCAGTCTTCTAATTAGTAATCTAATTGGGGAGTTGAAGCGAAAACCTGCATACACACCGGCCCTTTCTGCCCACCCGTCGTCTAGACTATGGGGAAGGGTCACAAAACGGAAGCCTTTTCTTACCTAGGAAAACATTCAGGCCCAGCAAAAAAATACACAAGTCTACAAAAATGTGGGAAAATGTGTTATGGTCTGATAAAACCGAGGTTGAACTTTTTGGCCACAATTCCAAAAGGTATATTTGGTGCTAAAACAACACTGCGCATCACCAAAAG
>JAODKM010000099.1:15234377-15247343 GCA_026780845.1 Petrocephalus sullivani | reverse complement strand
AGAAAAAGAGGCAGGAAGATGGAGATGCAGCAGGGCTCACACAAGAAGAAGAGGCAGGAAGATGGCGATGCAGCAGGGCTCACACAAGAAAAAGAGGCAGGAAGATGGAGATGCAGCAGGGCTCACACAAGAAGAAGAGGCAGGAAGATGGCGATGCAGCAGGACTCACACAAGAAGAAGAGGCAGGAAGATGGAGATACAGTAGGGCACAAACAGAAAAAGAGGCAGGAAGATGGAGATGCAGTAGGGCACAAACAAAAAAGAGGCAGGGAGATGGAGATACAGCAGGGCTCACACAAGAAAAAGAGGCAGGAAGATGGCGATGCAGCAGGACTCACACAAGAAAAAGAGGCAGGAAGATAGAGATATAGCAGGGCACAAACAGAAAAACAGCAAAATGAGAAAGGGCACAAAGAACAATATGAGGCTGAATGCCAGGATGACAGACAATGCAAAGGAGTGAATAAAACAAAGAAATGCAGATAGACTGGCATATACAGAAAGGCAAAAAGGAGGATGGGGGGGGAGCAGTGTATGAGCAGAAGCGTGGATGAGGAGGAAACACGCGAGGGAGACTCATGGCCAGCAGACACAGCTCAGGGCCGGTTCCATCCCATCAGAGCCAGAGCCAGCAGCCCCACCAGCAAAATCAATTGCAAAAACTGTAGTTATGGAATATGCAGATCTGTGCCCCGACAAACCCTCCCCCCACTCTCTCAGGCCCGAGAGCTGATGAAGAGAGCAGCCTAAATCATGGCTGAGGTGGACCTGTGCATGCTAAACAGGACTCAGTCTGGATAAGGCGGAGAGCAACCCGCTTAACCCTCAAAACCGCTCCCCACAAACGGCTTCCTGTCTTAAGGGCACACCGCCCCCCCTTCCCTGAACCCCCATCCAGCAGAGAATCTCACTAATCTCAGTACCAGAGACCTCAGGGCCAGGGAGGGAGGTGAGAGGGAGGGGATTCCTGAGATGCCTGGACAAACACAGAGGAAATGTGTCGTCTGGGATTTCCTATGTCTGGCAGAGAGCGGGGGGGGGGTTCACTGAGCCGCAGACTGTCACGCTAGATGTCCAGCAGGTGACTCAGAGGAGGAGCTCGGTACACACTCACCCACCCGGGAAAATCCACCTAACCTTTGCCTCACTTGTACATCCATAAACAGATTTGGCAACACACACACACGCACACACACACACACACACACACACACACACACACTGGAAGCACCAAACCCAAACAAAGGCTGGGCCCACAGTGACGGCAGATAAGACAGTCCTTCTCGAGCCTGGCTCCTATTTCCTTCATTTCAGACAGAAAAACAACATGGATCTGAGGAAATTCGCGCCCCTGGCCTCACAGATATAGAAGATGTGGATCTCTGCCCTTCCGCTGAGTGCTGTTTGTTATCTGCACCCAACCTTGATAGAAGAGCTGGTCAAGGCACAGGGCTATTCCGAGGTTGACTAAACTAGTATAAAGGTCTTGTCTCAAGTAATACATCAGGATGTGGCCTGTGATCCCAGGCGTCTAGCAGGGAGGTGGCTAGGTCTCATCTTGTCTCACCCCTGAGCTGGACCCGGAGAGCAGTAAATTACAGGCTCACATCGGAGAAGGAAATCATTGCAGTATGCGGCTGACAAACAAAGCCACCCCCCGGCCCTGTGACTCCAGGACACCACGGTTCTCTTCCTGCCAACACCAGCAAATGCTTCTCTGGAATCCTTAGCTGTTTAAAATCTGAATCATGTATATGTGATAGCTCCGGTAACCTGGTGTCCTATTAGTGAACTTTTCCAGTGTCACTCAGTTATGCACTCCAAAGTGACCAGTGGCAAGGAAAGCAGGTAACCATGAAGCCAGTCAGTCCATCACACACACTCATGTGCACCATTACACGCGCAAATGCAAGTTTTTGTACTGTGGGAGGACAGCAGAGCACCTGCAGGGACACTGGGAGAGCCTGCTACCTCCACACACGTGGAGCTGGAGGCTGGGTTTGAAACCCCGAAGACAGGCGTGAGCTAACACTGGGCAGCTCACTGAGCCAGCACCGCTCCCCTCAACTACAAAACAAGTATTCATTATTTTTATAGACACAGCAAGCATTTACAAGCAAAGGCACCTCGACCCACTGAGTCTGCCCCAGCTTCACAGTGAGCTATCCGCTCCCTGTGACAGAACTCAATGAATGCTGGGAAGTTGTCGTAGAAACACACACCTGTGTCCCTCATAAACGCCTTTAAATGTCGTCATGGAGATGAATGTGGAAGATATACACTGGGCGCCCCGTATTTCAGTCTCAGCGCCTGCTGTTACTGAGAACACCCTGATTTTTTATTCATTCTCGCTGGAAATTAGTAGTCAGTCATTCGATCTTCTTCGAGTCATGTTATATTAATAGTTTACGTAGCCCTTCCTCGGGTGGGTACTTAAAGATTCAGATGCTCTGATGTTGACCCCTGTGGCTGGTTTACAGGGGGACAGATGAAGTGGGCCCCTGATCAATGTGTACAGCCTGAGCAGACAGCGCTTAGCCTTAATAGGAAAGCTGACAGCAGCCCCCCCCCCTCCTCCCAGCCCCCAGCAGCCTCATAGCCTGACCTTTGTGTTTGGCTCATTTCTCACTCTGACACTTTAATCAGTGAGCCCCCCCCCCGACTCCCCACCTCTGTGATACGTCACCACTGACAGAAGCATGATGTTCAGGCTGCATATCCACTCACAGCAAGTGCAGCCTGTGAGAAGTCCTTACTAGAACCTCCATCAGACCCCGAGAACCACGGTTATTATGGTGGGCACTATTCATACGCACATTTATTATGGTGGGCACTATTCATACGCGCAGTTATTATGGTGGGCACTATTCATACGCGCAGTTATTATGGTGGGCACTATTCATACGCACAGTTATTATGGTGGGCACTATTCATACGCACATTTATTATGGTGGGCACTATTCATACGCGCAGTTATTATGGTGGGCACTATTCATACGCACATTTATTATGGTGGGCACTATTCATACGCACAGTTATTATGGTGGGCACTATTCATACGCACAGTTATTATGGTGTGCACTATTCATACGCAGGAAGCCTAGGGAGCCTGTCAGTACGCACCACCATCCTTGTTCAGCAGCCAAGTTTTGTTCCAACGCCCACGTCATTAAGCAATGGTCGCTAAGTGAAAGTCATGGTAGCATAAAACAGTCAATAAAACAAGCCATTTTCGTACCATATCAAGTTTATTTTGATCCTAGGCTATTAAAATAATACTTTCCACCTATTCATTTATATTGAGAGATATTTGATTTTCTGAATCAGTTAAGTATTGTGTTGAAAGTCGTCTATTCATCCATCCATCTCTTGTCCTATTCAGGGTCCAGAGCCTGTCCCAGAGGTTACCGGCACAAGGCAGGAAACAACCCAGGATGGGGCGCCAACTTATCGCATTATTGAAGGTCGTTAAATGGAAAATTACATCAAAAATGTTAAATATGTAGTCTTAACCATAACACTAATCCTCTGTGCCTATGATCAGACGGTTGCTGGTTCGTCTGTGGTTGCCTTGAGCAAGGCCCTTAACCTCCGGATCCTGGGTTGCTGCCCTTGGGTGCAGACTTGCTCTCACTTAACGAAGGTGGTGGGGTAGCCAAAAAGAGAATGTCCCCATGGGGGTCCATAAGACATAAAACATATATATATATCTGCAACAAAATACTTACTGTGGATTTTCCAAATGGTCTTTGCACATACAGAGAATCAATATAGCCTAGATTGTGCTTGATTGTTTAATTGGACAAATTAGCCTTGTTGTTGGATTAGACTGACATGTAACGTGTTGCTAACAGCACAGTAACACCGAGCACTTATGCAGCTTGACACAAACAAGCAGTAAAATTGGATATGATTAAAAATGCACGAGATAAACATTTCCTCTGTATTACGCCTAAGAGTCAGATACAGTATGTCGTGTGCTTTTAATTCAGTCTGCAACAGAAGCGAATGAATGATCAGTTTCCCACATGCCTGCTAGAGGCCAGTGGCTCTGACTGCACTGGCAGTGCGTTCGCTGGTATTACAGCTGGAGACAGATCTCTTGTCATTTTGGCAGCAATGACAGGACGGTTGTAGCAGAGCTCCTAACAGGTGTCGGAGATAAATGCACCATTGTGATCCACACTCTGTTCCCTCTCTCTCTCTCTCTCTCTCCACCATTTGAGGAACACAGCTGCCCCTGTAATGGGAGAGAGGGCAGAAGGGAAGACTCCGGGCATTTGGGTCAGCTGTGTGATGCGAAGAGCGGGAGAACGAGCCGGAGCTGCCGGACCTGCATCCACACCAGTCTTTCAGCAACAGAGCTGTGGATCATGGGGGGTGGTCCGACAATGCGCTCCTGATGTCGGGCTGCTGGGCTGTTTTTGGCAGGTGGCAGGGGGGTGTACGTGTGCCGCGGTGGCCATTTATGCGGCTGCTCCCTCCGCGGATCAATAATTCAATCTCAGGCCGTGTAGGGAGATGAGCGGGGCTGAATGGGAGGGTGCAGTCACAGAAGGTGGTCCAAAAAAACCCCCACTAACAGTCATCTGGGACATGGAGGCACCGTTTCAAGTAAATCATCTTCTATAAATAATGTTCAAGGTTAGGTGGAAGAAACAGTATTATTGGCAAGACACGGTATAAGAGGAAGAGTCACGCCATAACTGTAATGGATTATACGCCGTCGTCCGCTCTTATTGACTTTGGCTGAGCACAATTTCTTTTTTAATCAAAAACCTTTTTTTTTTTCACTTGAGAAATGGGACATGCAGTCTAGAATACCAATGACGTGGGGGGTGCCTAAATCATCAGTGTTTAAGTGGAGCAACCATTTTCCTGCTTTAATAATGTTTACGGTTTACCATTTTGTTGTACTTACAAACTTGTATTCTGTATTTCTAATCACTCAGCCTCAGGAAACCACATTTAAGTTGCTGCATTTTAGCTTTCTTAATATCCATCCATCCAGTTTTCCTACCCGCTTGTCTTATGCATGGTCATGGGGTTTCGGAGCTACAGGTGCAAAGCAGGGAATAACCCAGGTTGGGGTACCAAGCTCTTTTAATACATTTCAGCAAAATGATATTTTATTGCAGACGATTCATTACTTTTATGCACATTTTGGGTGCATCCCAAATCGCATACTTATTTGCTGTGTAGTAGGCGAAATATAGTATGCAATGGGAACAGTATGTCCGAATCCTACCAGGATGACATACCACATTCTGCAAAATTCTGTGCAAGTGATGGACACTGCCCTGTCCCACAAGGCCACTCCAGTGGCAGTGAACGCTGCTTGCTCTGTAGTTAAAAGTCAGTGGAGGAAGTGCTATCTCTGTAAAAATTTAACTAGTAAATAATAATCAGTTACATAAGTTGAGTTATATATATGTTGCATGTGTTTTTTTTTTGTTGGCAGGTTGTAACAGTTTCTAACTTTTGCAGAGGGTCAAACTATACAGTATCATTGGTAAACACCAGGGTCAAGTATTATGCAAGATGGCAACCACAGTGCATCCAAATGCTTGCATACTGCTCTCGTGCATACTTACAGTACATACTGTATTTACAGTCGAGTAGTAGGCTTCTGCAGAAATTCAGTACCTACTGGGTAAATACATGATTTCAGATGTATCCTTAGTACTCTAGCAAATTTCCAGCTCATTATGAACAAAGCATCTGTTATCACTCTCTCTCTTCTTGGCTTCGGGGCAAACAGAAGACGCACCTGCATCCATTTCCATTCAACGTAAAACAGCGTTGTTCGTTCACAATGTCTCTAATTTCATTCTTTTTCACTCTGCTGTCCTTTGCCCGCTTTTTCTCTCTTACGGCCGCTGCAGCTCTGTATTTAAACACGTCAGTCTCTCTACTGGTTATAGGACAAAGGGAGAAATGACAGCTTCCTGCCTTGTATAACCACTCAATGACAATAATGAGTGAACAGAGGTGTATATGCGCTCCAGAGCAGATGCAGGGGAGGAGCAACCTTACCTCCCCCCGCAGTGTCACACAGATTCCACCCAGAGACTCTGTTCTTCATGTTTTTCTTCACCAGGGATTCATTGTGTCTGGGCAGGTGTGTCAAAATTATCCACTATCTCCGCATTAACCACAAGAAATATCCCTCTTCATATGTGCGCAAGTATAATTTCAGCTAATAAAACAACAGCGTGGTAATGCACTGAGATACACACACACCATGGGTTTCCAGCTCTCACGCATCTGGGGTGACACTCACACTTTCATACTCTCATGTACACGCAAGAAATCTTATGGCAAATATATATTGTTCCCTAATAAACAAAAAATTAGCTACATCAAAAGTATTGGGGCAGTTTGCAAACCCTATAGACTATTTACAAGTCAATAAAACTCTTACATGCGTTACATGTGTGCAGAGTTGTCTCAAGTTGAAAATCTTACGCCAGCCAGCTGACCAAAGTTGAAAACCCTAGTAAAGGCTCTTTCCCATTCGTGTTTAACCATGTTTCTGACTCCGAGACGGCGTCTGTTAAACATAACAGCTAGCGGGCTACTGAAGTGGGGCCTGAATCGGACCCGTTCAGAAACACAGGAGCACGGGCAGGGCGAACAGGAATCAAGTGCAGGAACATTGAGAGACGCTTGCCAGGTTTTTCTCAGAAGCCCCTGGGCTGCCTTTTTACCTGCATTGCATGTGCTGTGCTTTTTCAAGAGAATTAACTCACTCTCGGGGTAGCTTTAGGCAGCGATGAGCACTTTGACGGCTGTATACACAAAGGCTTTTGAAATTATGTAATGCAATGCCATCACTTTCTTTTTGCTCAGAGCGCCATTGATAACCTGAACAGCTCTGGCTGCAGGGTGGGGTGTGATTGAACAATTTAACCTATGAGAGTGAGAGCTCATGGGGATCAGACTGTAATGAGGACACTAAGCTGTTATGAGCTGTTAAAAATATCAATGCTGAATATGTCAGCTCTTTTCAACTTTCTCGGCTCGCACATGAGTATGTGACGACTGATTTCACAAATACAAAAAACTGGTGCTTAAATGACAAGAGGTGTTGCTGGGTGGGGATGAGTCACTTTCTAGTGTGCCGTGGCAGACTGCACCTGAAGGGTCACTGTAACATAATCTCTCACCTGCCTGATTCTCAGACTTGTGATACTTTTATCCAAAATGACTTCAAATTCCACTGCAGGATAACTTAAAGGGAGTCTCTCAGGGTAAGTACTCTGCCCAAGGATACCATATCAGAGACCCTTACTGGGACTTAAACCAGCAGCTTAAGGTTACTTGTCACTTGTCCCCCACACACTGAAACACTGAAATGAACTAATGAATGAAAGTAATTCCTGCCTGCAAGCAATTTAAGGATGATTGACGGACCTTGATTAAAAGTTTAAGTTATGAATAAAAGCAAAACAGGAGTGCAAACAATATAAATTTGTGAAGGGTTGCAAGGATTTCTTTTAGAAAACAACCTTCCATTTCCATGTAACACCCCTTGAAAGATGTCTGATTTGTGAAATGGAGCTCCTGCGTTAGCACCCAGTGCCAATACTAATGCTAATAGGATGCTAATTGTGCTCAGAGGTTGACTTGCACCTGACTTGGAAGCCTGGTCCTACTTTGCCAAACTCCTGGCTGTTCTCAGTCTGCTGAAACTGTTCTACTGTATACAACTTGTTAAGCTTATCCTGCTAATCCAACAGATTGGTCGTCGTCTGTGAGTACCTCCAAGTAAAAAGTATGATGAAGGATCTTGGATGAGAAGTGTGGCTTTCATGCTTTCATCTTCGCCATCCACTAACGCTACTCTTCAAACTATGTGCTGGAGTTGCTCATTTTATGCTTACATTTTGAGGTCTACACGCATTATCTCATGATTCAGCGTGCCCACCATGAGATCTCATGAGAAATCAAATGTAACTTGCTGATTCAGATGACAGAGAACAGCTGATCTGAGCCACCCACAACTGAGACCCCAACAATATGTGCATAATAACCCGTCTGGGGGTTCAGACTTCTGTCCCACAGTGTGGAAGACCAGTGCACCAGTGCCAGTGAGTCGAGCTGCGAGTCCTGCCACATTAACTCCCCAGGATTAAATATTCATTCTCTTCGGTACCAAAGTGCCCAGACTCTACCAGGCTTCAGTATAATAGATGATTCCAGCCCAGCTCTGAGAGAACGGTTCCCCTGAGCAAAGGGCAACCTGCATCTAGACACTGCATCTCAGAAAGCTGGCTGAATGCTCCCCAGAGACTGGAACTTAGCCTCATTCGCCCCTGTGGGAAAATGACAGCTAGATGATGTGGAGTCCTCTAGTCGGGCCAGCGAGACGCGGCCCAGAATAGGGCAACCCAACACATCAGAGAAAAAAAAATCACTGAATCACTGGAATTCAAAACCAGACTGTGTTGCTTTTTCGGATCAGTGTGGCACGCTGAGGTATAAAAGCTACCTTATAAGCATTCAGCTCCCCTTTCAAAACCCATCTGAAGCCAGAACTATCCACTTCATCAGTGGCACAGTCTGATGGTCCCAAGCAGCTCTCACAGCTACAACAGAAACTCCAGCCTACCAAACGCGCCTTTTTCACCATGTAAACCTCAGTGCGGCCTACATGCGTAGCAAAAAAGCATTCTCATCAGAAAACCAAGTTTCAAACCTCATCAGTCAAACCTCATCATGTTTTTGGCCCCGTTCTATAAAATAGCCCATTATTAGCCTCACAGTACTTTCACAAGTATGAAATTCTCTGTGCCATTTTTCATGGAAGATCCCTCCAGTGATGGCGTTTGTCTCCCTGGGCTACAGGAGAACGTGCACGAGTCCACATGCACGATCATGCAGGCTTCTGGCGAGAGTCACGAGGAAGGCGGCCCCGTGGCCCGCTCAGTGGACATCAGCCGAGCTCCAAAGCAGCGTCCATTTTGCATTTTTAATTAGGGATTTCGCCACTGAAAGGAACCTTCATGCAGTCAACAAATGAACGCATGGATGAATGAAGGAGGAGGCCTGGCAGTAGAAGAAAAAAGATGCTGTTGTCCTTGTTCTGCTGTTTAGATGCCCTGAATACCGCATCCCTCTCTGCGCTGGGCAGTCCCCCCCCTTGAATGATAATCAGCTCTCCCAGGCTCTCTGTCATTCAGCCCCTGGTGCTAAAAACTGCACCATCCCATTGCACACATGCATATGAACACTGACAGGCAGCAGTCTCACTCAGGCACTAACATGTCTGCGTCAGCACACATTCAACTGACCTGGAATCAGGTAAAGATCAGTCAGGGGAATGAACGCGCGTTAATCGAGACACCGAGTTTACAGCATGTGTTCTTTTCCCTGCCCTTTTTTGGTGTCGTTTCAGGACAGCAGTCGTGACCCAGTAAACGGTAGTAGCAACTGGTGCCGGCGCTGGACCGTGATAATCAGAATGACAAGCATGCACGGGCTGTATGGCCACAAAAGCCAATTACAGGCAGCTGGGCCCGGCCGCAGATAACTCACAGCCTCCAGGGGAATGCTGAAGCCGGGGGAAACGGACTCACAACCAAGGAAAGAGGCGTAGATTCTAAACCGACTGCATAATCAACATGACATTGTCAGGAAAGATCTAAATAATGGAAAATTGTATGCACATATACACAAATACATGTGTGTAGTTATATGCTGTCTATATACAAACAAACATACACATAATCATTTTGGAATAAATTAGGAAGAGAGTAAGGCCCAGTTTCCTGCCGTGACCCTGTCTCTCCTGTATGCCTACTGAAGCCTGCAGAGAAGGATTTCTGATTAGATTGACCTGGTTCCAGAACAGCAAGGGAGCCACTTGAGTCTGTGCCAGATCTCAGTTAAGTCAATTAAGCATTGATCCAGTCAGTCGGGGCTCTAACAAGCCATGTAATGATGAATCACCCATTTTCTTGAGCAGTTATATGGAATTCTACCAGCAGAACATAGACCTTCCTACCAGTGTTAAATTTTATTGGGTGGAAATTCGAGACGCCCCTACAAAAACAGATTAAAACGTCGCGATGAGGCTTGAGGCCAAAACATCAAAGTAAAAGTGGGCAGAACCCAGCAACGAAGAGCCGTGCCCTTAGCTTTCACCACATTTCCTTAGTTACGGCCCCACCATCACCCACGTTTCCTCTCTCACTGCCGCCGCCTTTCCCTTAGTGCCGAACTTCATGTTGTTGTCAAATTAATGTTATAAATCTCTTGGAGAAATTCGAGGCCAAGAGGGACCTGAACATGCATGGTTCATAACTGCCAAGCACCATATTACTGTCCATCAGCATTTAGTTACTAGGGTGAATGAGCATCTTGGACATTTTAAACCAGTGTAGTATGACTGTGACTGTTGGCACAGCTTCACATCATGCTCTGTCCTCTGCTGGTTTACGATTCCAGTTAACTACTGAGCAGGTCCCACGCTGCTCGGCTACTCCGGGAAAGTCATGTGGCTGTGGGGCCACCTTCCTTCTGGATCAGCCAATGAAAACACATCATACATTTCACCTCTCTCTCTTTCCCATACACCCTTGCCACACTTTGACATACTTGTGCCCATCCGGTTCGTCAAGGTTTCTAAAGCAGTTTACCAAAACCGAAGGGACATTTGGTTCTTAATGTAAAAAAGACAAGGCTAGACATCACGTGGTATTTACCAGCTGATAAAACCATCAAGGCAAATGAGTCACGGTCATAGGCACAGAAAGAAAGTCCCTTTCCTCAGAAAATCTAAATTTTCATTTTAAGAAGTTTCTCAAAATGCCTGAACTCAATTACTGAGCTGCATAAAGGAAGAAATTGTGACTAGCACAATCCTCGCTACACTGTTCATTGGCCAGCTGCTGGACGGCTCCTTGGTTAGTGTCTCACTCCTGTGCAGTCACAGCGAGGACAGCGACACAGCAATAGGAGAAGCCCCGGGGCTGGAATTCACAAAGCAGCCAGCCAGTTACCTTTGCTGCCACTCCGCCCCACACCAGGTCACAGAGGTCACAGCCCACGTCTAGGCCACTTGACAGTCCATGTGTCTGTGGGACTACAAAGACACGCACTTCACATTATGTCTGTACCCTGTCCTCCTCATGAAATGCCCCAACCCCATCAGCCAGATGGCAACTGTTGGGCTGAACACAAGCGCAGGAAATTCCTGATAGGGGTAACAGGGAACAGACATACTCCGACAGGGCAGGGCTTGTGCATAGCTCAGCCGGGATTCCAAGCCAGTCCAGCCCTCTGGTCACCGGCCCTTATCGCCGGCCTAAAGTCTGCTTGCTCATTGGCCCGCTTTGCGGAACATATCTACAGAAAACACCACACAACCCCAAAAGACAGGCGACAGGCTCCGAGTCCCTTAGCCCACGCTATTCTCTGTTTACTTTGGACACAAACATGTTACATCAGGTAATTTTTTCTCCCCACTATACAGTTAATAATGCTTTATACGCCACAAAGAACAACCGCAGTAGCTGCAGCATTTTGATGCCTGTCATTTGTGTTTCGTAACAGAGACTTTTTATGTTTCCCAAGCTGCTCCCAGGTTGACTGAATTGTATAATAAGTGTGTGACCAGGCATTAGTGGTTGTGTACCGACCACTACCAGCAGAGGATACAGCCTCTGCCTGCCTGCTCCGCAGCTGCGGGCTACACATTAATCCCTGGAAACCCTGGTAATGCTTTTGATGTAGAGGCAGAGCGAGGTTTAGGAAATCAGCCGCCGACATGCCTTCATCTGCGTCAACATGTCAACATAGCTGACTGTACTCAGATTTTTGTGGTTTGGCCACAATCAGAGATCTGAAATGCCACACTTGTGAGAAAGTAAAAAAAATCTTTACTACTAACTAAAGCATACATACAGTATAACTAGCTCATTGAGGGTTTTGTTTTTGGCACTAAGGGCCCAACCAGACCAGCTAGGAGCTGCACCTACCTCTAAGGGCTCAGCTTCCTTTGCATTTTATTCAGCAGACTCTGGGATTGGAACCTATGACCTTCTGATCATAGGCTCAGCATCCGAGCTGGCAGAGCCACACACCTCCCAACCACAAAGGGGCCGGCTTCACCAGCTAGGGGCTCCACTTCAGGTAGGCAGCAAGTTAGGGGCAACCAAAGCTCTAGCTTCAGCAGCTTAATGCTCAGCTTCACTCGCTAAGGGGCCGGCTTCAGCTGCCACCGTCGCACTTCTCAGTGAAAAGAATGGACACATTGAAGAGCATGGGAGTCGCAGCGGGAGGCTGGAGCCCAGCCACCCCAGGAAGCCGGGAGAAAGCGGAGGGGCCCTGCATTCCACTCTCCTTCACACTCCTGGCCCTTCCTGAATGAAGCTCCTGTTCCGTAGGAAGCGTGTGTGGAGCCCAGGGCGGCTCCTGGCTTCTGCATCTTTTATAATGGAATATGGGAGCGGGGAAAAAGGCAAGGGGCAGTGAACAAAGGCAGCCCACGTTAAAAATTCATGTCAAAGTCGAACAACAATATTAAAGATAATGTCACGGCAGAACAGGGAACACGGAGGGACTGGAACGTTCGGGAGTTTGACCAGCGAAACGAGGCACGCAACATGATTGGCTAAGAGGGCACGGTGGGCAAGGTGCAGGCCGGTCTGTAGCGGTTATGGAAGCAGGAGCGCCCCCTAAAGGTCCTAGAATGCTGTGACCTGGAGTATTGGGCTGCAGATGTATGCATTCACACACAGAGGCCACTGTCTCCTATGGAACACCTGTGGGGTAGGCGCGTCAACATCTGATCCCCCTCCTGTTTCAGAAACAAGGACTCAGGTGTTTATATTTTATGTATATCTACAGACAAAACAGCCACATGGCCAGACAAAATATAAATATAAACAACACAGTTTATGGTTTTTGTTACACCGGTTCCAGAGTGGGCGGGGTGGGGGGGGGCTGGTGGAGTGAGCT
>JAODKM010000099.1:15215446-15234277 GCA_026780845.1 Petrocephalus sullivani | reverse complement strand
ACACCAACAAACACAAAACAACCGCAACCCCCACAAAAACCACAACAACCAACGGCTTCCTGGTCTGGGTCGCGCGGGGGGGGGGGGGGGGGGGGGGGGGGGGGAAGGGGGACTCGTGGAGTGATCTCAGCAGCTGTACTGAATGGAAAACACTTCTTTCTATAAAACACATTCCGGATTCCAGCCCAAATGAAATGACAGACAGGCAGCACTTACTGAATTTCCATTTATTGACAGTTTATTAAGACAAACTTGCAGCAAAACTAAGACTGAGGGTCCAGTGCAGTTAATCAGGAGAACTTCAGTGAGACTGAATCAGGCCAGGGCGAGCTTTTCTCTGAGAGAATTACATCAGGGCATAAAAGAAGCATTTCAGAAAGCACACCTCTGTCCTGGCACACACGCATGCACTCTCCTTACCAACTGCTAACTGACACAGGCATGTGTGTTACATGTCAGTGAGTGTACATAACGTAAACAACATGAAACACAGTTTAGTTAGAAAAATAATAAAATGCCCTGCATCATCAACATTTTATTAACACAAATTAAATTAGGTAAAGTCAAGCTTTTTCATCTGAGCCAACTGTTACATCACCACTTTCTTTTCAGCCAAACATTCTCCCTCCCTCTCAGACTCCCATGTTCATTCTCAAATGCCTCACCTACCCCAGATGAAGCTCCACCCCCTGCCACGGGTCCCCCAACCCCTGTTCTCCACTTCCCTACTTACATCAGCCTCCTGTTTCCAACATAACACGACTCTCTCCAGGACAGAACCATTCGCAGAAAAAAAAATGGCCAAAAAAAAAAAAAACAACGCAACAAGACTCAAGCTAGTCTGTGAGAACAGGTATGAAGACATTGTGTTTATGAAAAACACCACCCCCAGACATCCTGGGAAAGTGTAAACACAGGCACACTTACCGCGGCTTAAACCACTTGAATAGCCATCGTCTAACCTATGAAGAAGAACCAAAAGGCAGCAGACGGCTTCACAGTATTGACCCCCCCGGAGCCTGAGCATCCATACTCTGCCCCTCGCAGTGAGACACTAATGCTCACTTGGGTGAAGGTTATTTAACCCCCCTACCCTGAAACAGCACCAAGACGAACACCTGCAATCGCTACAGTGGCATCACTATTGTGATTTTGCAGCAGATCGCCACCTACTTTATTGCAAAGGGTTAACAGCGAGCTCTGTGGCTCTCAGCTTGGCAGTTCCGTCACGCAGCCGGACGACAGGGTTCTCCCGGCCACCTTAGAGATTTACACTGTGAGAGCGAAGAGTCATAATGGAAACAGTAAATCATTTAAGCTGAGCGCGAGAGAAGGGTGACCCCTGTCTGCCCGCAGACGCGTACCCATCCCTGACCCACTCACTGTCCAAGATTCTGTCTAATAAATAAACGGAGGCAGAAATGAGAAGGTGCAGAAGTCCGCTCTGCCTCCAGGCCCGGCTGCTCATCAATTTCTCAGCAGCCAGCTAGACGTTGGAGACACTGAGGGCATCGCGCGCCTGTCGGATCCCGTAGAGCCACTTGATGACACGGGCATTCCTCTCGATGACGGAGATCCCATAGGGCGTGCGCTCACTAGCCAGGGCCGCCTCCTCGGGGCCCTCTCGGCTGTGCCGGGACGGGGCCCCGCACTCAGAACTGGGCGTGCTGACGCTGCGTATCTTGGACACGGAGACGATGTCGGAGCTGGCGCGGGCAAAGTGCTCCACCCCCATGCTCTCCACTTCCTCGGGGTCCAGGCCACAATAGTTGAAGAAGCGCTCAAGGTCGGCCGTGGCCCGCGAGTACCGGTCACTCAGGTCTGACTTGGAGCGGTGCAGGGAGGGGTGACGGCGTGCAGAGCCCCGGGAGCTGGCTGACGACAGGCGGGTGAAGGCCGGGGAGGCAGGGGGCAAGGTGGCACGCAACAGCAGGGGGCTGGAGGGCAGAGGGGAGGGCGGCGTGGCCGGGGCAGCGGGGGGAGGGGGCACCTGCGGCCGGGCCACCTGCGGCTGAGGGACGAGGCGGGGCGGAGCCGGCTGCGTCCTCTGCGGCTTCCTCAGCACCGCATGCGGCCGCACGTCCACCCGGCGCACTGCCACGGTGCCCGCCGACCCACAGGGGGCGAGCGCTCCCACCCGGACGGCACGTGCTGGTACTGCAGGGGGCCGCCGGTTCTGGTCCGCGGACAGAGGCGAGAGGGAGGAGGACGAGGATGCGGTGGAGGAGTTACTGTTGGGCCGGCGGTCGCCAGAACCGAGCTCCGCCGGGACGGGGTTGCCAGAGCGGCTCTCGGACGACAGCGCGCGTGGGCCGGCATGCGGCACCGGGGGCTCGCACACGTTGATGAGGTTGTTGAGAGCGTCCAGGTTGAGTGGCGAGGTGACGCCGTGGCGGCGCGGCACCTTGCGGGCGACGGGCGTGCCGGCGCGGCATTGCAGCAGCGCGCTGGGCGACAGCAGCGGCTTGCGGATGGCGGGGGGCTTGACGGGCTCCTGCCGTGTACTGGCCACCTGCTGGCTCTTCACGTACTTGGCCTTGTCAGCTTCCAACCGCTCCACCGCGCTCAACTTGCGAGCCCCAGGCTCTGGTGGCCGGCGGAAGTACTCCGGCCCCTTGTTGAGGATGCGGAAAGGCATGGCGGAGGTGAAGGGGGCCCCTGCCATGCGGCCGTCCGAGGGGCGCAGGGTTTCCACCGGCATGCTTGGGGGCACGGGGCGGGGGGGGGGGGTTCCGTACTGGTCAAAACCAGAAAGCGGACTCAGAGGAACACCTGTGTCTCCTCCTTTTCTCTCACCTCTAGTCGGTCCGGCAGCTCCTGTCCTCCTGCTTTTCTTTGTAGCCTTTAATCCTCCCGTCTTCACTGAAAGCTTTCTTGTCCGACAGGGTCAGGCAGGGTCAAATTCCACATCGGTCCACATCAATAGCTAAGGCACTTAAAGGTTAGCGGAGGCAGCTCCCTTTAAACACTCTGCCAGGGAGGGGGGGCAGCGGCCCCCAGAGGTCAGGCTGTATTCTAAAATCTCCCTCAAGTTGCCAGACCCAGATTTGCCGGTGCTGTAGGTCACCGGCTGGACGTCAAGGAGGCACCGATCAGCCCTGGAAACTGGAGGCAGGCTGGCTGAAAGTCCTAGATAAAAAGAAAAAAAAACATAAAACAAAAAAGCCAGGCTGTCAGACAGGATCTCCACGGCCGGCGGTGCAGTCCACATTCACAAAGCGCACTGGAGCTGCTGACCGGGGACAGGCGCCTGCTTTAATATCGTCTCAGACTCCTCCCCCACCACATTCAGAAGCTCCAGATGCTATGCTCGCGAGCCGCCAATCGCAAGGCTCCCTGACACTCTCAACCGAAAGACCGGGCTGGGAGGGGGAGCGAGGGGGGCTCACCATTGGTTGCCGGCTGGCGATTCCCACCAGTTACACCCCTCCCCCTACTGACAACAAACACACGGTATTTTCATTCAAATTCAATTCTTTGAAAGGCAGAAACGGGGGAAAGAGAAATTGCGTGCATTTGGCTGAAATTTTGGTCATCTTTACAGATAATAGAAAGCAGAAAAACAGAGTAAGATTTACAAACATGTTTGGGAGCCAGCACACAGCAGGAACAAGCAGAAACATTCTGATTAAGGTGCTTACTGCTCAATCCGCTGTATGAAGCCGTGTGCCTTACGCACAGCAGGGCCGGAAACACTACAGGGTTCAAAAGTCGTCTTCATAAAGCTCCCCGAAAGAGCCCATGGGGCCTGTGACTGGGAGCGCTGTAGGCGCGACCTGGGACTCCCACCTGAACTTTGGCCCTCTGTGACTGATAAGCAGAGATAGTCACTCTGCTCTATTATTCATCTGTATGGGGGAAGAAAACTAACGGGAGAGACCTCACGTCTTCCCAGAAAAAAGTGACTTGGTTCGGAGCCGCGGGTAAAAGTTTTGCGCTGTTTTCCCCACTGTTACACTGTCAAACCTCTGCATTACATCAGACCCACAGCTACTTGGATTCTCGCATTTTAATTAATCTTTTTATAGCCTGCCTGTTTCCCAAAGCCAGATCCCTCCCTCCCAGGCTTACCTCACACTGGAAAAAAAGTGGCAAAACAACATGAACTACATTTCATCTTCTGACTGCAGAAAACTGCCAGCTCTAGTTAAAATTCAATCTCAGATCCTGGAAAATAGCCCTATTTAACCCCTGATTTATGAGTCGGTGGGGTCACAGCCAGCAATACAATGCCTTGAAATGGATACAGAACAGTTACACTTACAAATCCTTTTTTTCCCCGAAGATGAAACCCAGTTCCTAAAGGGCAGGACCCCCAAAGAAATCAGAGACTGATCTCTGGACAGAAACCCGTGACATCGGTCTCAGTATTCTCAAATACAGCCTGCGGCGTCTCAAGCCCCCACTACCTGCCTACTACATCACAACTGGGTGATTCTCCCCATGACAGCACCATAACTCTCCCTCCCACACCAAAGTATACCACGCAGAAATATAGTGAAAAGAAATTGGTCAAACAACTCAGGAACCCCCAGAAATCAACCCTAACAAGACGTTCATCCCACCCACCGCATCCATAACCCACATATACATGTGTGCATGCGTGAGAAGCCATGTTTGGGTTTATTCTCATCCAGAGAAACTTGCAGTCAGACCATTAGGAAGCCAGCGGGATACACCGACGTGCAAAAACAGCCAACCATTCTTCTGCTGTTGATGTTACACTGCTGTATTCTCTGGTGTACCCAAAAGACATACACAGCCCCAACAAGGTGTTAATCCCCCTCCCAGACTGCCTAAACGGGGCCATTATGCTTTAAGTGCTGCCTCTCTTCCATCTGTGTTCGGCGCAGTCCCCCAAAATGCGTGAGAATTCAACACACACCAACGCCTCGCGTTTTAGAGCGGCCAGGTGGTGAAGAGAGGCATTCCTGCAGTCAGCGGCAAGTGGGGCGCACGGGGAGGGAAGGGGTCCCCACTTTAGGGGCCATCGAGAGCGCGCCGAGTCTGGGAAACCACAGCCGTGTTTGTGTCAACAGTGGTCGGGCTCTCTCAGACAAAGCAACAGGCCTACAACTGCGCGTGTGTGGGGGTGCGCGTGTGTTCTTTTATAGTGTTTTGAATACTTTAGTTAGGACACTATCATTTCATTATGTGTATAACTATTTCCTGCTTTGGCCAGCTAAGCTTTGAAGTTAGGGGGTATTTCCAACAGCCGTACCCTGAGATTGTGTGACCACACACTCACGCTGAAGGAACAGGGACTAAAGATGTGTAATTATAGAGACTCCCCTGCTGGAAGCAATTTGCTGATCTTAAAAAAAAAAAATCCATCCACTTCTGGCCAGGTCTGACAAAACGAGTGCGCTGCCTAATCCCGATCCACCGCCTCATAACCGACAGAGGAGAATTCCCTCCCATCGCTGCCGTGTGCACAGAAAAACAGGAGAGCGGGAGCAAGCCGAGGTCTTGGCGGAACTAAGGGAGGGATGTTTTCCGGAGCAGGAGCGAGGCCAGTCCCGCAGTCCCACAATCCCGCAGTCCCACAATCCCACAGTCCCACTGTCCCACAGTCCCACTGTCCCATTGTCCCGCAGTCCCACTGTCCCGCAGTCCCACAATCCCGCAGTCCCACTGTCCCGCAGTCCCACTGTCCCACAGTCCCACTGTCCCATTGTCCCGCAGTCCCACTGTCCCGCAATCCCGCAGTCCCGCAGTCCCGCAGTCCCGCAATCCCACAGTCCCGCAGTCCCACAGTCCCGCAGTCCCACAGTCCCACTGTCCCGCAGTCCCACTGTCCCGCAGTCCCACTGTCCCGCAGTCCCACGAGCCATCGAAACACTGACCTCTCAACCACAAACGAGTGACTAGAAAGGAGTATGAAAACAACCAGGGCCTGAAAACGAAAAGACAGAAGCATATTGGCACATAAGGATCACACAGCACCTCGGCGTGGGAGACAAAGGCAGAAAATGGTGACACCCCCCGACGACATCAGGAGAAACATAAGCCAGGCATAAACAATGAGGCACGACAAAGGGAAACTTTCCATAATTTCTGGCATGGGAAGGGGACACAGATATTTTTGTTAATTAAAAATCAGATCTGCCTGCTGCAGCGCGCCAGTAAATTAGCGGGTTCTCCAGGACAGTACCGCTCGATTGCACGGCTCCGTGGAGCCCGCGACTCGCACCACACGGTGTCGAGACCAACCCAAAGTTTGTTTTCGATACTGTGAGGACAGGCTGACCTTGAAGCGTGAACCTACCACAGTGCCGTACGACAACACTGACATTCTGCCCTGCGGTGCACTCTTACAGTGCCAACCCATGGCGTGGTTCATGGGCCCGGGGGCAGATTACTGGTTAAGGGACCGGAACGGTGACGGTCAGGTTGCAAGCACATCCTAAATGTCACCAGGCACTTTATCCGAGCTGGCTGGTACCTTGCTTGTGAATTCACTCAGACAAATCATTTTATATCATATATTTCATGACATGAAATTAAACATAGTTTAATGTAATTTTAAGTAGCAGAGCTGAGATAAGAGACTTGCTGGGGGCGTAAATATCATCCGTGGAAGTCAAACCGACCACCCTCTGAAAGGGGCTGCTCTACACCCCTGTCACATGACTGCCGATCCAGCCAGCCGCGCGGGGAGGCCTCACATACCTGCACGCACAGAAGGGCCCTGAGCTTTGGGACAGCACCCCCCCCCCATATAATCACACAGTCACTGAAGCGCAAACATTGTTGCTACAGCAGGCCACAAACCATGTATATGTGCTGCATTCCCTTTGCCTGTCCCTTACACCATGAGTGACCCCTAATAAAGCCGCCTCATTCCAGGCCACATGGACCCATTCACTGCCATAAGGAGACTTTAACGTTACGTGATTCCCTCCCTGCCCATAGCAGACACCTCATCCAACATGCCAGACTGACACACCTCTTATACACATGGATACTGCTCTCTTTCCTTGAAGACTATGGGGGGTTACCACATATCACACCCATCATGATAAACAGACACCCTTCTGGTTCAATGTAGCCTTTCTGAATGTGCGTTTAACCCAGTTAGCCTGCCTGGCTCGAGAAAACAGACAGGCATGCACAGGGAGGTACAGACAGGCATACACAGGGAGGTACAGACAGGCATACACAGCCAGGTACAGATAGGCATACACAGGGAGGTACAGTACAGACAGGTATACACAGGGAGGTACAGTACAGACAGGTATACACAGGGAGGTACAGTACAGACAGGTATACACAGGGAGGTACAGACAGGCATACACAGGGAGGTACAGACAGGTATACACAGGGAGGTACAGACAGGCATACACAGGGTGGCACAGACAGGCATACACAGGGAGGTACAGTACAGACAGGCATACACAGGGAGGTACAGACAGGCATACACAGGGAGGTACAGTACAGACAGGTATACACAGGGAGGTACAGACAGGCATACACAGGGAGGTACAGTACAGACAGGCATACACAGCCAGGTACAGACAGGCACAGATGACAGAACAGTCCGAGAAGATTTTAAGAGTCCATTTTTAGCAGAAACTGCCATGCCTCAGTCCAATCTGAGAATACCAGTGAATGGACTTGCTCTCGTTGGTCCCCCACAATACATTGATGGGGGGCTGAGCAAAGGATTCTGAAGTAACATCCAGTAAGAGGTAGCCGGATTGCACAGTAAGGAGATGCATCCGAACACTGGGAGCGGACCAGTGCCAGTCCTGAGTGGGCTGGAATAGTACCTCTTAGCTCTACTGACCTCTGCCCAAGTGAAACGGGCTGGAGAGTGTTACTGATATCAATGCTGTGAAACCGAGAACAATAAGCTAATAAAACAGGAAAAACATCCCAAAAATAATCAAGACCAACTGAGGGGGAAATTCTGGCAGCCTTACTAGCCACAAGAGCAGGAACAAACTAAGCTGACAGCGGCGCTGTACAACGCACGAAGCGCCTAATTCCAGCTTGTTTAACTCACGTCAGTAATCCGACAGGTAACCTCATTTTTACTTAAAAGAACGACACTTACAAACAGCTTATGAATGTGGCAGGCTGGAGAAAGCCGCGATCTCGCACGGAGAGAAAAGCGACAGCCCTGAGACGAGCTTTTACATAGGAGCGCCAGAGACGGAGAGAAGCTCGGCTTAAAAAGAGCCGGAGAGCCGTGGGGGCACATCGCGGTCCCGGCTGCGCCGCTACTCACCTGCCGTATGGGCAACTGTCAGCGAAGGATCTGAGCTTCAGGAGGAATGCGGAGTCGAGGGACTGTGAGTCAGAGAGAGAGAGCGAGGGAGAGAGAGAGAGAGAGAGAGAGAGAGACAGCACAATGCATATTACCGCACCAAGCCAGCAGCCCAAACGCTGCTTCTCCGCCTCTCACGTCAGACCAGGAAAAAGTGACGGCCGGGAAGTCAGCGCTTTCCCTGCGTGCCCATGACCCTTCTTACTTCCAGCTGTGGGATTCACGCCCCCCTTGGACTACCCGGCACTATGAACCGGAGGCAGGGTGAGTGAGACGGCCTGCGGATAAAGTACAAAGTTCCTTCCCTTCTCTCCAAACACACAACTTCTTACCAATACTCATTCATGCTTTTCCTGCAGCTATAATGCATGACAGGATCCGTTGTGAGGGTGGATGGTTTATGGCCCAACATAAACCAGTCAGTCCAAGCGCCATCACAGAGGTGTGACCAGCCTGAGGGAAACTAGGGAAGGGTAATCTCCAGTTGATGGGTCACTCAAGGCAACAGGGATTCCCAAACATACACAGGCAACCACATAAAACACATGATTGTAATCCCGTCTTAGCGAGGACCGTCCATTTATTTCCATAAGGAAAATCCCTAACCCTAGTCACGACACCCTCAACCCCTACCCAGCCCTAACCTTAACCATAAGTAACCAAACAAAATACAAGACTTTGGGCATTTTTACTTTTTTGATTGCATTGGCAGATTTTTATAGAATGAAGTCTGAAGTAGTGAGGACAAAAAAAAAATTCCAGTAACGTGTAGCACTGTGTATATTTTGGAAGTGTCTTACGGCCACTTATCAGAAGTGGAAGGCTTCCAGCTACACAAGTATTTTGAGGATTTATTGTACTTATGAGGACCTTTGGTCCACAAAAGTATAGCAAAACCTGCACACACACACCTCACACCATTGTGAGTACAGTGATTCACATGAGGATGTGCATTTCCTGACACGGGAATTTTCAGCATTACGAATTTGGAGGGTATGGAGCAATACCTGTCCGATGACTTGCAGGCAGCCTAATAGGACACGAACACCACAAAGACCTCACTAATAACTGCCAATAAAAACACAGGATACGCTCATGCAGAACTTTAAACAATGGCAGCAAAATCAAATCATGACCAAAAAAAGAAACTGTTTTCACATCACTTTTTATTTTTGTTTGACTTAATTAGTAGAGGACGGGATCCGTTGTGAGGGCGGATGACTCACTAGGCTGGGGGACGTCAGCACTAATAAAAACAAATCGCCACGACAACCCCAGAAGACTTAGTAGCTATATCAATGCGTTGCTGTGGGAAACCCCCCAGAACGTTCCAGTAGACGGCTCCCAACATCTCAAATCACCATTCACTGCATGGACATGAACAATGAAGAATTAGATGTTCTTCGTTACGGAAGACATCCCGATACAGAGCGGTATATGCTCACATCCCCAATTACAGCGACATATTTACTGCTATTTTTGGTTATGTTCCTTGCAGAATATAAACCTAATACCAGGGACAAATGTCATAGGTTATATCTTTTATTAAAAACTGAATTGCCCAGAGTGGCTGGTTCCAACATGTGTCAGAAAAGCATTTCCCAGCAAGTTCTGGTTTGTCCTCTATTAAAGTGCACGTACCTGACTGTCCTCTACTGTCGCTGTATTTTATTTATCCGCATCCCATGATGCAACCCTCACACGTCAGCATCTGGATCCTGAGGGACTGAGTAGGCTGTTGGCTGCACCTCCAGTCCACCACGCCCTTCAAACCCCAGTCATCGCTGGGCCACTGTATAATGAATTAGCTTTAATGCTCTTCATCACTATATGAAGGGGTCCAGAACGTCAAAGATTCATAAGGGGAACAAGGCTAGTGAATCACAGGGATACCGCATTCAGTGCACCTTCAGATGGAAGACCATTTCCGAAGGGACAGATAAGACAGAGACTGACTGTTTTTTTATTTACTGTGTAAGCGCTGAGCTCTCCTATAACAGAGCACAGATGTAGCTCTATCGCTAACCCCGTACCACCATGCCACCATAACTCAACTGCAGGAATCTGCTGACAGCAAATGAAGTGTGGCAGTTGAAAACAAAAGCACACTCACAGATCCTGAGTATTCTGCCAGCTGCTGCCCTACATTCGGGTGTCTCCTTAAGATGGTACTTCCCAAGTTGGTGACAGAGCATACAAGCTAAATGCAGCGGATACTGATATAAATTCTGCAAATGGTGGCATTGTTAACCAACACTGGTCCTTGAGGAGACTCTATAGACACCATATCTAGTCCATCTCCTGACACCATACCATATCAAAAACCTGAAATGCAGCCACTCACTACCTTAGAAATGCCATATTCTTTCTGGAACCTGTCTGTACATATTTCACACTTTTAGTATGCCCCTATTTGGCACCCTACATGCAAACCAACACAACATACAACATACAAACACACACGATTCCCTAGGAGCCTACACCAGCTTCCCAATATCGTAAGGGAACATCTTTCACCAAGGATGCTATTATCGTACAAGCCTCTGCTACAGAAAGCACACCAAAAGAAAATGATCTGCTAGAGGAGATCAGTGTATTGGACTGTACAAAAGGTTTAGTAATAATTCTCCAGATCCCTCCACCCAAATTAAAGCCATCCACTCTGCTGAACCATAAGTCGGATTGCAAGCAGTCCCTTCACTTGCAAGAATAAAGTGTTAAAGGCTTTAAGGGGGAGCATTGTGGGAACATTCTCCATATGCAAACAGAGAACAACTGTGGTAAAAATATACATTAGTCTACCATTGGCTGGTTGGGTTCATTTACTTTACAGGTGGTGCGCTCCAATTGGCCACCTAGCAGCAGCGAATATCCGGAGTGGTGTGCCCATCTCTTCGCTTCTATCAGCTGGGCACTTCGTTAAAAGGGGAAGGCGATAGCTACGCAGCATTAGGGTGAAATACGATCATGTCTAGAAGTTGGCAAGACGTAGCACTTCTTTCTTATGTGCGTGGGTTGGCTGACAGTTGACACACCTCATGTCTTAAAATGTGATCCCACACCCTTTAGTCTTGATCCAGGATACACAGGGCACAAATATTCCAAAGACATTCACTCCACATGGAACGAAAAAAAAACACCTCCCATATTTCAACATGTCAAGCCCTAAAGGAAGAATACGCTTATAATTACTTAATACTTACTTAGAATTTACACAATATATCCCAAAAACTATTTAGAAAGCTATTTCAAGAGTAGTAAAATGATAAAATGTCTCCCTCCCCCCATGTAAGCCTAGTATGTGTAAATAACTCCTTGACCTAGTTTGTATTTTTCCAAATCATAAATATTGCAACAACAGGACTGTATTCACCACTTTAAAAGGTTATTCCTTCCATAAGCATTAATATTAAAGTTATTCTTTACTGGTTCTGTTTACCTCCAGCACACTGTACTGTAGTTCAGGGCACACTTGGGAACATGCAAGAGAAGTCGTGTAAACCTAAACAACGTTACACTGTGTCTCTCGCTGGAGATGAAACCGTTGAGAGGGAACCCTACACCTCTAAACTGACCCAGCCCGAGGGGGGGGATGGGGGGGGGGTTAAAGTGATCACCGCTTCACTTGGATGCCAAGTCAGGGCAACTGTCCCAACATCTGAATGGGAGTGCACTGAACCTGAGCCCATCTGCTCGCTTGCTGCCGGGCTGGGAGCGAGACTTCCACTTCCGTACCTTCCTTTGTGTCCAAAAGACGAGGGACACGGAGGCCTGCACTAGGAAGTTATCACAAGCGAGTGAGCACCAGACAGCATGACTCCTAACGCCAAAAGCCGGTGCACCTACATTTATTTGGTAGATATGTTATTCACACACAAGTATACAGCAGCCAGCAAAAAATATCATTGCAGTGACAGCAGTGATGCATGCTACGTAATTAGGATTATTATTACAAGGAAAAAAAGACACGGATTTGTATGATTTATCTCCATTTGATTATGAGCAATGAAGAATGACAACCGAAGGCTAAACAAACACATTAAACGTTTTGCACATAACCAGAGGAGGATGCTATCCAACCAACCAAGAGTATCTAAAAAAAATGTTTACCGTAGCTATTAAACCACAGGTACAGGCAATAGTAATTTAGAATAAATAACCACAGTCATTCTCAACCTTAGACATCTTGATCTTGACACTTTGAAACAACACCCTTTTCCTCCTTCTAAGTGTAGATTTCCTATGCATCCATAAGTAGGAGACAACAGGATGCTTCTTGTAAAAAATGGTAGCTGGAAGCCTTCCACTTCTGATAAGTGGCCGTAAGACACTTCCAAAACATACACAATGCTACACATGTTACTGGAAATTTGACCCATTAAAACATAAATTAGAAAACAATCAAAAGCTCTCTATAGGCTGGACATGCCAAGAATAGATTTTTTTAAACAAAGGATGACCTTCTTTGTTGATGTCATATATCTTTTTTCTTTCAATCCGCAACAACTAAAAAACTTTAGTTTAACTCGCTGGCAACTGAAAAGAAATGGTTAATGCTATAGTTGATTGCGATCCTTTTGATATTCATCCATATTAAGTCAACATTTGAGCTTCCAAAGTACTGGTACATCTGAGAGGCTGCAATTGCCACACTGGAAAAAAAATACATGGACAAGTGATGCAGGATGCTTCAAAAAGACCACCAGCATCCTTGCTGACATAATTTATAATACTGATATAATCTGTAAATACAATAAAAACCAATTATCCATGACCAGGCTGAAGTAAGAGACCCAACTATTGGATGTCTGCAGTAGCCTGTATATTGATGGGGACCAATTCTGATTCCCTCTGTGTCAGCCAGTTATGCAGTGATACATGCATGCATATTATATGCATACATATACCGACACTTATATAAACAACCCAAAGGTAAATGTGCTCACTTTGGGCAAATATCATTAATGTGTATTATGAATCTTCTTACAAATGAATATCTTTTACAAAATGACGTCATAGCTTACAGTACTACGTAATAATTTATTCATTCATGAGAAAGTAAAACAATAGCTTTCACTTGTCACCCGTCTTTAGTGGATAAAAAGGCCTGTACGCGTGACTACTGGAGAGCTGTAGCGGCGGGGTAAATTATACAGTTGATGTCAGACGCGTATGGTGTCATACGTAGAGGGGGTTTGGATAGACGGCGATAAGTTGCCTGGCTGGAAACACGTGGCCGGTTGTCCAAGTCAGTATAAATCCTCATATCGCGACAAAAGCTACTTTATATTCGGTTGACAGTAACAAGTCAATTTTATTTTCATTCAAGCTTTAAGCAGAACTAGTGCGGTCTGGTTTTAAACAGCTTCAGAGCTTTATATAATTTACATAAAGTTGCAGCAGATGATAAATTGTTAACGCCTATACACTCCCCAATTCTAAACCTGTTATGAATTGTTAAGCAAGTCAGCCAGGTAGGAACCAGCACACCATCATTGCGTTAAAACTTACCTTTTAAACGCACAAGGAAATGAGTGTTGTTGTACTAGTACAACTTCCTTATCAATTTGTATAACTCATAAATCTTTACTAACAGCCCGATGTTTTCCGATAAGAGTTGCAGCAAAAAATTGAATTTCTGCGCGGAGTATACCAATATGATGCCAAGTAATTTTGGTTTAAAGAAGCCAACGCATTTTCGACATGTTTATCTGTAAAACTGACGTATTTCAAGAAAAAAAAATATCTCGAGACGTTTCTCGACGAACGGAGCATACATAACGAGTATAGTTTAAAATATAAAATTATCCCCCCCCCCTAATCGGGGTCGTATGTAGTACATGCGCCATCCGGTGATTGGCCCGTTCCCGAATTTGAAGACGCCCGACAGACAGCTCCATGGAAACCGCTCAGACACACAGAGCATTGACTCTGCTAAACCAAACAGATGGCCTCTTGCAATACTGAATGGGAACAAATTTTGCTTTGCAGTCTCTTAATAAATGAAACGTGGTTTTATCGTGATCCGTGGAAGCCAATCTGACGAAAGTGCACCAAAGAATAGCGCAAGCTGTACATTTAACTGTATCTGTAATTTCGAGTTTATGTTCCATACATAGGCTATTTAAATCAAATTTGCATAAAATATATTATGCTTATATACTGTTTTATGAATATTTTTGTTTTTATTTAACATATTTTGTTAGCAATACTCTTTGGATTTGGAGTACTTATGTTCCTTTATCACAAACTTTAAAGATCTAGAAACCTGAGAAGACCTTTATCTTTCTTAGGAATTTTTGTGCGAGGCATATAGATACTAGATAGTGCCTAGTGAGCACTCTTTAAAAAAAACTGAGATTTTGGTAATTGTGGACTGCAAATGGTAAGACATGGGGCCTGTTTCATAAAGCAAGATTTATTTTTGCAGATTTAAGGTACCCCAGTTTAAATGGATTTTATCTTTGTTCACTTACATTTAGCCCAGACTACTTTAAATCCAACAAGATATCCAGCTAAGGAAGAAATGCTTTGTGATACAGACCCCCATCAAGACGCTCAGCTGACGTCTCTGTCCTATTAAGTGAAAATGAGTGGCACCACATTGTACATTATAGGACACCTGCTCCTGTAAGCTTACTTGTGTTCTACTGCATCAAGGAGGATGCAAACTCATCTGTAATGCATTCCAGCGACTCCTGTAATTACCTCGGTCCTGTGTTATCGTTTGGCTGTAATTATCTGACAGGTCTCCCAGTTGCAAAATTCTGCATGGATCTTCAAAAGCCATGGAAAATACATGTAGGCATTTGTCTCTCCCTTTGTTCTGTTTGAACATTGTTTTGGATCTCATAAATGCACATGCCTCATCACAAATCAAAGGTTACAGAATTAGTTAATAAAATGAAGCCTCCTCAAACAAAACAAAGGGGAAGTTTGAAGAACACTGGCTTCGCTGTCCTTTTGGAAACAATATTGTATTCTTTTCAGTGAAAAGCTCAGAGTGTATCTTCATTGCCATCTCTAAAACATAAGAAAAACAATTGGAAAAGAGAAGTTCTGTGTAGAAGGCTAAAATTACAATGTCACTTCAAAGGAAAAAGGTAAATGTGTATTTACATGTGTGATTTTGTGAGCAACCTTTGAAAGTAGTTGCATATAACCGATGCCAAAATGATAAGGGCTTCACATATATTTGCATGCTGTACGTTTTTTGCTTGTGGGTGGCATGGTGACACAGTGGGTCATATTACTGTCTTGCACCTCTAGGGCTAGGGGTTTGAATCCTCCACTTTGTTTTCTGTGTGCACGTTCTCCGTGTTCTCCCCGTGTTATACATGCAGACATGCAGTGAGGCTGATGCGTTCTCAGAATTGCTGGTATGGTGATAGTATGTTAATCTGCATACTGTGCGATGGACTGGCATCCCCTCCAAGGGGTACCCCGGCCTTTTGCCCTATACTCCTTAGAATGAGCTCCAGGCCCCCCATGGTCATGTTCAGGACTATGCATGAATATAAATATATAATTTAATGTGTGGACTTAAATGGGGTAAAGAGAGCAGGATGCAAATGAGTGTGGGGGGGGGGTTGAAAACTTGAGCCAGCTGCACAGCAGCACTTCCTTAGTTCCTTATCGGGATACCCTCTGTGGGCAGAGCAAATTCTACTGAACCATTGTTCCCCTGTAGTCACAACTCTATAAACCAAGCTGCGCAAGTCTCAAGGCTACCCACGCTGCTCCTACCCTGTTCCTGAGCCCAGTTCCTGAGCCCACCCCTTCTGCCAATAACTGAGCCTTCTGTCCTTCGCAAATGCTGCTAGTCACATGGTTGGGGCTTCCTGAGAAAGAAAACTTGCTTTCACCTTGCTCTTTTGAATAAAAAAGGTTCCATCACGATAATCCTATAAAAATGTAATGCTTTATTTAAACAATCTGATTGGAGCCATAATAGGGCATTTTGTAAGAACACTGGACCAGCTCACAGATAAATGGTATGTAGGACACCTGTTAATGTGATATATAGGCCAAAGTCTATCGGGCACAAGGAATTCTGTAAAAAAAAAAGGAAGAAAAAGGTCATTTCCTAACCAACATGTAAAAAAACTCTTCATCTTTACAGGAGGCTCTTGTTCATTCAGCTTGAAGCCAGTATAATGTTTAATGTGAGAACTTTCAGTCAGAGGGGCATTCATGACGGGCAGCAGAAACTAGGCCAAGCCAGTGAGGGTGAGAGCAGCAGACCTGACAGGAGAACCTGACCTCAGCACGATGCACAGGTTCTTACACTTCCTTCTAAGGAAATGAGAAATACAGATTCTTTTGTTGGCATCCATCACCTGTTCGTTCCATTGTCCTCTTAAAAAGGATAGCTGAATTAGAAAGGCGGGGGAAAGTCTTTACATTCTAGCAGTCATCACAGCGTGAGAGATTATTTTCCATGATATGAGGACCTGACACACCCCTGTGCAGGTTTTAATTACTGTCTCCACTATGACATATTCATTCCGGTTTAATTCTTGTGTGCAGGCTGTTCTTGGTGGACTCTTGTGTGGTTTCTCATGGTGGCACGCACATTCATTTCCCGTTTGTATCTGCTTCCCTATTGTTTCACGTGAGCCTCGCTGTGTCTTCCGGTCAAAAGCAGTGTGCAAAGAGCAGGGTTGCCAACTCGCACGCATCTGGCACACTTTCAGACTCTCACACTGATGCAAGAAATGCAGATCTAAATGATTCCATTAAAACCCTAAAATTAGCTGCATCAGAAGCGCTGGGGTAGTTTGCAAACCCTGCAGACTATTTACAAGGTAATAAAACTCCTACATACATGTAAATGCGTGCGCAGACTTGTCTCAAATTGAAAATCTCACTCCAGTCAGCTGACCAAAGTTGGCAACCCTGGAGGAGAATTATAAGGGCTGTGTAGCCCATACTATTTTCAGGATTTCTCTGGAACATGGGAAGATTGCTTATTCTCAAAACTGCAAAAAAAGTTTTTCATAACACAGACACTCAGTATATATATATACAGTATATGTGTGTACTGTGCTTTTCCTTCTGCAGGCCTCCCAGTGATTCTGCACTCTGTATGTTAATGGTTCCTCTCTCCTCTGCATCTCACTTGACCCGAGTCTATTTATAAAGCTGCCTTCCTTATATTTGCTGGGTGTCTGAGGGGTATTCTATTACTGCTGTGCATCTTATCTTCCCATTTCATTCAAAACAATTTTAAAAAGATAAAAAAAAACTTATTTTTCTATCTCTCAAAAACAAGGCCCGACACTAACTTCCAGCATATTTCATTAACAAATCAAGTTTCCTCTCCTTAGCTTTTCAGCTTTTCCGTTTGCCTGACAAAAATCTGGGTTTTTTTTTGCCCAGCGCTTTCCATGCCACACCAACTTACCCATGCGCACATAGCAGCATTGTAAGTAACACAACAAATTTAAACCGTGACCACTGCCCATTTCGAATCCTCAGCGGATGCAAGCTGCTCGTGACAGAATCGTGACTCAGTTATGGCAGACTAGTGAAGTGGCTTGGCGTTAGTGCAGTTATAAGCTTTATGTGACTCAGTAAATACTTTGGAATGCAGAATACTTCTCACAAATGCTGGATTGTCCGTTATTGAGACTTAGCATTCTGTTTGACATAAAATACATCTGCAATGGCAAGTACAGTCACTGTTTTTCCCCATAAAGCTGTTAAATTAAATTTAATTCAACTGAATTAAAGCTTGGCCGTATACAGGATAAGCCATTACCAAAGACAAACAGATGGATCTACTTATTAAATTAACTGTAGATGAAAATCTAATAGTAGGGACGTCGATTTTGTCTGCTGTGTCTGTTCATCTCACTCCAGCGTGGTGGTGGTGGAGCGCTCTCTGGGAGGGACGGGTCAGGGATTTGGAGGGACGGACCAGCAGGCACGCTTGCAGTGGTTGTTAGGGTCAAGGTCCCAGCAGCCAAAGGTCAGATGATCGTTGGCCCACGACAGATGGAGATTTACTGCCCCGCAGCCACTGCTCTTGGGGGCTTGGTGATGACAAGGGGTTGACGGCAACTTGTCAAACAAGCACCTCTGACTTCTCTCGTCGAACAAGTACCTCCGACTTACATTCAGCAACATTCATTATTTCTTTTCTGGAGGAAATTAAACCGCATGCACGGAAGGTTCGTAGCGTCAACCCTTATAAGTATCACTTTCATTCTCTCTTTATCCTGCTCCACCTTCATATTCTTCTTTTTCCAGACTGACAGCTGCTATCATTATCCATCCATTTGAAATGACATCCCCCCGAGGAAGGTTGGGGGGGGGGGTGAACGAGCAGGAGGGAGTGAGGGAGGCTCTACAGAGTGACTAGACACTGGGGGTTAAAGGTCGGGCCTTCACGCTCTTGGCTCATTGTGTCATTCCCCAGTGAGGGTACCGCAGAAAATCCCATCCCACCTCTGCTGAGCCCTCGGCAAGCTCCCGCTGTCCCACCACCCCCCCCCCCCCCCCCCCCCCCCCCCCCCCCCCCCCCCCCCCCCCCACCAAAGACCACAAACAGCGCA
>JAODKM010000099.1:15198981-15215346 GCA_026780845.1 Petrocephalus sullivani | reverse complement strand
TATATATCTATCTATCTATCTCAAGGTGACAAACATGGTATTTCTAGATGTGATTTATGGGCTTATCTTAGAATTTAGAACTGCTCCTTATCTTACACATGGTCCAGAAATTGCCCTCTTTAACATTTGGAAAACTATTTATAGGCTTCATTATATTTTAAAAACACTGAACTTGTTGTGCTTGTAGAGACCGAGCCGGACACATGCCATAGTTTGCTGAGTAGAGGACATAGGCTGCCTTTTTATCCATTAAAACAATTATTTCGTTTGCTCATGTTATGCTGGGAAATTTTTTATTAATTGTGTAGGAGGGAATCTTTTCTCGAGGTAAATTTGACTTCTATCAAATTCCCTTGCTGTTAAGCAATCAGAGGCTAAAATGGTGTTTTGGTCTGACTAGTCAGATCCTGGTGATGCTTGCTGTAAATATATTCACACATTCTTCATTGCTCTTTGTAAGGATAAGGATTTCGGCAAGCTGCAGTGTGGGTATTTTTATATCAGGGGTATTCCCGGTACTTATGCTTTTTTTTAATGGGCAGCATGGGGGGGGGGTGGGGTGGTAGTAGTTGTAAATGGTTATCTGTAAAGAGACTGGGGAGGTGGCTATAATTCTCTCAAAGAGAGTCAGCCCTTTGCAGGAGATTCAATCATTTAACTTTTCTAAGTGGGAAACGCGTGTCTGGCTTCCAGCGGCACATTCCGACAGCTTGTCACTTAGTGCATTGTGCAGTGCACTTACTCGGAGGTGCTGTTTACGGGCCTTGTGGCCCTGTATCAGGAAAGGAGCAAGGTGCAGTGGCTTTCTGCGTTACAGCAAGCGTGTCACATGGCTTGGTGGAAGTGTTTTTTATACAGACCACTATGGAAACCTTAATGTAAATTGTCATTTCAGAAAACACATCTGACTGTTCTAATCACATGGTGGCTGTGCTGTTGGTGGTTCATTCTGTCCCGTCTTACCCATGGCCTAGATCAGGGTTAACACTGTTGCCTTACTTCTGTTTATTCTTGGTTCCCATGTCCAGGGATAAAATCAGTCCTGTCAGGGATCACAGGACCGTGAATCACTTGACAAGAATAAGTGCTTAATAAAAGTTGGACACATTTTACCATGTTATGAATATATGTCTGTTTTATGCCACTGAGATAGTATAGTCAGTGTTTCCTTCTTGCTGTGTTGCAGAAGCATGTGGGGCTCACAAGACAGCGATGGAGGCCAGTTTGGTCATGTGACCGCACGGATGGAAACCACCCCAGGCTTTGGGACCCCTAGCATCTCTGTGTCCCAGCAGCAGATGCCCAAGAAGTTTGCCCCAGTGGTTGCTCCCAAGCCAAAGTTTAACCCCTACAAGCAACTGGGCGAGTCTGCACAGTCGGGAGGTAGGTCTGACCTGGGACCCTGAGCTTTAATCTGAGGATACTCTTACCCCAAAACTGTGGTAAATATATAGTGGCATTTTTTCTTTTCATCTGTATAAGTGGTGTAATGATGCATTCCAACACGTCCATGTGAAGCCCCTGGTGGCGACTGTTGTGAAAGGGGCTATATTTAATAAATTGAATTGCTTTCCTCTTAAATTTTTGTTGGAATTAAGGTTTGAGTGGTTAGTTGTATTAATTCCAGTATGAGTCGTCTTATTAATCAGTGAGTAAGAACTGAAATTGTATCCCTTTTGATGGATATACTTCACCAGTCAGTCACTGGTGATCAGTCACTGGGGATCAGTTCTGAGTCGGGTACATGATTATCTCGTTCTGTAGGAATTCAGGAATTCTCCACTGACTAAGCGTAAAGGACAGCATGCCAAATACACACAGTGCAGTTTTGCTGCTATCTTTTTCTGCCTATTTATATACTTAAAAACATCAGTCGTGTCAATAAAAAAGAACAAATATTGGGAGTGAGCTGTGGTTTTGGAGAGAGCCGCACGTGGTTTGCAGCGTGTTGCTGAGTGCCGGCGGCTTCAGCGAGGGATCCATGCCGGTCACTTCCGGCCATTAGATGGCGTTCATGCGGTGGTGCCTCTCTAAGGACAGTGCCTGCCCCCCCAGGCAGGGTGGAGGGCTCTGTGACGAGACCGGCGCCTGGTGTGGTACTCTGTGCTGGAAATAGGATTTTAGCGAAGGCTTGTGTGCCTCCGATTCTCAGAGGCATACTTCTCCCATTCCATGTTACAATGGATATCTGCTCGGTAGAATCTCATGTTAACATCCATGGAAACGTGACAGATTCTCTAATGGTTTGCTAGTTTAATCATCAGTGACCTGAATTAAAACAATGTTAAACTGTGCTACAAAACTTAACAATGAAAATTATAATAGAAATAGCTAGTTTCATTGCTCTTGGAAGCAAAATACTTTATCCAACTTTGGTAGTTAATGTTATGCTCAAGTTAGCTGCTAGAGTTACTAATGTTTAGTGAGTAGCTGTGTGGGTTTGTGCATAATTTAATTTTAACTAGAAGGGCAGAGTTTCAGGGCCTTTTCCCCAATGGGGTGAATTCCAGGGAAACTCCATCCATCCATCGCCACTTACAGTATGTAGGGTCGGGTCGGGTCATGGGTGCAGCAGTCTAACCAGGGATGTGCGGACTTCCTTCTCACGTAAGGGACATGATTTTCCAAGCCCACAAAACGCATGTAAACTGGTTGGGCAAATTCCAATGAACCCTCCAGTTTCCTTGTAAGGGTATAGAGCTGGTCCAGCGTTCTGCGACCAGGACGAAATCCACGCTGTTCCTCCTGGATCCAGGGTTTGATCAACTGATGGACCCTCCTCTCCAGTAAACCTGCATAGACTTTCCCGGGGAGGCTGAGGAGCATGATCACATCCTCCGGTCCCCTTTCTTACAGATTTGGGACCACCACCCCACTCTGCTAATCCAAAGGCACTGCCCCCAACATACTTCCACCACCTGACTATAGTCCATTTTGAGGTCAACGGTTCTCCTTCCCTGCTGTAAATGGCTTATCAGTCACCAGACTCAGGACAGATCCTCCGCCATCAGGTTCAGCTCATTCCCAGGTGGTGATCAGTTGGCAGCCGAGCGCCTCTCTTTACCCGAGTGTCCAAAACATGTAGGCGCAGATCCGACAATACAAGATCAATCATCGAACGGTGGCCTAAGGTACGCTGGTGTCAGGTACACTTTTGAATGCTCTTATGCTCGAACAGAAATCCAATAACGGAGAACCACTAGGGGTCAGATTGGGCAGTCTGTTCCTCCCAATCACACCTTTCCAGCTTTCACTGTCACTACCCAACGGTCCCTCAGCAGAATGAGTCCCCAGAGGGGGCACCTTCCTGCAGCCTTCTTGGAGACCTTTGATGGGGTGCATACTCAGCTGCTCAGTGCATTTGCACAAACAACAGTCTTAGCCTCTCCCTTCGCGCAGATTAGAAGGAAGGCTACCCTCTTGTTCACCGGCGTAAACTCCAGCGTACTGGTGCTGATCCAGGTGGCTATAAGTAGACCCACACTTGCTTGGTTCTTTTCACCATGGGCAACTTCAGAGTGGAATAGAGTCCAGCCCCTCTCCAGAAGTTTGGTACCAAAGCCCGAGCTGTGTGAGGAGGTGTGCCCAAGTTCACTACACCGGTGCAATAAGTCCTTTTGTGAAATTTCATGTGATGCTTCAGCATTCAAAGCCATTTTGGACAATTTCATGTTCCCAACTTTGTGGGAACAGTTTGGGGATGGCCCCTTCCTGTTCCATCATGACTGCACACCAGTGCACAAAGCAAGGTCTATAAAGGCATGATGAGCAAGGTTGGTGTGGAGGAACTTGACTGGCCTGCACAGAGCGCTCACCTCAGCCCGGTAGAACACCTTTTAGCATGAATTAGAGCAGAGACTGTGAGCCAGGCCTTCTCGTCCAGCACCAGTGCCTGACCTCACAAATGAAGAATGGTCAAAAACTCCCATAAACACACTCCCAAACCTTGTGAAATGTCTTCCTAGAAGAGTTGAAGCTGTTATAGCTGCAAAGGTTGGGCTAACTCCATATTAATGTCTATGTATTAAGAATGGAATGTCATTAAAGTTCATGTGTGTGTAAAGGCAGGTGTCCCAAAACTTTTGGCAATATAGTGTATATCCAGTCTGCATTTCTCTACCTCCTGCACCAGCTCCGGGTCATTTACCACCAGAGAGGTTAAGTTCCATGTACCTATAGCCAGATTTGGTCGCTGATGACCAGTCCGTCAACGCCCCTGCCTTTGATTACAACCCAGTCTACACTGCACCTGATCTCCTTGGCCCTTTCTGTAGGTAGTAGGCTCACAGGAAGTTGGACCCGTGTAACTCTGATCGCACGGGCCTCATCGGTAGAGGTCCGGTCATCGAGCGCTCGACCATGAGCTCTCTCCCCAGGCCTTGCTCCAGGGAGGGGTCCCCGTTCTCCCTACTCCAGGTGGGGTCACATCTCCCTCTGTTGTACTTATCATGGGGGTTGCTTTTAGTCTGGCTGCTCACCTGGGACTGTTTTGCCTTGGGAGACCCTGGCAACATAGCTCCTAGGATCACAGAGACACACAAACCCTCCACCACGATGAGGTCCAGGGAAACTGTTATTTTTATGCATGAACACCTAGCAACAAACACATTTATTGGCTAATGATATCTCTGAGCCTATTTTCATAGTTGCTATCATGTTACTGTGACACTTGCTGGTAAAATTCTCTACCTAATTCGTTGTCTAATTAGTAATCATTGCACATAAATAAAATAATCTAATCAAGGGCTGCTCAGTGGGTAATGCTCTTGCCTCACATTTTGCGGTTTGCGGCTTTAAATCCGACTTTCCCTGTGTGTGTGTGTGTGTGTGTGTGTGTTTATGGGTAAGGTTAGGGCTGGGTAGGGGTCAAGGTTGTTATTGTTGGGATTTGGGTTTTGCCCATAGAAATGAATGGACGGTCCCCACAAAGATATGGGTACAGGTGTGCGTGCGTGTTTCCCTTCCCCCTCCTTTTCTCCAGGTACTCTGGTTTTCTCCCTCAGCCCAAAGACATGTACCTGGGGTCATTGGCATGTGAGAACAGTTGGTCCTCCGTATTCGGAAGACTGGCTCCAGGAGCCCCTGTGGATACCAGATTCGAAGGATGCTGAGGTTCCTTGTATTAAGTCGGAATTGCGGAACCCGCGGATTCGGAGGGCCGGCTGATTGTGAGTGTGCGTGTATGTACCCGGCAAGGGACCACCATCCCCTCCAGGGCGTAGCCCAGCATTGTGCCTGATGCTGCCAGTGATATAGGCTCTCGGCCTGGTGACCACTCTTCCAAAGATAAGCTAAGTCCAAGAATGGATGCATGGATAAATCAATCAGTTTTTTGCTGAAGCTGGAAAAGGAACAGTTTCTGCTGCCTTTGGAAAGGTTTAAGCCCAGCCATCCAACTTACAAATGCTTATTCAGTTTGGTGTCCCAGCGGGCCTGGAACCTATCCCAGTCAGCAGCACACACAAGGCAGGGAGATACCTAGGACGGGATGCCAGCCTGTCACAGGGGAGCCTTATACCTCCAGTGCTGGGGGTTTAAATTCCAGCCCTGCTGTGGAGCCTGCACTGTCTTCTTGTGTGTGCTGGCTCTCTCCTGCAGTCCAGGTAATTGGCATCTCTGAACTGCCCAGAGTGTGTGGGAAGCACTAATCGAATTAAACGAAATTAATTGATCAATTACGATCTTGAGCTAACTTCCAAGGTTTCACATCAGGAGTTTGTTACCCGGCCTCATGTGACGCCCCCCCCGCCATCAAATCAGCAATTCACAAAATACATCTAGTCTCCTTATTCTGAAATTCTGAATTTTGGTATACAGTGTACAGTCTGTTCTTCAGCGAATGCTAAGTTTCTTGATGCATTTTTTAATGCATTGCTGCATACCTGTGCACTGCACAGTGGGTGTTTCGGATGCAGGCAGCATGTTATGTTACCTGGGTGGCATGACTGTCCATAAACAGTACAACTTCCCCCTCACCTTGACCGCGGAGTCCTGCATCTGCAGTAGATTCTGAGTGAATAGATAACCAAGTACAGTTCTGTGGCTTTTGGGTCACAGAATTTTAAATATTCGCAAACTCAGATTCAGTGGTAATGTTTTTATGAAAGCCATTTGAATTGATCCATTTTCACTTACTCTTATTTTTCTTCTTTTTTTTTTTTTTTTAGCCTGAAGGTCATCCAGCTGTCCAAATGCAACTGAGCTGTAGCCCTAAATTAGTTTATTTATAGATGTCTTCATTCCAGTTTTCATATTCTGTTTCTTGTTCGCTAATTACTTTATCGTCAAGGTGGCTCATTAAGAAGTTTGTTCTCCCCCCGTAACGCTTAGCTGGGAAAGAAGACCGGTGATCAGTGTCTTTCGTCATAGTATAAATGTATCAAACAAAGAGTCAGTGGTGCATGAAGTTTCCTGTTATCTAGTGGACCTGGCCAGACTGAGGCCAAAATTCAGTAGTGTTGGGAGTGGTGTTGTGTAATGCCCAGTGTGTTCTTGTCCACACAGAGTCACATGGACATCTGTTACCGGTCAGTTTCCATGGTCGTATTGTTCAGGATTGCTGTAGTAGCATAATTAACCTCTTGAGACTGAAGTAGCTTTCTTAAGAATGCCTCCGGTGCTTTTCGTATATTGAAAGCCCACTTCAGAAGCTACGCGAATCACTGCAGGCTTTGAACGAGCGTCTCTGCTGCCTTTCGTTGTAGTCATTTTCACTGGGTGTAGACTCCCCACTCACCCCTGGAATTGGCTCTGGTGTGCTGTGCTCCGCATAACAGCGCCCCCTTGTGTGTGGCATCCCAGCCATCTTTGGTGCATGGTGCCACTGATTGCAGCACATTCCTGGAGGGTATGAACTGGGGAGGCCCACGCCGTGGGCAGAAGTCTCTAGGGCCGGGCTTGTACTGGATTGGCCATGAGTGACTGGATTTCAGATGACACCGGCCTAATGAGTTAAGGCTGTAGGAGGTAGAGGTGGTGGTGGAGGCCTTTTCTTGACTAGAAGATGGAAACCATGGTGGCCAGAACACACACACACATACACACACACTCTCACACTCTCCAGCAAAGACTTGTTCAGTTTCACCTTTTCTGACCTCTGGTGGCCAAACACAATGAGATCCTTTGTCTGCTGCCGTCACTCACACACACGGAGTGGTGCGGCGGATCACGAGGCCCGTGAAGCATCGCCCCCGCTGCCCCCCCCCCCCCCCCCCCCCCCACAGGCCACGCCCCCACACAATCGTCAGCAAAAAAGATGAGAGCTCAAGGGACAGGCTTTCTAGCACAATAGAAGCCAAGGAATAAGCACAGGCCCCTCTCTTTGACGGCCCCATGCACTGACACGGCCTGATCACCTACACTGCTGCTCTGTCACCGGCTCCATACATAAAGCAATACCCAGATTAAGGGATACTGGGACTGATCTCTCCTCCCGTACACTATTGGAATAAGAGAGAATATGCCCCTCAGTGACACAGACAGAAGCCAATTTCATCCATCCTTTTAGAGTTCAATATGCCTGCCTCATATTTAATTGTAGGTTTCGTTCACTTATTTAATCTTGATGCAGATGGGCCCAAAGACTTTAGAAAACACAGGATTCACCCTGAAGGTTTCTAGTGCATCATGCCCGAGAGATTGTTGTGTCAGCAGACAGTCTGCAAGAAAATAAGAATGGCGTGTTTCAGGGGTGCATATAAAAATCACAAAATGTGGACCGATGGTAAGGCGGTCATAGAGCAGAAAGGTTAGCGGGCAAGGCCTCGTGTGTGAATATGGCAGAAGCATTTATATGGACAGGGTTAAAGCTGTGCGCAAAGTCCTGAAAAACCTCTTTGCGAGACGGCAGCATGGTGACGGCAGTTTCTCTGCAGGCCACTGTGATGGAAATTAAAAACGCAGCCAGCTAAGGGGGGGGGGGTGTTGCACTGATGTGCAGCTGGCAGTGAGGGGTTAATGCGCACAGGTCTGTCAGGGTGTCTTTTTAAACATTAAATATAAACAGAGCTGGAGCCGTTATTCTGGGGAACCGGTTTAGCGAGTTTTCTTTTTTGTGAACTAGCTACACGTAATCACTTCTTTCATGGAGCATTAGCTTAGCTGTGGCAGAGGGGCCCAGTCCCCTTTGTTCCTTCAGCTGCAGGCTGGCAGGTAGCATTGCAAGGAGACTGCTGGTTCGATTGCAGTACCCTAGGGCTAAGTGCATAACTTGACTTCCACCCATTCATCGACCTTCCATAACTGTTTCTCTAGCAGAGTCATTATTAAACTTTGCAATTAAACTTTGCAATTAATTAGACATGTTACCCGACCTTCACAAGGCTGAGGAACATATCTAAGCTGTATGGAACAGTTTAAGACAACCATCAAACAGATGTGACACAGGCCTTGCTGACATCCCTCCTTCATTATTTGGTATGATGACCAGTCATATTTAAAGTCTTGAACAATATTATTCAACATAGACTACAAAGTAATCAGCACAAAGTGCTTCAGCCACATATGAATCAACTAGTGTAAAGCAGAATCTAGTTTTTGCCCCTAAAACTGTAATGATAAAAATGCTTGGTAAATGATCCAATATTGGCATATGATATGCCATCCACAGCCCTGATGAGCGCAGGGCCCATCCGACACACAATTTATTGAAGCTAAACTAGGCAGCTTCTGACTGCTGAAGCCTGCTGTTATTGAGAGACAGGCCGGGAGGCCACAGAGAGGGCAAACACAAAACCAACAGCTCCACCATGCACCAAAGTGCTACTGACTCTTTCATCCAAACACCAGCAGTACGGATTCATGAAAACCTGCTTTATTTTCATCACTTTTCCAACCTCGGCTCCTTAAAACAAAGGCGGGCAGAGTTATGTGTCGGCCCAGCTTTGTTCCCCAGATTAATTTGGACAGAGTTCATTTTGAGGACGGCCTCACAGTGGCCCCCACTCCTATTGTAGCCCAGGCGATATATCAGGGGGTGCAGACTATGTGCCGACATTAAGAGGAAGGCCCCAAATCAAAAGGCAATAGTGGATGTGCCTTTACTGCCCCGGCAACGGCCACAAGGCAGCCAAACAGACTCCTCTGAATGCTGATGTCTCTTTAAAGAGGAATGCCCAGAGCCTTCTACCGTTTTACGTTCCCTGGACTGTAAAGCACATTTTGACTAATCTGGCATTGTTTACCAATGATGACTGATTTTAGTGTACCTAGCATTCAAACACTTTATCATATATTACATTAGCAGTCATGGAAAATGGGTGAAGGAATAGAGATAAATAATATCTCCACATTTATATCTGATCAAAATAAAAGATGCTAAATTGTAAAAGGAACGTGTCTCTACACATCCCTGCAGGGCCTTTACTACCCTACAAGTCCCTACAGAGCCATAGATTGCCCTACACATCCCTGCAGAACCATGTACTACCCTACAAGTTCCTGCAGAACCATGTACTACCCTACAAGTCCCTACAGAGCCCTAGATTGCCCTACACACCCCTGCAGAACCCTGTACTTCCCTACAAATCCCTAGATAGCCCTAGATTGCCCTACAGATCCCTGCAGAGCCCTGTACAAGCCCTAGATTCCCCTACACATCCCTGCAGAACCCTGTACTACCCTACAAATCCCTACAGAGCCCTAGATTGCCCTACAGATCCCTGCAGAGCCCTGTACTCCCCTACAAATCCCTACAGAGCCCTAGATTGCCCTACACATCCCTGCAGAGCCCTGTACTACCCTACAAGTCCCTACAGAGCCCTAGATTGCCCTACACAACCCTGCAGAGCCCTGTACTACCCTACAAATTCCCACAGAGACCTAGATTGCCCTACACATCCTCACAGAGCCCTATATATCTCTGTACATCTCTGCAGAGCTCTACATATCTCTACACATCCCTGCAGAGCCCTGTAATGCCCTACAAATCCCCATAGAGCCCTAGATTGCCCTACACATCCCTGCAGAGTCCTATATATATCTCTATATATATCTCCACATGCTGTATATTGCCCTATGGATTCCTGCAGAGGCCTATTCTGCTCTACACATCCTTGTAGAGTCCTATACATCCATACAGAGTACTATACTGCCCTGCGAATCCCTGCAGAGCCCTAGCCTGCCCTAAACATCCATGCAGAGCCCTATACTGCCCTACACATTCCTGCAGAGCCTTACACTACCCTACACATTCCTGCAAAGCCCTACACTGCCCTACACATCCCTGCAGAGCCCTACGCTGCCCTACACATCCATGCTGTGCAGTGGTGGAAAAAGTACACAATGTTCATACTTAAGTAAAAGTATATTTGACACGCCAAAACGTTTTTAAAGTAAAAGTCACCCAATGAAATACTACTCAAGTAAAGGTAAAAAAAAAAACTTAAAAGTGCTTAACTAAAAAGTACTATATATTAAAATCAATTGATCTTACAAAAAGCAACCTATCCTTTTCAATTCATTCAAAACAAGTTTGAATGCTGCATTGTAAGTTACAGTGCATCACAATAAGGAAAACTGAGTTGCATATTTCCTCTTTATTCAGAGAAAGTGGTGAAACTTGCAGAACTTGCTGGCACAGAGTAGCAGAATGATGTTTTTATTCTGTGGGAAACAAAAGAGCTATAGATCAAGATTTAATAATGAATTATAAACAATTTGTGGCCGGAATTTTAGGCCTCTTAAAAGTGGTTAGTGAGCCGTCAAAAACAAAAAGGGTCTGGCTGCAGAACATTGTTACCCCTTTTCCACTGCAAATGTGCCGGTGCTGTTCCGGTGCTGATCCCAAATGTGGAACCAGTGCTGTGTTTTTCCACAGAAAAAAAAATGGTGCCGGTGCCACAAAATTGGCTCCGAAGCGGCACCAAACCATTTCTGGTCTGGATGAAGCACCCGTGTCGCCATGAGAGGTGGGCACCATTGTTGCACGGTGTAGTGGGCGGGGTTTGTGACGTGGGCGCAGTGTTGTCACCACTGGGCTCTCAAGTCCAAGGAAATGCAGGACGGCTCTTACTGGTGCCCCACTTAAGCACCGGCTGAGCACCAGCCCCAGTGCCAGCACTGGCACCAGTGGAGTGGAAAAGGGGCATGGGTGATCTCCACTGTGGGGCCAGAAATCACATGACCTCCACACCTGGCTCGGACATGATGCTACTGACGAGAACTGAGCAATTGCTGTTTGCATCTTGTTTGCTTCGAAATTATGTAGACGGATATTTCTCATCAAATCTTAAGCAACACGAAGAGGAGAATTTCATACAAAAATAGTAAATATAATATAGACTATTAAAGTCGATTCCCGTAGATTTAAAGGACATTATTAACGCCTTTTCCCTATGTTGTGCTAATATCACAGAAAAAGAAAAACTCAGTTCCTGATATTGCACTAACGTCATATCCAGCACTATTGTGGAGGTCCTAGTGGAAGTCCCTCCTCTGATCCTGAAGTTTGCATAATGTCATGACCGGGCCAGGTGCAGAGGTCATGTGATTTCTGGACCCACAGTGGAGATCCCCCTAGTGGAGATATCGCCTCTGTTCCTGAAGTTTGCATAACGTCTTGTTGGGGCCAGGTGTAGAGGTCATATGACTTCTGGCACCATATTGAGGGTCATGTGATTTCCGGCACCACAGTGGGGGTCATGTGATTTCCAGCACCACAGTGGGGGTCATGTGATTTCTGGCACCACAGTGGAGGTCCCCTAAGTGGAGGTTGCCCAGTCTTCTGCAGCCAGATCCTTTTGATAAAAACCCTTGTCCAGTACAATCATCACCATTATTCCATAGTAGTATTCCAGTATTCCAGCTAATTTTGAGTATTGATCAAGTTTAAATATTGGTTGATAATTTCGATATGTTATTGGACATATCATCCATCTCTACATATTGCTTGTTCTATTTTTATAAAGACAATATGTAATACAAAATAGTAATAATAATAATAATACAGAAATATATTGGCTCAAGAAACATGAAAGAAAATTTTAATCTTGTGAAAATTGTGATTCATATTTTACCCAGATCCGTGCAGTCCAACACAGTGCGTTAATGCATTAATATTTCTTATTTTAATTATGTGAGTAACAATGGTGGTGCAGAATGTATTGGAGCAAAAATTCTTTGGCTCAGAAATGTAGTGAAAATACCTAAGTACAAATCCAGAAAAAAACTTAAGTAGAGTAATAAAGTATTTGTATTTGTCTTACACATCCATGCAGAGTGCTACAGAGTCCTATACTTCCCTACGTGTAGAGTGCTGCAGTCAAATACTGCCCTATTCATCCATGCAGAGCCCTACAGCGCCCTATAGTGCCCTAAATAACCTTATAGAGCCCAACAGAGGCCTATCCTGTCCTACACACTTATGTAAGTCGCTCTGGCTAAGGGCGTCTGCCAAATGCTGTAAATGTAAATGTAAATGTACACATCCTACACATCCCTGCAGAGCCCTTACTGTCCTACACATCCCTGCAGAGCCCTTACTGTCCTACATATCCCTGCAGAGCCCTTACTGTCCTACATATCCCTGCAGAGCCCTTACTGTCCTACACATCCTTGCAGCGCCCTTTAGAGCCATAAACTGCCCTATACATTTGCCTAAACAGCACCCTGGAGCACCAAAAGGACCAAATCAGCCAATAACATCCTCTGTGGGATCCCAGGAATTAGACTGGTGTTCTAGCCAGCATCCAACAAAAACACAATAAGATTAAAATGATTGGGCGAAAACAGGCACAGTGAGAGCCCAGCCGACATGACCGGGCATGCCTGGAACACTAAGGAATGGTACAGTTCCCAGCGAGTCGCCATCTACTCTCAGTTAAGGGTTTGTTTTTATTTTTGATCAGAAGATCCCCGCTTAGAATGGTGAACACCTGGTGCGGCAGTTGGGGGAGGGGCATGTTGATGGCTGCATATTCATTGTAGGGCTTTTCTGAGCCTGGAGCCTATCTCAGGCAGCACAGGGCACAGGGCTGAGGGACACCCTAGATGGGACGCCAGTCCATCACAGGCCACATGCATGTATATACTTGCATGTATACATATACAGAGAATCACATACACACAATCACAATTTAGAGAAAGCAATTCACCAAGCTGGCTTTTTAGAAATGCAGGAAGACAGAAGTACCCCGAGAGAACCCTCAGAACTCAGGAAGAACCTGGAACCTCCTCTCCACATTTAGAAGGTGTACCTATGGCTAAAATATAGATGGAGCTTGGTGGAGACCCCACTCCACCTCCTTCAACATATTCCTTTTTATGAGCAGTTTAGCAAAATGTCAGTTTTCTGCTCAAAATTGTTTTTTAGTGTTTTTTTTTTCATTAGTAGCTTGGACTAGACATTCTTTCCTCAAGTGTTTGAGATATTCCTACATGACGCCGTGATTTCTGTGCCGTGTTTTTGTCTTGTGACTTACTTCGCTTGCCGTACTGCTCCTTTCTGCTAGTGGTAAGCCGCGTGTAAGAAGCAACCCGTGAACAACTTGCTATCTTACTGCATTTTCACAGGGACATTACAAATGAATCAGCAAGTATGTTACATGTGGTGAAGTCATTTTGATGCACTTTAGCGTTTCATTTACATATTATGCTTTACAAAATTCAAATACTCTTTAGCCGTACGATATGTACAATAACCATATCAAACAGAAAATAATTTTTATACAATTTTTTTCTATTTTGTATTACTTTAAATAGGTAAAACATGAACATAAACTAATAATAAACAGAGGGACTCATTCAGCCCCCCCACCCCCTACTCTGTACCTGACAAGCCTCCCCCTCTCTGATTATGATGTAACCCCTGTGATCAGGTCATAAGTGTCCTTAAGTAAAGTGAGCCCAATGTACCATATTCTGACTGTTTGATGGTCGACCTGCCCGTGACATGCCTAAATATTGTGATCCCTTTCCTTCATGCCTGTTCCAGTTGGTGTGGAGTGTCAGCTGGGATTGCTGGAGGACAGATTGACTTCATAATACTTGTCAAGCCCTAATCCCTCCCACAATCTGCATTCCTGTTTTTTTTTTCCATTTTTATGAAAGAGATGAGGCAAAACAAAGCGAAAAAAAAAGACAAATGGTATCCGTGCTGGAAGAAATTTCCAATGCTAATGCGGCTTTGAGTGGGAAGCTGAAGAGCACGGGGGTCCGTGGGGACAATGGCGTCTGTGGGGCGGGCTGCATCGCCGCTCTCCCCGCTACGCTCATTGTGAATGAATGGAGGCACGTGCCGCCTGGCAGGGGGACACTCCGCGCCCTCCGGGTTCTGCGTCTGCCCTGCGCTTTGTGTGCACAGCTGTTATCATCACATGAAACGTCAACTGTAGCCTGCCCCCCCCCACACACACACACATACTCACACTTGGGGTCCCACTGGGACACCCCCCATTCACACCCCAACAGACCTGCTCTAACGCTCATCCTACATGCATGAGGCGACACACTCAGCTGGCCCAGGTCTGGCAGCCCCCCCACCCCACCCAGTCCAAGTCCAAGCCAGTTCGTCACTGGCCGGCAAGATCCACGCCCACTCGAACTGGCATCCAATTCCCAAAGTTCTGACCTGCTGACCTGTATGATGGCGTCAGCCGATCACATGCGGCCTGTCCAACCTAACAATACAGAATGCACCTGTTCTGAACTCCCCATTTTTTCCCCCAGATATACGCTAAGAAACAACTTGGTGACTAGCGGCACCCTCCCAACAGTGCTGGAACGTGACGCCGCTGATGATGCAGTGCAGCCTTGTGCAAGAAGCAGAAGCTCAGAGTTCTAAGTTTGTATTTTTCACATGCAGTCCTTAAACATGCAGTGAATTGTTATGGCATTCACCAAGTGTGCAATATAAATAGGGAATGTATCATTTATATACTTCAGTCAGTGAATCTGCCCAAACAAGCGTTTCACTGTATGTTGTAATATATGAAATGGGGCTTCACAGGAGTTATATTTTATCACGCACTTCACATTCCAGGAAATGTCCAGGAAATGTACACGTTTGTTAGGTTTACATTATTACCAGAAAGCAGACAGCATATGTAACACAAATGAGCTCCTCTCTCACTTGGAGGTTGATCCTTACCTGTTTGTGAGGCAGGACTGCTCCTTACCAGACAGTCCACATTTTTGCTCCCTCCCAGTTTCCTACCAGACAGTGCATATTTCTGTTCCTTACCAGATAGTCCACATAATTGCTCCTTCCCAGGTTCCTACCAGACAGTCCACATTTTTGCTGCCTCCCAGCATCCTACCAGATAGTCCACATTTTTGCTAGGAGCTAGAAGGGAGCAAAAACATGGACTGTCTTAGGGATTGGGAAACACTGTGTTAAAAGATCTGAGCCAAATAAATCAGTTGGGGCTTGTTCAGATTTATTCAGGACATCAAACCTGAATGCCCCAGGCTCGTGATACAGCTGGTGTGAATGAGTCCAGCACACAATAAGCCCACATTATCACCCACAGAAGACACTTTAGAGAAGAAAGGATAAAGGTTTAGCTTTTATTAGTACTCAATCAAACATCCATTAATTCATCTTCAATAACTGTTTATCCAGCACAGGGTAGCAATGCATCCCAGCAAACAGCAAGATGTCCTTAGGTCATCTTTAGGACATCCTCTTTTGGTCCAGAAGTTGTCTTCAAAAGGACGAGTTCTGGACATCCTGATGGAACATTAATAAAAAGAAATACTTAAGATAAAATTATTTAATTAAAATGTTATTCCTGGAAGCTATCATAACTTGCTTTTGAAGGAGATAAAAAAGGGACGTGTTGCTGACGACCTGAGGACGTCCTCTAGTTGTCCCTTGTTTGATGGGATTAAGAAAAACTATAGCTAAACGTATAAGAAAACATTTTCATAAATAAAATGTGAAAATAAAAAAAACTAAACTAAACAAAAACTATGCATATTGCATCCACACCTCACTGAAATAAAATTAAAACCGATACTTTACTGTATTTAATGTTATTTAGTTTAAGTAATGCCTGGAGCATAATTTTGGTGAGGACATTGGTACATAATACGCGCTGTGCATTCATGGAGGATACTGTGAATATCAGGCAAATAGCTCTATAACTTTCAGTCTATCCCTAGAAAATTAGTAAAACAAACAAACTAATATACAGTTAAAAATAAATAGAAATGTATGTTTTAAATAAAAATAAATAAAACCACACTGAAAACTAAACGTATAATATTCTTGTTACGCTCAGCCCCGCCCTTTATGCTTTTCCCCTGTTTTGCCCTCTGGTGGGGCTTGATTCGTTGCACCTGTCCCTCGTTGTGTTTGCCTCGTGTGAATTCTCCGCTTGTTTCCCTTGATCAGCTGCCTCTTGTTTGCCCCTTAATGTGCTGCCC
>JAODKM010000099.1:15162313-15177846 GCA_026780845.1 Petrocephalus sullivani | reverse complement strand
GGGGGAGAGGGGGGGAGGGAGGAAGGGGGGGGGGGGGCGGGAGGGCGGAAAGGCACAGGGGAGAGCGGGGGGGGGGGGGGGGGGGGGGCGCGGGGAAAAGGGAGACGATGGAAACTCTGACAGCACAAAGGGATGTAATCAGGACAGCATCAGCATGGTTCACCAGGCAGGTCGCCATCACCACCACAGCTCTTCACATCCGACCTATCGAAAACACCCAATTGCTGGGCTAATCTCATTGGCTGTCGCCACACACAGCTGGTAACAAGTCGCCTGCATGGCGTGTTAGGGCAGAGGAAGGTCGCTTCTGACCGGACCAAGATGGACAGTGCGGAAGTGCATCCATGCGTCTGGCCCGCCCCACCCCGCCCAGCTCCGCCCTGCCCCACAGAGCCGTCTGTTCCCGTTAGACACGCTCGCTGGGCCTCTACTGCCTTCTCCCCCATCGCCTCACCTGGGGACATGTTGCACCGTCTCCACTGCTAGGGAGACGCTATTTTTAGGCACGGCAGAGAGGTGGAGGGGGGCCACCCCAGCAGGAAACGTGACCCGGCACAGATACAGGCATGAGCGGGGGTGTAGCGGTGCGGGGGTTTGCAGGGGAAAGGCATGAGCGGAGGGGGCCCAAACTGCAAGTCAGTCCTTCCCCACGGCTTTCTGACGTCAGGCGGACGCGTGTGTGCGCACACGCACCGGCACACACGCAGCCGTGGCCCAGTGCTGCCACGGGCAGAGAAGCACACTGACTGAGCTCCACGCCATGCTGTAGCCCAGCCTGGCTCATACGCTCACACGTCCGGCAGCAAAACTGCACCCGGACACACAGAGCCACCAAGTCTTCCTTCATCAGCCATTGAAGCACAAAGGGGAAAAAAAAACCTCAGTCATTTGGCATTTTTTCTGAGCTGGCATGGATGAAGCACCCCCTGACCTCATAAGTAGTGTGCCCCTGCCCACCCTAGCAGTGGTACGGCCCGGCCTCGCTCTCCCCGCCCGCCTTGTTTACCGAGGATAAATCTGGAGAAGGCTCTGAATGCCACCATCTGCTACCTGCCATTTTTTCACACTGCCGGAAAGCGCTGCCAGGTCTGGGGAGCCACACTGCCGCAGAGTCACGATTACGCGGTAAAAACGGCAAGGACTGAAAAACAGGGAGAGCGACGGGGTCTTTTACAGGACGTCGGGACATTTTTTAACCATTGTAATCACTGCTAGCTGCAAATAATTATCTGTTAGATTAGCTGCAAAAATCAATCGCGAAAGGAAAAAACATCATATCTTAAATCCGATCGACTGCATGATCTGAGCAACTCTGCCAAATCGCCTTATTGATTGCTAAAGGGGGGTCTCAGGTATGCGGGGGCCAGCATCAGCCTTGTCAATATAGATTTCTTCCCCAACGTGACAATGCAACGGCGATACAAAGTCCACTGCCGGCCGCCACAGCAGCCAGGTGCCCGTCCTCGGAGATCCGTCAGTGTCAGGGGTCTCCGTGGCTACAGGGCAGATTAAGAAATGTCGAGGCGCTGCCTTGGCGACACGCTGCCACAGGGACCTCGCTGTCCGCTGCTCGGAGCCCCAAGGCTCATGGCGCAATGCGGACCGACCGCACGCACGTGTGCCCAGAGCGGGAGGGGCCTTCCGCACCGAAGTCCAGCGAGGCCGTCCATGTTTAGATCAGGAAGGTGAGTAAGGGAGCAAATGGAGAGGGGAGGGGGAAAAATGGCATCCATGAGGCCAAATGGAAGGGGGGGGGGGGTGTCCTCACTAGATGGTGTTAATGAGGGCAGCAGTGGCACAGATACCGGGGGGGGACACCACAGGACACCAGGGGCCGAGAGAGCGAAAAAGCAGTTCCCGTCTCATCACTGTCAATCCTCCCCAAGTGTGGCCCCTCAGTGCCACTCAAAAGCCACATCTGCCTGTGAAGCGCCATCTGGGCGGAGCCAGCGAAAGGCGAGACTACTTCCCTAAACCAGGACAAAAGCCTTGTGTGTCTTATCAGAAGTCGGGGCTGTGGGGGTATTATCTCGGGCATGACAGGAATGAGCTTCCTGTCAGCATGAAGACAGGAGACGCCAAGTGACCTGGGAGGTCCGACTGCACTCCTGCCACCAGAAAGCAGCTTTGCCGCCTACGAGGGTCATCAATGGGCAACTGGGGGGCAAAAGAAGGTGAAAAACAAAAAACAAGAGGAAAGCAACAGCAGCACGTGCAGAACAATAGCATGTCACACTTCAGCAGACGAGCCCCCCCCCCCCCAAGTTGGGGTAGTCTTCCATTAATAAACATGGGCCTTGCTGGCACATCAACCAGGCCCTGCAGCACACCTGCATGGCTGCGAAGCTTGCAGCTGCCAACGGCCACGTGTGTGTGTGCATGTAAATGTGACGGCTTCTGGCTCTCACAGACGACAGATACTGACAAATAAAGGGCAACTGAGTGAATTGTTAAAACACCCCACACGCCACAATGAAAGAGTGAGGACAGCGACAGGCTTCCTGGCAACATGGGAAAGTACAGTGATTCTGTACAGAACCAGCCATAGGGGGAAGGCCACAGAGGAGTACTGCCGACCCGGGGAAGTCCCGCGGGCTGCAGAGCTGAGCGAATACCTCTGTCATCTCCATCAACCTCAACTCATGTCTTCTTTGTGAATATCTACCTCAGTAGCTTTGACTTTCCCTAGTTATCTGTGGGCTTGTTATTAGGCCAGTGAGTGTGTGTGCATGTAAGTTAGCATGCTCTCATCACATCACTCCCCCAGGCTTCTGTATTATACCCATTACTACTACTACTACTACATTTCCACTGTACAGAGCTTTTCAAGAATCCGAAGACGACATGGCAAGTATTCTGAATCCCACCAGTGCAAATACAGTAAGTCACATAATGACATATATAGTAAGACTGAGCCCAGCATGTCGTCTGTCACCCAAAGCAAAACCAAACCACAGCAGACGAGGAACAGGAAGTCCATCTCACCCACACGCAGAACTGAAATTCACCTCATTCAGGCTTTGGCTGCTCGGGATGGCTGTACAGCGCCTACATCTGGGGCAGGACTTCCACTTCCCAAGTGTCGGGGAGTACAAAGCAGCTCAGATTGGCTGATGGCCGGGGTCATCCAACATGAGCCTCTCAAATCCACAACAGAGTGAGAAGATGACAGGCCCCACCCTGGTCCCTCTCTAAATAACTGGCTCTCTAAAAGAGCGGTGACAGAGAGGTCTCTGGTCTTTTCACTAACTGTCCATGTATTCGCTGTTAGATCAAAATTAATGAATCAGACTTAAGGATGAACAAAAAAGTCAGCGAGCAGAACAACAGGATCACAAGTCCTTCTCATTTCTTGCCTGACATGTGTGTTCAGCGTGGGATCTGAAACCAAAAACAGCGACGTGGGGAACCCGCTGACGAGGGAAGAATCTCCGATCCAGTATCCTGAACAAAACCTCATTCAGCAGAAGCTTCATCTGCCAGCGGAAAACAAAGAAGAATAGGCCAAACAAACAAAGAATTTACATGACGATAAAAGGCTAGCCATCCCAGATCCATCATAATATGCTTACTTGTACAGTGGAGTTAAGAGGGTAATCAGTTAAATTCTTAAATCTTTTTCACTTTACTTTGTAAAGATTTGCTTTTCTTTGGTGGAATTTGGTTGAATACAGCCTTAGCTATGGAAAGATGCTATTTTTTTTTTTAACTCTGCTTGTAAGAAGACTGTGGGAGGAATGTAGGGTGTGGTCTTGGGATGGAGGCTCAGGCGACTAGGCTTGTTCATGTTTATTAGATCTCAACAGTCTGAGCTCCAGACAACGATACTCAGGGGTACCAGTCAAAAGTATAATGATACCCACTCAAAACCATAACCCTAAGGTCACACATGGAGGAGGTAAGCTCACTCTCCAGAGCTCAGTCCCACAAAGGCATTAATGGGATAAACTACACAGAAGTGTCAAAGCAAAATAAACCATATGCAGCCTACAACTGTGGGAACTGCTGCAGAAGAGCTGGGAAGATATGCTGGGCGAGTTCCTGAGAAATCAAGGCAAATGGGGATTTTGAGATCATTTTCTTGAATGCTGCTTTAGGACTCCCTATGTTTTGTTTGCATATTTCAATATTTTCCTCAAGCATTTACTGAGCTCTATATGACACACTATGTCAAAAAACGTAGCTTTCAGCCTGTGTCCTCAAACTTTTCGTATATATATGTATATAAAGTGTTGTGACACATTTGGTTTTCGCCTCATTAAACTAGATACAAATCATACAAGTTTGACTCAAAGCCATGAAATCTCATTCCCTGTAATAATTCAGGGGCTGAGCAGGAGAAATTATCAGTCGAGTGTTTCTATGATTCATCCCCCCCATCCCATTTTTGCCTGTGGATCCTTCTTTTGAAGATGCAACTTTTGGTATTTCTGTTTGTGTTTTGTAAGCTTCTGTGTGTTCCTGCCTGATCGCAAAAAGAGGAAAATATTGCAAACAAGTACTGCAACCAAGTCCCAATGGTGTGCTTCAATTCACCATCCCAGTTAGGGATCTTCTCAGAGGGCATTTATCTTTTGATGATACCCATATTAGGAACACTTTCAACAGCACAAGGTGGCCAATACTGTGCAGCTGGGTAGGTCAGACCAAGATGATGTTCAAAAAATGATTGGAAAGGTGGATGCACCATCAGCATGGATGTGTGGAGGGGGTCCTGGAGCAGGTGTCCCCTACTCGTGTGGCATCATTCTGATCCCTCAACTCACCCATCCTCCCTGCTGCTGGATCCAGGGCTGGATGTTGTTGTCCAGGTAAACGGTCATCCATTCAGCAATGCGCTCCACCAGGTGGCCCATCTCCTTCTCCACACACTCGACGCACAGGGCCCCCCCGAAGGCGAAGAGGCCCACGATGCGGCCCCAGTTGACGCCGTCGCGGAACACCTCATTCATGACACTCTCGAAGCTCTGGTAGGCCGTGACGGGCGTGATGTGCAGCTGTAAGGAGATGTCGCTGAAGGCGCGGCTGTAGCGTAGCTCGAACTCATTGGCTGAATCCCGCAGTGCCTCCTTCACCGCCTCCAGGCCTTGTGGGGAGGGGGATGGAGAAGGGAGCGGCAGCTCAGGCAGTGGGGACACCCGGCTGCTGATGCCGCCAGCACTGACCGACCCGTTGACATGAGTTGCTGTTGCTGTGCCCCCTTCGCTCCCGTTGGCCTGACCCGAGCCCTCTGTCCGACCCCTGTCCTCAGGAAGCCCAAAGTGACCATGGTAGTTCCTCTGGGACAGTTTATAGCTTATGAAGTCCATCACCAGTTCTCTGTTGCTGTAAGACATTTTTTTATTCTGTCCTCCTTCTGTTTATGATCTTAGTCCAACTCAAGCTTCAATGGCCATCCTTCTTGCGCTCATGGATTTTGAACCTGGATTACTTCAACAGGGGGAGGGGGAAGGGGGGACGGAGGAGCTAGCAGTGGCTCACACCCTGGAGAAAAAAAACCCACCACAGCAATGAAAGTAAACACTGCACCACATTAGTTACCCATTGACATTATTTACCCAGAGTTCAAATTAAATCTGAGGTCACCACAGAAGCTCATGAATAATGCATGACTCTCCCCCCCCCCTTTTTTAATGAGACCATATTCCACCAGCCAGATGGTGAGACTTATATCACCTGCTGGGATCTGGGTATCCTCCTTTGTAGCTCGGAAAAACTGAAAAAGTCCAATGTAGGCCAACACTCATAAGGGATTTTTATACAAGTGCCGTCCAACGCAAGCGTTCTAGTTCAGACTTGGGCACACACTAAACTAAAACACGGAGACCGCGAAAGGATGCGAACTCGCAAGCTGTCAGTTACACTAGCATTACCTTCCTGATTCTGGGACTGATATCACGGCAGAACTGTGTACGAAGCCCCGCTGGATAAACCACGCAGCTCGGGAGCCAGTGATTATCTTACCTAGTGCTGAAACTCTGCTTGCTCGTTTCTATGAAAATGACAACATCCCGAGCAATACCGTCCTGCTACACACCCACTAAATAACTCGACTTTCACATTAACCAAGCTAACGGGAACGTTCTAAATAAAACGAAAATATGGCCATCATAATGCGCATATTAAGCATTATAACATCAGAAAACCATCATTACTACGAAAACACAGTGCACCAGACAAGCTATAGTTTTTGCTGATCTTCATCAAATATAACGTAAACATTTACGGGTGTAAATGTCAAGTACGGAATTTTCAAGTTATTTGCTATGCAGAACAGCATGCAGAAGAGGCACTCAAAATGCAATTTATCCGTTTCATTTAACCAGCACTGCCAAATATATCATTTGCTTTAATTACCGCTACAGCCTCTCCGATGTTTTTACCTCGGTTGCAATATATATGTTCGGGGTTCTGCGCACAGGTAAGCGAGCACCTCGTCTCCGGCAGTATCCCAGGCTTAATATCAGGCGCTCCTAACTTAGGAGGTCCTGCGCCTAGACGCTTTCCTCCGGTGGCTGGACGCAGATGAAGGGCTCCGGCCGCCCGTCCACCCCGCGCCGCTATTACGCAAGAGCCGCGCGCGTGCGTGCGGACAGACGGACGGACGTACGGCGGCCGGTAATTGGCGGCGCGTGACGGAGGCATCCCCCGCGCTCGGCCCCGGCGCTCGTGCCCGAAAGCTCCCGCGAGCCGGTCGAGCGGCGTCTCGCGCGCACCATGTGACCTCCGGGAAGGATCGGACAGCGACTTCGGCGCATTCCGGCCCGACGGCACGCGCTCACTGGCTGCGGTTACTCCCCAGATCAGCGTAACTAGCCGGACACCGATACCATTAATCGGCGGGTTAAAGACCAGCACGTCGGTTCATTGGGTGGTATAACTCATTCAATTAAATAATGAGTTATACCAGAATCTATATGTCATTACAAGTAACCCAGCAGTATAGCCAACTACAGTTAAGAAGCCATGTCCAGCTTAATTTTAGGTACTCACGACCTTCTATAATTTTACACTTCGCCTAACAATTATATTAACCTGTTATTCAAGTAACAGGTCATCTATGCGTCTTTACTCCGTATTACGAGTGCGGTCAGTTATGTCTTATTTTATTTCAGGCTTTAGCGGCTACGCAAACAATTACTACTGTACACGTAGCTAGCCATCTGGCTAACGTTAGTGCCGTAAGCGGCTGCGTGTCCGCTGGCCGAGCGAAAGCTGAAAGAAAACGTGTGAGGGTAACGAAGCGGCGGAAGGATAAAGCGCCACGAAATGTAGGCAGTTTACTTACCGAAAAAGTGAGCGTATGCTCGGGGAGCACATCACATCTTCGGCCGCACGACCGTACAACCCCCAGCTGCAAGTATTTGGTAATCCGACATTTCTGCTGGGGCGACGAGGGCGGCTGTTGTGCTCGGCGCTAGAATGGCATTGGCTGCTTCGGCAAACTCACTTCTCGGATGTTCCGCCTACTGCCTGTCACACACTGGCAATGACTGCGGCCGACGGAGCGGCTTCTTCCCGAACAGTGCGGGAAAAGGACGCAGATAGCCGGCTAATTAAATATAAATGGCGAAAAAAGGAAACAAAAGCAAGCTATCCATTATAAAAGGACAACTCCTATCGACTTACCACTCAGCTGCTTGACTACATGCGAATCTAGACGCTCTGAAAAACCTCAGACTTACTGGTTTATGGATGAATATTTACTTGTAAACAGTTAGCTATAATTGAGCTACCGGGCCCAGATGGAACACGAAGTGCGTCTCTATGGCAACCTTTGTTATACTGTACGGGAGCGCGTGCCGCGTCGTCCTGGCGCGCCCCCCTGCGGCCGTCACGCATAAATAGGCAAATGTTGCATGAAATAAACTGACCTATATGCCTAAAGCTGGAAAGAGGTAGTACGCTACGGCCCCAGTCTTATTCTGGAAAAAAAAAACATTAGACCAACTACAATTTATATAATCCAATTAAATTACACGGTATACGATGATCCACATGAAAAGGGAAATATTTAGGACATCCAGCTAGGGCGATATCAAAAGCCAGTAATCATCCCATCCTACAATCTTGTACCCGCTTATCCTGGCAAGTGTCGAAGGGCGAGTGGGCCAGCTGGGAACCAATTTCAGGCAGCACAGGGCACAAGAGAACCCAGTCACACACAGTTCAAAGAAAGCTAGAATGCATTAGAATTAAAAGTTTATTGATTACTTGACCAAATGCCTGAATGAGTACATCACGGTTTCTGTATATAGTATAATATTTTAACTATTTTACACGAACTTTACAGTTTTCTCCATATACTGTATATATTTATATATACCCCTTTTCTCGAGGAAAAAGTAGACATCCACAGATGCAAGGAAAGGAATGCTTTTCAAAATAGTTAAATGCACTTCATAAAATCACATACGTCTTTTTAAAAAATGCGTCTTGAACCGTCCAGAATAGCGTGGTAGTAAGGTTCGACTAAATATGTGGCTCTCCTATTCGATGATTTAATATGTATCGACCGCCGAGCAACTTCGCGTGTGTACTGTGCAGTTAAGGGTTAATGCATCCATGTTCCCATTCGAATTATACTGGGGCAAGTCTCAAAAGTTGGTAATATATAACATTCAATTGAGTTAAATGAAGCGCCGAGGTTACTTTAGAATAATATATGAATGACTATAGGGACATTTAGGAAATAAGCTTCAGTCCAATTTAAACAGCACGATAACAAATTGCTAATCCAGGTCTGCGACCCCAGGAACATCACACCTTTTTGAGTCCCTCAGTCTTATATGCGCTCCTTAAATTTAAATCTAGAGTTCAAGGACCTGATATTAAAAACCAACAGGGTAGGTATCTTTAAAATGTAATCGTTCCTTTCGCCTAGATCAAAGGAATGTAATTCATTGGCAGAAAAATAATTATATATAACTACTCCCCTAGCGTCTACCTACAGATAAGGTGACGTGGGTGGACTCCATGTTAACATACTGAACTTGGAACTCATTAGGTCTTAAGCCCATAAAGAAATACATTTACAATGAACAGGTGGAGATCTGGGCGTGTGAGAAAATGCAAAAGTATATACATTTAAACAAGACTCTCCTCTGCAGCAGTAGAAGCCGACTTACAAATACTGTCAGATAGCTGCATGTTTCGTATTTGAATGTTTTTACTTGAGGGAGTGACAGCATCACTCATTCACAGACAGAATTAAAGCCATAACACCCCTCCCCTTCTTAAAAAGTTCTCTTAGCAAATCAATGAGCATGGGCCCTCAGCATCTGGGTCAGCACAAATGCAGTTTCCAAAACAATGAGTTCCAAAAGAATAAAACTCCCAACCGCAGATTACCTTAAAGAACTAAGGACTGCACAGCCCCTGGAAAAGGGATAATTAAGCTTAACCTTGACTTCTCAGGCATTGGTTTTCACCAAAGCAGGCTAATGCCCGCAGTACAATACCATTTCAATTGTCAGCACATTATTTCACAGAGCAGGGAGTACTGAAGTTCTTCTGTTTGTGACAGCAGTGTCATTATAACTCACTGCTGTGACTGGATGTGCAATTACTTTCTTCAAATGAAGCAAAGACATAAAACAGAAGGAATCAAACGTTGCCTTTAAACGGAAGTGCAAAGAGAGCAGATCAATGATCTGCCAGAGAAGAGTCTCCACAAACACAGACCTACCCGCTAAGCTTATAGGCTTATACTCGCGAGGCCTCAGCACTGTCTGTGTTCAGAAAACAATCCATTAGCTGTTGTCCTCCCTTTAGATTTATAATTTAACATTTGGAAACACTTATTTGTTCAGTCTTAACATCAACACACACCAAAAAAAAAGTCACAAACAAAGATAACATTGATAAATAAATCATTTTAAACCATGTGACTTCACTTTTGAATGTTGAATGCAGTCAAGGTAAAGGCTGGTCCACCTTTCTCACAGTGCATTTATGTACGGCTACCTATGGCATCCATGAGTGAAGGCAGGTATGGATAATGCTTCAGGCTGGAAGGTATAATAACCGATTCTGGGGTACAGACAGCCAGAGTTCAGCCTACAGGGTAGGAAAGGGCTCTTGTCCATTTGTGCCTGCAACACCCACCCCCCCGTGCATTCTGCCAAGTGCACTAGGGGGGTGCCGTGTTCTCCACCAGTCTTCATAAACCCACCAGCATCAGCCTCTCCTCTCCGATCCCCGCGTAAGTTTAAGGTGCTGAAGGCCGTGGGGGGACACCCTCGGAGCTGGCGATTTGGAAGACTGAGCCGATGCGCAAGAAGAATCGCCGCAGGATGGCACGGAGCTCCGGGATAAGGTCGAACTGCATCATCTCACACAGGTGGGGGTAGTAGCAGGACGCGTGAGGCTTAAACTGACAGGACAGCACATTCAGTTACAGCATGTATTCGGTGCACCTCAACACAGCATTCAATAAAGGCCAGTCACAAAGGAGGCACAATTATAGCCCCAATTCAAAAGAATCCATGCATATCATACTTATAGCAGTATGATCGATTATGTTGATTGTTGTTACTGGCCATGCCAGAAACTAGGGGTATATTCATGGTGAGAGGAAATGGGTATTAAAACAGAGCAAAGAACAAAGTAAAATACTTCATAAACAACTATAAAATGCTACAAACAATTACCACAATCTAAAGAAGATGTCTAAGATTAGCTTTCAATAAAAAATTCCAAAAAGCCTCTGGCTTGACTTTACAAAAAAACCTCTTTCAAAAAGTCAGTAAAATGGCAACTCGCCCTAAGGGGGTTAAGAGATGGACCATAGTTGCATGATGACAAGCCTTTTACACATTGAGTTAGTCATTTTACATTTAGTACGTTATTTAAATACATTTGGCACTCTGCTACTGAGATGTGGAGCTAAAGCAGGAAAAAAATGTATATTCTTGTGTCCTGTATTATCTTTCAAAAATGAATGTTTTTTCTAACAGAATGTTGCTTATTGCTCAAGGACACAGACCATAGCGTACGAGCGAGATCCTGCTGCTATATCCTTGAGTGAAGGTACTTAATGTGATTTACGGATATAAAAATGTCTAAATGGATAAATTACAAATTTACGTGAATTGCACTGGACAAAAGAGTCTGCTGAACATTAGCCAAGAATAAAAAAAAATGTGCAAATGAATTTAGTCTCATAAAATGAGACCTGAGATATATTTAGAGGACATAATTTATGTTGTGCTGCCAGGGGAGCGGCCGTGCCCTCAAGGGGGCGCCAGTGGGTACCTTGTCATCTGGGAGTTTGAGGGTCTTGGTGAGCAGCAGAAGCAGGAGGCTGGTCCAGGCCTCGCGATGGCTCTCAGATGTCAGGGTGACGAAGTAGGCCAGAGCCTCGCTGCACACACTGCCGGGTAAAGGGGATCGGTCACCAGCAAGCACTGCACACAACGTCCCCAACACACCTACACCCACCTCCACACGCATTCACCGCAGGGGTTCTGTTAACACATGCGACGATAGTGGGGTTTATTGCTCATCAGGTTCATCTAATCACCTAGTTATTTCTTTATGGGCTAATTACGGTTTCATTAACTAGCAATCCATATGATGCCCCGTTTTGCAGGTACTAGAAAGAAAAACTGCCAGAGAGGACGATTCTGTCAAGACTTCTACTGATTATGGTCAATGCTGCTCATATTTTTCTCAGCGTTGTGGTCGAACAGAAAAGCATATTTGCCCCCCATCCCCATCAATACTCTGTCAAACGGCCACACTCACAGCAGCAGCCGGGTCCGAATGTCCGGCCAGGCGTCACGGAGTCGCGGGTCGGAGTACATGCGGAAGAGGATACGGAGGCTGCAGGCCAGACTGCTGGTCTCCTGCTTTAGAAGGTTAGGCTTCGACTTCCCCTTGAAGCCTGGCAGAAATGGGGACACGGGCCCGTCACAGGTTACTCCGCTCTGCATCCGGGACCGGGGAGCAGAACAGCTTTTGCTGAACAGCCAAAACCACATTACGGCCCCACTGAGCCTCTGCAATCCCAAGTCTGTCTAGTGGGCTTTGTGTAAACCCAGTGGCTCTCTAAACTGGTTAGATATTGAAGTCTAGGTTAGCGGTTTAGCTTTGCACATTTCCTTGACTAGTACCATGCATATCAGCTTATCTCACTGACCATATCTGTTTTGTACCATTACCGGTTTTTGTGCTGTTTTGTCATCTGCTCAAAGCTACCTAAAACAGCGACAACAGAAGCCAAAGCTGGTGAATGTGTCATGAAACCCCCTCCCCAAACATGCCTGCCCTCCACAGTGCCGTCCTCTGCTCGTTGTTCGAATTGAAGCTTCGGGCAAAAGTGTGTGACTCCAGAAGGCAGTCCAGCAGCTTGAAGAGGTGTTGGGGTGATAGCTGCCTATACATGCCCTTATCCTCTGTGCTGCTTGGCTCCGCCTCCTCGTCCAGTACATCCCTCTGGAAGAAGGAAGATGGGATGATATCACAATCTGCACTGGGGGCTGAATCTGAGGAAGGTTCGCAGTGTGTCCGTGTGTGCGGCACCAATGATGAGCCAACAGACTGGTCTGACCAATTAACACAGAAAAACAACCGCCGACAGCATGACTATAGACTGGCCCTCTCAACACTAATCTCTTGGCATGTCTGCACATGCATTAATCCCCCGTGTTAAACGGCAGCGAGTGCCGGGCCAGCCATGGCGAGCACGGACCTGGGCGGCCGCCATGTTCTCCGCATCCTCCTTCTTGCTCGTGGCAGGATAGAAGACGATGTTGTCGATGGTCTGGATCAGCTCCAGCTGAACCACACACTTGATCAGGAGGCAGGAGAACAGCTTCTGGTCCGACATTTCTGACAAAGAGATGCGTTTCATTTGTGTTAACCGAACCAGCATATAAGAGAAATGCTGTGTTAGAAACACTCAGAGGGGACAAGAGACCCCTGAGAATGAATCATAATATTGCTGAAGGAATTAGTATTTGTACAAATAAGGTTTCTGGGCCAGCAAGCATAACGCTGCCCTCCATCTAAATCACGGGAGGGCCGAGGGAAGCAGCGAGGGGAATATGAGGAGCCTGACTGACTAGCTTGGGATCTGCCCTTCCACGTGTCGTCGCTGGCAGTGGACATCTGGCTGTGGGCGCGCTCAGATAGGGTCCGCTCAAAGCTGCTCTGTGACTGAGAGTCCAGCTCCACGTCCTGCGTAACAGGAGAAGAGGCGAACACGGTGCTTAGGGAGCACAAATGGGATTAAAGTCACACCAGCATGTTTGGCTCCGATCCCGTCAAGCAGCTGCATAACCTTTAGCGGTGTAAGAAACGCGGGTCACGGGCGCTCACGGCCGATCTGTGGTGGCCGCGGCATTAGAAACACTGCCGCACCTCTGCAGAGGGGTGTGACCTCACCATGTGCTTATAGTCCCCGGCTTCCTCCTCCTCTCCGGCGGGCCGCCACGTCAGAAGTCTGAAGAGCAAAACCGAATGTGAGCCCAACCACTTAAAGATGTGCATCCTTTAACACTCTGAGCAGGTGATTAAAGCCTTACTGTTAATGTTTATGAAAATACAATAACAGTAGCAGAATGCGCAGACCCTATTTAGACAAACATACGGTATGAATCAGGAGTAAGATATTGGACAGGATGACACTGCATTGCAGACTCCTCACACAATGACCTGCTGAGTAAGCTTTACGATTACCTAAAATAAGTGCAATACATTTTTTATTTTGATTTAAAGAACTGTGAAAATCATGGTAAATTGCAGCCCAGCAGGGGGCAGTGTGCTCACGCGTGGGGGCTGGTGGACTGGAAGATCTCCAGCATGCAGCCGCAAGTGACGTCCCACACCTCTGGGTTGAACTTCTCCCCGTTCAGGATCACTAGGTTCTCCAGACAATTCGTCCCCGACCGCGCCAGTTGCTCGTTATCTAGACCAACCGCACAGTCTCTGTGAGATACGCTCTCCTCCACCCCAGGGTGACACCAGCCTCTTTCCACTGTGCTCATATTGCTCTGGACTGCTGACCTTACAATCAACAGTTTCCATAAAATTATCATTCCAAGAACCATAAGAGCCATATGAAGACTCATATACTGTCCATATACTCTATGGACAAGAGCTCTGCTGGACCCACCTTGCTGGACACACCACTGCAACTGGTTAAATATGTCCACCAGGAGCACCTCACTGAGTGGCTCATAGAACTGTGTGAACACGTCGCAGACAGCGTACAGCGCATGGTTGCACGTCGTGGTCATCCATTCCATTTTCTGCGGAGAGAGACCAGCACACCACAGGCTGTTAGACCTCCTAGGGCTCAGAGAGCCGCCGTGCCCCATCTTGCCTCGCCTGGTGACATGCCCCGCCCACCAACATGCCCCGCCCACCTCCGTCTGCTGCTCCGGCAGCTTCATGTTGTCGAAGATGCGGAAGATGACGCGGAAGAGGTCGTGCCACCAGTGCTTCTCGAAGGTGTGACCATAGCTTTTCATGATCTCAAACATTACTGTCAGACCCCTGGATGGACGAATCAGGAATAAGAAGAGAGGGCACAGGTCAGGGACACAAAGGGAGCCATCGCAGCCGAACCACGCACTTAAAATCAAGAGTTAGGCTTCGGTTTTGTCCATTTCAAACTGACAGCAAAGCAAAATTATACTGATCAGTAGATACAGAGATATGTGAAAACATACAGTACAGTATCTTTAATGTGTTTTATCAGGTCGCTCGCTGGCTGGGCAAAGGCCTCACCTGGTCCGCACGTCCAGCTTGCAGCGGTTGATGATGCACGAGAGTTCAAAGAGTATGGGAAACCAGCCTCGAACCCACACCCGGTCTCCGGGGGCCACGTTCATGTCATCGCTAGTGTACTCCTGAAGGACCTGAGACAGGGGGGGTTCAAAGTAACACCCGGCATCAGAGACCACAAGCAGACAGGGTGCAATGGCCACAAACTGCCTGTGTGCTTCGTCTTCATGCAGAACAGTTAAGCTCTCCTTCATTTTCGGGCTTCACAGCTCACTAGGACAAAGGGAGCTGTGCCCCCTACTGGCTGCAAAAAGGAATTTAACAGCAAGGTGGGTCTCCACTGATCGACTAAGCAGCCGAATCATGGTGCTAACCATAAGCGATTAACAGACAAGTTTCATAGGTTACTTAACCAAACAAGAAAAAATTATAAACTAAGACATCTCTAAGCAGGCAGTCAGTCAAATTTGTTTTACCTATTCTTCAGAAAATCCTTATGAGCTGGAAGAGTTCACTTTCTCCAAGCTCTTAAGAAACATCCTTCAATACTTTAATAAAATGGTTGTGTTTCTGCCAGTAGTCCATGTTTTTTGTGACCATTTGTTAAATCGCAAAACATACAACGGTGTACAAAAAAAGTAAACAGACCAAAGTTTGTCAGAGAATATCAAAAAAGAGCAACTTCCAAGAACCAAAAAAAAAAAAAAAAAAAAAAAAAAAAAAACCGGCCTTTAAAACCAACAAAAATTGGGTGAAATTTTTGAACAACAACCCCCACAGGGCGCTGGTTGACAGGGCAA
>JAODKM010000099.1:15132746-15162303 GCA_026780845.1 Petrocephalus sullivani | reverse complement strand
AAAAAAAAAAAGAGAAAAAAAAAAAAAAAAAAAAAAAATTTTTGAAAAAAAAAAAAAAAAAAAAAAAACTCAAAAAAAAAAAAAAAAAAAAAAAAAAAAAAAAAAAAAAAATCGCCATTTAAAATACACAGAAATTGTGTGAATATTTCAGACATCAGCACCAACACAGGCTGCGTTTTGTCGGAATATCACTAATAACTGCACTCCCAAGTATTCCATCCACCACCAGGGGGCGGCAGCGAGCGCAGCACTGACCTGCGGCCTCTCGGACACATATTTGGCGCAGTGGCGGATGAGGCGGATGGCCTCCATGCTGGTGTCGGGGAAGGCAGCATTGCACACAAACTCGGACAGGCACTTGACCGCATCTTGGAAGGAGTCGATGGCAGCGGCAAAATGCTGCTGGAAGGTGTTTGCTGTGAAGGAGGGTACCGGAGCTGAATTAAGACCCTATAAACCACTTATAAATTAGAAACCAGTTAAAGACCAGAGGGCTCTGATCACTGTGTAGTTAGTGCATCACCGACCTACAGAACCCTGCTGTAAGAGTCAAAGCACTGAAGGATCCAGCTTAGAGTTACTCACTGACTATGTGCCCCGTGGTCTGGAAGGCCAGCTCCACAATGGTCTCGTCGTGATCCGACGCAGCCTGATGGAACACTGAGAAGATGTTTTTCCAACCCGAGCGGATGTTCGCGGCTTGGGAGTTCACCATCTGGGCCACGCAGCGGATCACCATGTCTCGGATAGTGGGTGACCTGCAAACAGGTTCAAGGTTCATGCTCCTCAAAAGGCGAGAGAAGTAAAGTGCTGGTCATTGCTCACAGAGAGAGTCACGGGCCATTTTTAGGTCGCTTCGGGGTCCCCTCGCCACCTGTTCTTCTTCATGATGTGTTCAAAAGGCCGCAGGAAGTCCTTCTGGAAGCGGAAGTTGGCCAGCTCTCCCTTTTCCAGGAATTTCATGGACAACTGGCGCAGAGAGTCTACTGCAAAGATGGCTACATCTTCATTGGGGTTGCAGCCCACCTGTCAGAGGTCACACAAACACAAACACACCGTAAACAGGGCTCTGTGTTGGGGTCTCTGTACATTCATCCTATGGTATAATGATGTGTTTCGGTGTTGTCTTTGGGGCATAAATATGGCATCCGGGTGCACAAGTCATATGGACCCAAACTTTCAGGTCACCTGAGAAACACCTCAGTATCCCTGATCAATTGAACAAGACCCCTTAGATGAACAGCTGGATCAAAAAGGTATAATACAACGTCTAACATGTCAGCTTCGATAACAGCCTGCTTAGTAGCTCTCCCACGCACCTTGTTGAAGTGGTCTCCAATGACCTGCCAGATGCGGGACCACTGCAGGCGGATGCGGTTCATGTTGTAGTAGGAGATCTCCACTATCTTCTGCAAGCTGAACATGCGAGGCTGGTGCGGGGACGCCAGCTCGTCCATGGACACGGCGCAAAGCCAGCGCACAAAGTCCACTGACGTGAGTGGAATACGCCATTAAAGCCACAGGCTGCGAAAAAGAGATGGACCAGATTCACTCGGCGACAAGACTCACCCACTGCGTTCCCATCCAACCGAGTGGAGCCAGTGAAGATCCTGAAAGACAAAATCCAGGACAAAAGTTTCAGGAATGCGGACAGATCTCTACAATGGAGGGAGAGGGAGGAACATGATTTCCACCCCCCATGGCCCATAAACCGATGATTAAACAAACAAGTATCAGCTCATGCAGGTGTGATATACAAGGACTATGCTTTTGTCTGAATGGATTATCAGCTGGCCGTGTCAAGGGGGCCCGACCTGTCCACAGCCACCACCACGCTCTGGGAGCTCGTCTCCCCAACGGACTCCTGGATGTGGGCCATCTGCCTCCGGTCCTGGCCCCCCACCAACGTCCCTGCAGCAGCAGCAGCAAACACTCAGCCTCAGAACCACATACCCTATGTGCTCATACTCGCAGTCACTTGGAGTTCATACACGGTGCTAACACCAGTCCTCCTTATATCACTGTCGCAGCAAAGTGCTCCGGAGCAGAAATATTACAGCAGAAAAGACCCTGTCTAAAAATGGACTGAACTGGAATCTCTGACACACTGACGATGGGTCTACCCACACATAACGACTTCAATGGGCGCTCCTTTCAAGCCGTTTACTTGATCGTCTCCTTTGAAGCTATTTCGTGGTGGCACCGCAGGACCTACCCAAGCTGAGGGGCATGAACTCATCCCCTCCAACTGGAAAGCCCTTGATGCTGCCCTCCCGGTCCCGCACCATGCCCGAGATGTAGCGGGTCTTCACCCCCGTGCCGATCAGCTGGGCCAGCTCCAGCTGGCTGATGCATCGCAGGATCTGCAAAGGCAGGAAGAAACTTACAGGAAAGTCAAACTCTGCTCTAGCGACTGCTCTCTCTCCGGCCATACGAATGCTTTTCCCATAACGTAAAAATAACGCTGATGCGCTGGGTTAGTGACAGCCCCTAAACATTCACTCGCTCTAACACCAGCTCACACATTGGCTGCACCAATGCGTTTTCTATAACGTGGATGTACGGTGTTAGCGACAGCCCCTAAACATTCACTCGCTAATGGTCACTGTACCTCGTGCCATGAGTTGCCCAGGTAGTTGCCATCCGTGTGGGCAACAGTGATGAGGGTCTTGATGGTGTCAATGTTCTTCTGCTTCATCTCAGTGATGCTGGAGCTGGCGGTCAGCAAGGTGAAGCGGGCGAGGGCCTGGACGTACGCGTCCCTCTCCAGCTGCGGAGCACACACACCAGCAGATGGCGCCAGTAAGCATGCACTTATTGTACAGCTGAGCCGGCGTGAGCGACGCAAGCTGGGGACCAACCTGCATGCCAAAGATGCACGCGATCCTGATAGCACAGCGAATGCCTTCCAGGCACAGCGACGCCACCTCCTGGTCGTCACAGTCCTGCAGGCCGACGCTGAAGGCTGCCAGCAGGGGCGTCCAGGCCAGCTGGAATGCAGAGAGAGAGCCGGCATCAGCTCCTGGACCCCGACAGTCGGCTGCCAGAGCGACTTCGACACGGGATGCCAATGTAGCGGTCGGACTGCGGGAAGCAGCCACTGCCAAGTGCGTCTGTCCAGCAGACCCGCGGCCAGCCCCCTTAGCGGACGCATTCTGGAGGGGTACTGTGGGAACGAGTGGCGCTCCCTACCTTGAACATGGGCCTCACGTGCTCCAGATGCGTGGCGCTAAAGAAGGGCGCCTGAGCGTGGCTGACTGCCTCCATCAGCGCCTTGGCTGTCTTGGCCATCTGCTCCATCTCCATATTGTAGAGCGACCGCCTCTGCTTCTCGCTGGCCACGCCTGGTGGGGGGGTGGGGGGGGGGAACCCAAAGCACCACATCAGAGTATTTTTCTGCCTATTGGTTACTTTCAATATTTTTTTAAATGTCAACCAAGACTATGTTTACAGACCCATTTTATTTTGAGTCAGTTAAAACTTGAATTTGAAATGTTTTTACCCAGCAATGTTTGATTCAATGCATTCTTGTGTTTCCATTAAGACAATTAAAAATTCCACATTTGATATCCTCTTCAACGGCTAAAAATTACCATACTGACAAACTCATTCAAAAACAGCATATAGCAAACAGGTGTGCAAGTGCTCCATCATTAAGAGAATTTGCTGGGTAACCGGGGCGCAGGTGCGGTTCAAATGCAAATGTGTGGTTAAAAATAGGTCTTGCACACAACTCCAGGACCCGATGCCCCACAGAACGGCACCAGAAGCCAGGAAAACCTTCTCAGGCTCCTGATGGGAGTGAGATGGGTAACTTAGCCAAAGCTGGACCGGAAGGTGCTACAGGCAGATCTTTTCTGGGAGCTGCTCAAAGATCAGCACTCACTCTGCTTGCTGGACTTGGGAGTGATGGTGTACTCCTTGCTTTCCTTCATGGCGATCTTCTTGCCAGCGATCTCATCATAGATGGCCGACAGGTACTCCTCGGGGAGGTCCTTGCTGTCGTTGATGCCGCGATTCATCTTGATGTACTGTTCCTTCGTCATCTTGTTCTTGACCTGCGCACAGGTGGGTTTGAAAAACAGATGCAAGGTGATGGGGGGGTTGGGGGTTCAGTACTTAAAGAAAAAGTGCAGCCAATAAACAAGATCAAACGAGGAAAGAGACTCTTATTCAAGGCACAGGGCCTCAAAACTTTTTTCTGGTTGTTATGGTAACATGCTGTAGGTACTGTAGGTCCCCAACAATGACTTTAGCCCACCCCCCTAAATTCAGCACCACTACAATTACTGTGTTTATTAATGAACCTAGTACCTACTTTTGTTACTGAAATAACGAGATGACAGCAGATGCTAGAGGACACCAACCTGGGCGCTGTGCAGGTCCGTGGTCAGCATGATGATGGAGTAGGCCAGCACGTAGGCTGTGTCAGCACTGGCGAAGAGCGTCTGCCTGCAGCGGGAGGAGTACACCAGGCCCGGATCAGCACCCACGCACGCCTCGCATGTGGCTGCGCACGGCTTCTGCGCACACGCACTGCGGCCCTCACCCTTGGTTACACTCCAGGTATCTGGCGGCAAACTTCTCCATCAGCCGGTCGATCTTCTGGGCCTCGCCCGGGAGCCGAAACCCCTCCAGGAAGGCACGCAGGGCGGACACAAAGTCCCGTCCACAGAAGTCCAGCTGGTCCACGTAGCAGTACATCACTTCCTTGTTGAAGCGTGCATTTTCTCCCAGGAACTCGCCTACCTGGGTCTGCCAGGGTCAGGAGAGGATAAGCCAAGGGTGGCATTATTGGGAGAGACATGATGCTACTGGGATTAAACTGTGGATGAAGACCAAATGGTTTGGGGTTTAACTATTAGTGTAGCTGATACAGCAAAGTTTTGGGCCATAAACTGGTTGGAAGTAGCAACATTGTATGATAAAGCTCCTCCATTAAGACAGCAAATATTATATCAAGAATGGAAACAGAATTTAAATCTCTGAAGAGGCCCCCATTCTTCACCAAGTCTGACACAAATACTGAGGGGCACACTGAAGAGAAAGCAAGAACTACAGATACACAAAGAGGTCTCACAGTGTCAAGCCGCTCCTCCTGGTGAAGGAACTGAGCAATGTCCTCCGCCGAATCTCCCAGCATGCCCTGCTCCTGCAGGTACTGGATGCCTCGCTTTGGTTTTTTGTTGAACCTGGCAGCACGAGAATGGAAATGCTTATGAAGGTTGATCTGTGAAACAGCCAAATATATATACTTAAATAAACCATTGTGCATTTAAATCACTTTATGAAGATATAGTTCCTAAACTTTTCAGTTAAGTGCGGGCAGGGCAGTTTGACAGAACTTACTTGTTTACTCTAATGTTAAAGTACAACTATTTAAAAGAACCGCTAATACATACTTCCAGTAATAAAAAAAAAAAAAACTTCAAAGGAAAAAAAGAAATATGGAAAATGAGAAAAGAGTTTGGTATATGAGTCAATAAAGAAGCATCTAGGACAAGCCTATTCCATTGTTCCTATTGCTATTCTAATTCTATTCCTATTGTTAATCTAATTGATTGCTTAAGTTGGTTTGACTTGCTTGCAGATTTTAGGTAGTATGTGAATCAGGAAATTAGGTACAGTATCTGTGCCCATGTTCTGAAGGTGGCAAGTTTGAACCCTGCATCTGGCAGAGTAATCATGCCAGCACCGGGCCTTTGAGCAAGGCCCTCATCCGGAGGAATGCTGTATGATCCCAAAATTGGCTCCCACCTTGTCTATACATCTGCCCGTCTCTCACAGGCAGCCCATGACAGTAGGCCTGTAACAGTACACCTTTGCAGTTCAGTACTCAAAATCAAACGAATGCATTTATTGACACAGGCGGAACCCAAATTCACATATAAATATTCAACACAAAAAACACTTGTGGCAATTGTGGCTGAGAGTTAGCGGCTAATTCTGGTCAGTCAGTCAGTCACAAAGTTCACCTCCACTGCTTTCGCATGAGAGGTGCATGCGTACTCAGACAATCATAACACAATGTAACACAATTTTTGTTCCAAGTGTTATATTTCGACTGCTTATGTCGAAAGCCTATCGAAAAATGACTACATTCAGCACAAATTTTGATTTTATGACCACAGCTCAGAAAAAGTGTGTTTTCCTAACCCATTTGCCTAAAACAACAACAAAAAATAGCAAAGTTTTTGTGGAACAATAGCTATTTTCGGTTTGTTTTAGCCATAACGGGTTAGGAAAACACACTTTGTACCCAAGAACAAAATTAAAATAAAAATTTGTTACATAGTGTAATCATTGTCAGCCTTGCCATTTAAATCACTTCTAGATGGGTTTGTAAGAAACTCATTTTGGACTTTTTGCTTAACTCAATATTTATTACAACAAAATCACACTGTTGTATTTGGCAATTTCCCAATACCATGCTGTCGTAGTATCTTAAACAAAATACTATTTTAATTTCTTGTCATGCCACCCTGATCCTGTATCTGTTCTTCCAACCAGATTGCAATTGTCCCCCCCCAAACTTCATTCATCATTGTTTTCAGAGTTCAAAACTTTTTTCAAGACTGCGGCTGTATTGTATTTTAGAGGCAGGCTATTTGCATAACCAAATCGACAAAGAAAACTTTGCAAGTTCCACCCCAAAGTAAACAGCTGGGTTGGTACTATAGATTCTGTAACTTTTGGTACCGGAACTCAACCGGAAGTCAGTGGAAAGGGGAAAGTACCGAAAATACCATACCAAAAGTATGGTACCTCAAGGAAAAGCACCAACAAGAGAGATTAGCTGATAAGATCAAGGCTGTGTCAGCTCTGTTATACAGAATTCGGATATGTTGCTGGGAACACATCCAACGTGCCAACTCATTTGAGACATCATCCGAGTGTGTGGACTGCCGGAGAAAGAAAGCATTTAAATGCTCAGAGGCATTTAAGGTGTTTTAACCAGGAAATTCAGACTGGGTAAAAATAAATAAATAATGCCATCTCAGGAGGGGCAAGATATGCGGACGCAGGATGTCACCGACATAGCGCTGCGCTGTTGGGTCCCCCGAATCACTACCAGAGATGACTGGAAGTTATTTGGCTCCCCACACCACGATGCCAGGAGTAATGCCAGTGGGTCTCTCCACAACATTGGCAGGATTGGTCCTCTCCCCTCAGCGCTGCCATTCACGCACACGACGGTCATCAGTGGTAATGCAGAACCGAGATTCATCGCTGAACATGGTACGACGCCACTCGTCATCAGTCCATGCCTCCCGGTTAGGGCACCACTCAAAACACAGCCTTCTCTGTGCTGGTGTTAACGGCAGCTAATGCATGGGGCGGTGAAACTGCAGCCCGGCTGAGGCCAATCATCGAGACACGGTGCAGGATAACACAGGGTGCTGTAGAGAGTCCAATACCTATGTCTGGATGGCAGGCACAGATGTCATAGGGTTCTGTAATACTTGGGGCACAATACAATGATCCTCCCTTGGTGTGGTCTATCTTGGGTGACGTGTGTGATGTGTGTCAGTGCCTTCAAGTGCCCACTGGTTTCAACATCAGGCGACTGTGACATCTGCATGCCCAACATGCTGGAAAATTGCACGATACGACCACCCGGCCTCATGCAAACACAAAATGCGACCCCTATCAAACTCCGTCAAGTGCTGGTAATGCTGTCTAATACATCTATGAGGCATCCTCTGTGTCTGGTGACTAGACGTGCCAGCTCCTTGCAAATCGAATCATTTCCATACCCATCGCTGGTCTGCATGTGTACCAAATTGCATCCAAATCAGACCATTTCTGGGTGCTTAACTTTTTTTGTCACTGTGCGTAATAAGAATTTCAAAACTTGTTTACCTTGCTGTTTTGCTGCAAAACTGCACCAAAAGCATGAACCCAAAAGCGAGGTTTGTACTGAACCATAAATTGTGTGTACCGTTACACCCCCAAATGTTGTGAAAACCAGAAGCATTCCTATGAGCCTGTACAGATGGAAAATACATGTACTGGATAATTGTGTTTCTCTGCTGGTTGGCTTACAGCTCAATGCCATGCTCAATGATCTCCTTCTGTTGCTTTATGACCTCATACTGCTCGGGGTGGTCCAGCTGCGAGGTCTGCACCCCGGAGGACACCGTGGAGTCCAAGGAGCTGGTGCTGTCCCTGCGGAACGCCAAGTGGTCCGGCAGCTTCCCCTCCGGCGCCTCTGCTTCCGCTGGGCGCTCCAGGCCTGCGACGCAGAGGCACACAAGCAACTCAGAACTGTGGACGGGGGTTTAGAAATGCATGCTGAGGACAATCCACTGGATCACATGTGAGGACAATCCACCGGATCACATGTGAGGACAATCCACTGGATCACATGTGAGGACAATCCACTGGATCACATGTGAGGACAATCCACCGGATCACATGTGAGGACAATCCACCAGATCACAGTAGTAATGGAAGTAGTTAGGTAGTAAGGAAATTTCTGGCCGATACTGATAGCTGACTATTCTGAAAACTGATACTGATAGTATGGGGGGGTTCTGCTTAAATAAAGGTAATCCTCCCAAATAAATTAAAAGAAAAACAAAATTACATCCCTCAAATATGATTTTTTTTTGGTAAGAAAACACCAACTTTAGCATACAGTTCCAGAGCACCATGTTTTATAACTATATACATCTTCCATCCACCCAATTTTCTGCAACCGCTAGTCCTACTTGGGGGCGGGGGTCCGATATAACAGAGAAGGGCTGATCATCAAGTGTGATAAACTGGTTGCGTACTGACAGACCGGCGTTATTCAACATCACTGCAGCCTTCTTTACTGGAACAGACTTGTTTTTCAGAATCTCTTCATACTCTTCCCTGTCTCACCTTAAGGTGAGCAATCACATTTGTTGTGTTGAAATGTTTATTAGTAGAGCAATGCTTGCAAAATGCATTTCTAATGTTGTTTTCGACATTTTTTAACCATTGGCCGATGGCCAATTGTTGCCGTATCGGCCGATACCTACAGCTTGCTGATACAATTGGTCCATCTCTAAAGGAAAGCCTACAAGATCATTGCCTCAGAGACAGACAAATGCACATGGAGACCTTCTTACCCAGGTTGGCCTGCAGATTGGGGTTAACATACAGATCTCTGCTCCACTCCACCATACACTTCAGGATGGACACCAGACATTCAAGACCCTTTTTACGTAAGCTCAGCTCCTGCGGGAGGGGTGACCTTATTAGCCAGCAGTCAACTTTCCCTACAACATAAAACTAGCCACCACAACAAACAGAATAAAAATCAGGCATTAAAAACATACTGAAGCAGTGCTTCACCTGCAGGGGGGTCATCCCCAACTCCTGGCCGCTCCGGCCCTGGGCAATTTTGGACAGGTCGTTGACCAGGCGCTCAAAAATGTTGGCCGCATTGAGGTCGCAGTCATAGTTGACGTAGATATCCACGACACACTGAGCATCTGGCCGAGTCGCAGAGCCAGGGAAACAGCAGAGGACACGTGGCTTTAGTCTGAGGGTATCCACCAGCCCCATTCACGACAAGCTTTTATGGTCTAAAACTAAAAGTCCTAAGAACCAATTAAACATATAGATAAAATATAAAAGGATCAAATTTTAGTGGCAAGGTAAGTTGTGTAGGACGGTTATGAACAGAGAAATGCAATAATGAGTTTCAACAACCTTGAAGCAGGGAGCACTGATACCACCAGCAGTGTGGGATTAATTGCCACCTCCCCTTTGAGCTTGCTCTCCTTGTGTTCCTATTGGGTTTCCTCTGAGTACTCAGCTTTCCTCACACTGATATCTCTTGTGTGTGTGTGTGCTCCCTGTGATAGAAACGGTTACCAAGAATAGGATCCAAGCTTGTTGCCTGCTTAGAGGAAAAAGCAAGCACATCTTGGATGCCTGGTTACCTGCACAGATCCGGGTGAGGGTCTGAATCACCATCCACTTGTGTTCAAAGGAGCTGGATGACGTCTCCAAGATGGTCAGAAAGATCTCCTTGAAGAACACCTGCCACGAAAAAGAAAGAATGACACAGACACCCTGCTCTTACTGGAAACTTAATTTAACGTCGGCCAGTCCGGCGTGACGTGAAAATCCGAACGGACGCGGGCGAGAGGTGGAACACGACGGCCATACCTCGATCTGCATCTTCAGGTGAACCTTGAAGTGAGACAGCAGCGTGAGAAAGATGGCAAGCGACAGCTCAAAGACCTCGGGGACGGAGGAGACGCCGTTCTTGGAGAGCGCCACGCACAGGTATTGCTTGATGGCGTTGACGAACATGTCGTGCGTGCGGAAGACGGGCCCGGCAGACTGCAGCACGGAGAGCAGCAGCTGCAGCGACACCACCTTGGAGCGCAGCTCGTGGGACCTAGTGGTGGTGGGGGGGGGCGGGGGGAGCGCATGTGAGCTTTACCAGCAGGCCACGAGGACAGACATCCACAAGCCGATCACACTAAATAAGAGAAGTGTCCAGAAAGACCACTTCACCATTTAGGGGAATGGATCGTGTTAAGAAAAGCTTCAAGACCCATCTGTTCCATGAATTACTCTACTAATCTGATGCCTCTTTACTTTCATGGAATGTTGCACTTCTGGTCATTGAATCATCTCATTAGATTCTTGTTTTGTCAGAAGTTGCTGTGTAGCTCCTGCTCCAGAACCGCTTACACTTGAGCCTGGGCATTCTTCAGAAGCTCAGCTTAGCTAGACTTATTCCTAGCTGACCTCCTGACAGCAGGCATGTCTATAATATGCCGTTTGCCTCACTAGTATGTCACTTTGGACAGAAAAGTCTGCTAAATACACGGCATAAAATGTAAGTGAAAGTACATGCGCTGTTCCCGGTGGGGACGCGAGACTCACTTGGGGTCCGGGGGGCCGTCGGCCAGCGGCCGCATGGACAGCTTACACAGGGTGCGGAAGACCAGGAAGGCGTCCTTCTGCAGGACGTGGGAGAAGCGGATGGCGGTGGGCGCGCCCGGTGCCGCCTCCACATCCTGGACGAGCAGAAAGGGGGCAACGGGCGGCGGTGGGTCACATAAACAGGACCTGCCAGACAGCAAAACCCCCCCACCGCAAAATCTGACCTCTGCTACTGCAGTCAGAGTGCCAATGTCAAGCTCATTAGCATTAACGTCTGGGGACGCGCTAGACTGACAGCAAAGGTCAGCTTGTGCATTTCAGAGCCTCTACACCATTTTTTTTTATCTCCCCAAAAAACAGCTAAAAATAAAAGTTACAAAACCTAATTTATACTTTTCCTACTGCTGAGTCATATATATAAAAAGCACCTCTTAGCCTAATTCTACGCCAAACACAAAAATCAAACATGACTGGTTGGAATCAGACGTAAGAGGTACACACCTTCAAAAGTCAACAGAGTACCTGTGCACTACTGCACCGGCGATCGTGACCAACTGATAACCATGTGCTCAGCACTGGGGGCCGAGCTCTTAACCCTGTGCCGGCGCTCGAACCTCAGGCCGTCATGGTTCTGTGAGGCTGGGTGTCGTTATCCAGGTGTCGGCAGGAACACCTAGGGACCTGCGGCAGCCAGGCTTCAGGCTGGACGCGCCCTGGCGTGGGCCGCCCCAGCTTGGCTGCAATCCAGCCTACGTACCAGGATGTCTGAGGAGGATACGTGGGCGTGGTCTTCAGAGACGCCGTTCATCTGCTGGCCATCATTCCCGCTGGGAGCAGCCGCCACCTCTGGCGGATCGCACCCGAAACTGGAAGGGGGCTGGGGCTCTGCTTCCATGGAAACAAAGAAATGACCCATCTATCCAGAGAACCTTTGAATTTGAATATCTGATGCACCGTAATAAACACACGCGTACAGATTGAATCCGACCATCAAACAGATTTCACAGCAGATTCTGAACACCAACAGTCGCCTTGCAGAAATCCTACAGCTTTCAACAAGTATATCACACCCTACCAATCTATTATTATTATTATTATTATTATACACTATCTTGGCTTTCATTCATCGTGTTATTAATGTATGAGGCACGCAGCATTTACTGGCAGAAGTCGGGCCTGCTCACCCGGTTCGGCTTCAGGGCTGTCCTCCGCCTCCGCTCCCGGGTCCCGCTCCTGATCCTGATGCCGATCCGGCTCATCCGCCACATGCGATCCCCCTGGCTTCTCCTCTGCTGATGGGCCGGTCCTCTGCAGACCCACCCCTGGCTCCGACGGAACTTCGGCTGCTTAAGACGATGACATCTTTAACGTAACGTGAAACGGAAACCTTGTTCCCGTGCATCCCCGCCCCCCCGGGCCCCCGTGACTGTGCGGACCCTACAGACCGGGCTCCCACCTGGACGCGTGGAGGCATCACATATCTGGCTCTCCGCTGCTTCCTCTTCCTCATCCACGTGCGTCTCCAGCTGGCCGTTGAGAGAGGGGCTCCCCGCAGAGGAGGGGGACACTCCGCTATGGTCAGCCGGGCTGGCGGTGGGCGAGGGCGACACGGACAGGCGTGCGGCGGTGGCCCCAGGGGAGGCACTCTGCCGCAGCCTCTGCCTCTCCCTCTCCATCTCACGGGCTTCCAGCAACTAGCGGAGCCAGCATGGAGACTTTCAGCGAGACAGCTCCTCTAACGGCACAGAGGGACAGAGCAAGGGCAGCCGGGGGTACACTGACCGCCTGCGTCTCCATGCGGGTGAAGATGACATTGAGCATCTGTGTGAGCGTGGCCTTGGCTGTGGTCTGGTTGATGAGGTTGCGGCTGGCCAGGTAGATGTTGTAGCAAGTGCGCACCGTCAGTAGGATGGTACCCTCATGGATCTCGATATGGGGAGAGGTCACCGCCGTCAGGAGCGCCTGGGAGGAGACAGAGGGAGTCGTTAGTCACACACACACACACACACACACACACACACACACCTTTGTATTCCTTTCTTAGTGAGGACCATCCATTCATTTCTAGGAGGGAAAACCCTTTAGGTTTTTTGTTAGCAGTCACAGATTTTGATAAAATTCAGGTTTTAATCACATTTGGCCCCCACAGTGCAATATATAACTCGCAGACACAAACACACACAAAAAGACTTTTGGCATTTTTACTTTTTTGATTGTATTCACATATTTTTTATAAAATGAAGTGAAGACCAAAAAAATAACCCCACTAGACAGGTTTTTGATGATTTGCTGTATTTGTGAGGACAGCACAATTTGTCAACAGCACTAATGACAGTCAAATATCATCTTAGATTAGAATTACACTGAAATGGAATATTATTTTTCAAACAAATATTAAAATATATTGTGGGATTTAATTTCATTATTGCAATAAAAATTTCCTAATACTGGTGAAATTTCTGCATGACAATGCCTGTATAACTCATAAATGTTGACCCATTGATTTAAGACTCTGAAAGACACCATAATTAAATTTAAATATAAAAGGAAGTTGTTGGCTTTTGGCTGTGTAAGATCCTTCCTTGTTACTATTGGTAACTGCTGAACAAATCACTTATCAAAGATGACATAGCCTCATCAAATCGGACTTTGCTCCATCGCTTCACTGTTGGATATTCGCCCCATAGCAGTGACACGGGACGGCGTTGGGCCTTCAGGCAGCCCACAGAGCTAATATGATCTAAGCTGGCTACTTAAATGTGGAATCAGACTCCAAGTGGTTTGAAGCAAACCACATATCATGGGATATCAAAAAAGGAGTTCTGAGTCAGGCATGATCTGGACGGCCTAGCTGGCTTCTCTGGGGTCCTCAGCATAACATCAGAGGACCTACTTGTCTGCATGCTCACCGTCACATTCAATATAAAATACCGCCAACAAGGGCTAAGCAATGTCTAAAAAGTAATGTGTAATGTTTTAATTTAAAAATACTGGGAAAAATGATAATATCTAGTCATTGTCTGTTATCATCAATTACTAATATTGTCAAATCATACGAGCCTTCTGCCAACTGATTAAATGAATAAAAAGAAGCTATTATTGGATAACACCACAAGGAGAGAGCAAAAACCCACCCTTCTACCGGGCATCTCTGCTAAGAGTATCTCTGACGGTGAGAAAAACGCGATCCACCTCAGCGCACTCAGGTCCCGCAAGCAGCAGGCATCCATACTCATTCCCATCAAGGGTGCTCTAAACAACCACGTGCCTCCCTTCTCATGCAAGAACAAAGGGCCTCCCAGAATTCACCAGGAGCGGCCACCCAGGAAAGTCAAAGCCTCAGACGCAGAGAATAATCTCGGCGAACGTCCGACCTTCCACAAAGGAGTGGCCAGAGCGACAGCTGGCTAGGGAGACGCACTCTCACCTTGATGATCTGTAGCTGCACCCCCTCGTCCGTCTGCGGACCCTGGAAGCAGTTGCAGATGGTCTCGACCAGGCGGTCGATGAGCCGCTTGCCCGGGGCGCTGCTGTCAGGCGCGTTGCCCGTGATGTGGCCATAAGCGATCAGCTTCTGCAGAGAGGGAGGACATACAGTGACCTGACTGCATGTCCAGTGATTCTGGGGGATTCTGTGGCCATGCCTGCAGTGATCGCCATGAACCGTGGCACTATGGCTCTTTCCACGCTCCCTCGACATTTTAATTAGAAGAGTCTTTTTCAGTAACTTTGGGGTTCTTGAAACTCCCGAGAAAACCCTCTGTGCTTAAGAGAGCTGCCGTACGTGTATACATACTTACGCCTATAAATGTCTATAATTTTGCTAGGGGTCCAGGCACTCTTGTCTAAAGTGGCACACAAGTGAGGTTCAGAGATTAGGGTCAGACAGGGTCAGTGTCTCTGGACCAATGGGAGTTAACTGAAATCACTCCAGCTACAGGATTCGCTTCTGATACGGGCCACAGAGCCACACTGCAGCCCAGGAGTGCATGCACAGATACTGAATGACAGTGCAGCCCAAACGGCAGCTACAAACCTGTAAACAGTCCAGAGAAGTGGTGACGATACGTGGGGACTTAGACTGGCAGGCCAGCTCGAATGGAAGCACATACTTATCCGCCTCAATGTAGTTGACCCTGGGGGGAATAATAGTGCCATCTCTGGCATGTCCGGCAAGCACATGTGAGTAAGCCATCATTCACGGAAGTCCGCATCACCAGCACCCCGTGAGCATGTGCTATGCGAAGAGTTTTGCAAACAGGCCATACTATGAGAGTAAAAGGGCAGTTTATGAATAAGTGGTATCAGTCACTAAAGTGCAACAAACAGAACTGCAACAGCACCCAGTGAAGTAAGTGCGAGAATAAAGGAATCCTTAAAAAGTTTCTCATTCACAGATCAAATTAGAAAACCTTTTCTTGCAACTCGGTTGCAATACAATCCTCACTAGAATCCACATTTAATTAATGGAATGATTTACATTTCAGCTTTTATTACGAAAAGCACTGCTAGTACAATTAAAAAGATGTTTAAAATTGAATGAGATATTCTTAGACAACATGCATCTGTGTGTCAGAACTTACTTTTGCTTTTCCAGTTCAATTTTGATTTCATCTGTAAAGGGGGAAAAATAAATATCATTAACTATGTCTAATACACATGTGACTCACACAATGCCATGACGTGATCTGATAAAAAAAAAACAACAATAAACTAGCTGAGAAAAACCAGTGAGTCAACAACATTATAATGTGCTCTGAGATTTGATAAACCCACCAAGGTTGTAGCAGTTCTGCACCAGATGTGGCCTGCAATCTCTCCCCAGACAACGCAGGAAGAATCTTAAAGAATCATTTCTATACACATTCATACGCTGTCCATTCAGTCAACAGTTTTTATACTGATAAACTGAGTTAACAAATTTTAAAAACATTTACCACAAGTACATTCAGGGAAAAAGAAAATACAGAATGCAGAGAGCTCAGTGGACAGATGAAACTGCACACATAGAATAATCTCATCTGGAAGAGGTGCTTCAGGGAAACCACTCTTTATGATTCCTTATAAGGCAACAGACAGGCTAAAATGTTTCTAAAATATGCACCACTTCTTCAGAACAGCACTTCAGAAAAAAACCACACACCATAGTTTTTGCTGGGAAAACATCTTTGGCCATTTCTGCCGTCTTGCCCCATAACAGTTGAGGTGGAGTTGCCCTACAGTCAGCCACATTGTCACTTATCATTAAAGCGACCAACGAGCCCATGTAAAAGCGCTAGAGCAGACTAGGTGAGAGGGATAGAAATCCATAAATGCGAGAAATATACTCCAGGGACGCTAAGCAGCGCTAATGAAATAAAGTGCAAATACGTAGGCAGGGAGGGGAGGCAGGGTTATGTCAACAGGAGCCGGAACTGCTGTTAGGGTCTATGAGTCTACAGTGAGAGAGGCGCCATGTTTATAAGGAACACTGTGCAAGCGGCCTGAACCAAAAGGACCAGAGTGTTTAAAAATACAGCCATATTTGCAGAAAAGATAAGTGATGAACAATCAATAACATAACAGCAAAAAAGACTTGATAATAAGCTTGTTAATAATGACCACCCTTTGTAGCATGCCAACACAAACAATTTTGAAATGTCTTTTCATTTAAAAGAGTATATGGACAGCACACATTCTCAAGTAAGTGAGGACCAGTGAGGGCTGAATTTTGAAATGAAGTTTCAATGAACTTCTTCAAATAAGACCCACCTTCCAAATAACAAAGAATGAATATATGTACTGTAAAATAAAAGAAAATAATGACATTGATAAAATAAGCAGAACTTTAAAGCCTTAATGATGCATTAGGCAATAAGCCTAAGGGGAAAATATCTGAGAATTTTAAGATATGCTCAGCTGAAGGTTTCATTAAAATATCAAAGAGAATAAAATATTGTATTACTACCATAAACAGCCTATAAAGTATTAAAAATTCTCAGAACCTGTACAAAGACTTTCACTCTGGTGTTCCGTTAAAATGGCTAAATCTGGCTGATCAAAAATGTACAACTGATTGAAATTATTAACTGAATTAAAATGACAAATGGGCCTGTGGAAATAAGCATTATTACTAAACTGTGCACATCTACAGTAAGCCACACAGACTGTACCATTAAGAGCTGCCAGGAAAATTCAAAAATACATACGCTTCCAGTTTTAAATGACATTTGGACACGCCATGCATAACATTAAAAAGGGAAACTAAATTTAGAAAAACACAGCAAAAAACTAATATTAGAACGACACACAGAGTGAGTGATGATATTTCAGAGGCTGATGAATAAGTCGACTGCCTTGTATATATAAGAAAACAAGTTGAGAGGCCGAATTCGTGCTTTCAAGTCAATCCAAGCAGTCATATACCGTAACAGATCAATATTTTAAAGACTGAAATAAATATTCAGTATAAACAAAACAATAACTAGTTATACTGCATCTGGGTTGAAATAATCTACTCTGCTCAACAACAAAAAAGAAGTGAGTCTAGCTGTCCTAAAACCCTCATGCTGGTAAGCTGCGCTTGAAAGCTGATCATTAAAAGGTTTCGTTAATTATAAATACTCCGGCCCCTATTAATACCACGGCGCACACAAAACTGTCGCCTTCTGTTGACAAGCAGGCACAGGACCAGCCTTGAGCTGTGTAAACAAACGACAGCGCCGTTCTGCTTTGGGGGCATTTTAAGGGAGTGTTAACCTTCTGTTTTGCACGGTGGACGATTTGTTTTGGCGAATCTGAGAATGATAGATAAGTCTGAACAGACTCGGTCAGGGAAGCAAGCGGAAGTAAGGTAGCATTGCGCAAAACGGCCAAGTGCGTCCCTCTCCCGGACTGCCACGTATGGCACACACGTTTGGCCGGGCGGAGGGCGCTTCCCCCGGCGGACGCCGAGCTGCCGGCTTGGCGGACCCGGCGCATGACGCCGACTATCCGGTGCGCTGCTAAGCAGCAGATCATTTTACCGCCGGTGCTCGCGTCACTTTCTAAAATGTGCTTTATATCCTTGGCGGGCTTTAAGACACAATGAGGAAGGGCTCCGGTCCGAAAACAGCTGATCCGGGGAGGTGGGGGGCGCGGATAATCCGTTACGGCCTATTGGGTGGACGGCTCTCCGCGTAACGCGCGTAAGTTTCCAGGCTGGGTGAGTGACACACGGCCCACAGCTCGGCTAGGAGGCCCGCACCTTCGCGGGGAAAGGCCAGGTGACGGCGTCGTACGGAAGCTGCGGTCGCCTTACCTAGCGCTACCTGGCAGGCCTTGCGCAGCTGACTGTGCTGGCTCCGCTTTACCTCCTTATCCGAGAGGATTTTCTCCAGCGCCCTGGACAGGAACATGCTCTTGGTTTTGGTACTTTCCGTCTGCTGCTGCTGCTGCTGCCGTGGTTGTGCGGGAGGCTGTTGCTGTTGCATCTCTCGCCGAGAAATGGCCCGTCTTCGCTCTCGCTCCGGCGCGCTCCCTCTCTCGCTCTCTCAGGCCGTCATTGTTGATCGAGCGGCGAGCCGAGGTAGGTGTCAAGTATGGAAACAGAATCGGGGTGACGACATGGGTCGCTCCCTCCGAGTTGCCGAGCGCACTGCTACCTCAGCACTGCGTCGCCATGTTGGCCGCACGCGGAGTCACGTGACGCCCCGGCTGCCCCTAGGTGAGCGGCGGCGGCGGGCGCGCGCTTTTCGTTAGCTCGCGTCCGCGCGCGCTTGCCAGATGTCGCTTCCTGGGTAGTCTGACGTCGTCTAATCATAATTTCCCATTATGATTATGGTATGAGAAATATTATTAAAGAAGCAGCCAAACTACCAGGAACTGACTAGCACATTTAATAAAGCCTCACCGGTGCCATTTCAGGTTGTTCCTCTAACGCCTTCGGAAGTCGAGAAGCAGGTGTCTTGTCCCATGTTGTCAGAATGATTACTAGTCATTATAACGTGTGTGTGTGTGTGTGTGTGCTGTGCTGTGCTTTAGTTTCCCCTGCGTTGCTACGAAAGGCCCTCCCAAATAAGTTTAATGAGAATTGTCAATTTCACTCTAAACTAAAATTTCCTTTCCCTATTCCGGTCCAGGAGGGCCAGCTTGCAACACAGTTTGCAGATTTCCTTGGTCAGACACACCTACTGAACCTGGTAATTAGCTGATGTTTGAGCAGGGAAATCTGCAAACTGTGTTGGATTCTGGCCCACCAGGACCGTCACTGGGGAACACGCCCTATACGGTCAAGAAACGATCATTTGTATCGGGTATTTTGGTTATATTTACATATGAACAGATCAATGAATCATTGTAAAAAATCGGAACAATATTTTTATGTGTGCAAGTTTATAATAAATTAAAACGGGATGCAAATTGTTATACAAACGCTTGTTCTGTTGTTCTGACAAATAAAACATATATTGATGGTGTGTGGTCATACAATAAACGTATTAGATCTCATAAAGAAAAACTATTTCAACATATTCTCTTGCAGTTTTCCACAATGCATCATATGATGTATGAGTTGTATTTTATGATAATTATACAATTTCAAATGATTATTATAAATGCAGAAATCCGCACGTCTGACTGGATGGGTGAAATAAAGGAGGCGGGTTTCTGCTCCGCTTCAGACTAGTGACGGGCTCGAAGCTGGATTGTACCATACCCCAGAAGCGGTGTCCGATGGTCAATTTTGAATTACTGTTTGATTGTTTAAATTGGTTTCTTTTTTCGTCGTGTCTCATAATTAACCATTACTTAACTAACGATTGGGACGTTTAACCGTGTACGCAAAACAAATGCGTCACAACCATGATATTAATCTGTTGGTTTACCATGCATATTAGTTGAAAATATTTCTAAATTGCGTATATATAAAACGTTTTCATTTACCGAGCAAAATGTTAAATAGTTCTAAAAACTATTTCAAACTCAAAGTTAACAAAGCTAATCCACCTCAGCAAGTTCATTAGGGAAAAAGATAATTGAGATGTTTTGAAATGGAACTGGAAATCTTTCGGGCTTTGATGAAATTCACCATAATTAAATGTGCATTTCATTAACAGCCAGAACCACTGGCATTGAATTTCACATTTAATTTTCTCATGTCTGTTGAAATTGAATTATTTTGTTTAGAATTCAACGTCCATGAATACAACTTTACTTTTTGGATTTTAAAATGTCATTCTATGCTTTGTTGTTATTTTAATGCCCAGTCGGATTTTTAAATACCTTAAGGACTTCCCTGAGAAAAAATGGTTCAATGATAATGTATTTATGAATAAGAAACCTCATCAAAAACATACCTCTGCAATACACACATACAATTCCCTTATTCATTTCAACCACTAGGTGGCATAATAGTGGTAGCGGTAGAATGTAGAGCACCATATTCTAGTACTTTCTAAGGTTCATGCCCAACGTTATAAAGTACATATAAATATTATCATCATTAAAGCAACGCTATGCGTGATACTATATAATGCACAATTTTATAGGGTATTATATACAATGTAAAGTCAAATCAGGCAGTATTTTAATTATTAGTTTATTGTTCATGTCACAGGATTGACCATTAAACATGTTCATCTAGATATATTTTGATTTTCATTAAAATGTGATAAAAATGTACAACGTAGTGTTTTGATAAGAAAATACTGACATTCAGTACAAATCTATACCTTAGATTTATATGCCAAGCAAAAATTTTAAAAAGCAATAAAAAAAAATTAAAAGCCCCATTTTAACATTCACCAATAAAGGACTCCTTCTAGGAACACAGGACAATTCACAGTTCAAAAACAAACATTTTGTAAATGTACAATTCATTCCGTTCTCATAGTTTTTTCTGACTTCAGATATGCCATTAACCAGTCACCTTGACAGGTGGCATGTGTGTCTATATAGGAGTATGACCACGCATAATATGAAAATAAAGTTGCACAGCCATCAATGCTGGTAAGTTACATATGATATAAAATAATAGAAAATAAATAATGAAATTACATTCCTAGGAGAGTATGAATAAATTATTAATTCTTTGAGAATGACAATGTTTCTTAATCACTGCTTTGCTAAGGGTACCACTTTCCCCCAAGTCGTCTGGCTAAAAGCCGACCTGCACACAGTGGCGTTCTTCTCCTGGATGGGGCAGACTTACATGTTTAGATGTATGAATGTGTCTGTGTGTGATGGGGGTGCCAAACAGATACTGTATAACATTGAAAATGTAACTATTAAACCATAGCTGGTGTAACTCAGCACTCAGTAATGCTTGTGTGTTCCCCAATGCTGCCTGGGCCTTGCCCCAAAGTATACAGCTACCCCCCCCCCCCCTTTACAGAGCCAGCAACCTCTGAGGCATGGCTGAATGAACAGACTGAGGATAATCAAAGTAATACCCACTACAGTGAAGTGCAGAGGTACAGAACTGAAAGGGAGAATCACATATATTCTGGGCCTTTAGGTCTGATCCCCATTTGTTCAGTAAGAATAATGGCCTCATTTCACTACATAAATGGCTTGAGGACCAAAGCAGGGTTTCATTCACAGCCTTCACTTTTATGGTCAATTTATTTACAAGACAAATTAGAAAATCTACAGAGCTTTCAGCAGAATAAATTATGCTACTGATGTCTATTTTGTCACACTCAAACACTAGCTAGGTTACATTTTTTTATCCTCTATTAAAATGACTAAACTAAGAATACTGGTAGCGGAACAGTTCAAGTAGAACCGGGAAAAGCACTCTGCACTTATCGCTAATCTTAAAAAATGTATTACTGAGCTATTATTCTATTATCATTGTTAAATTATTGGGCAAAATTTTATATTGTGCAATATGAGTGAGAGAATGATTCTGGGTTGTTTTGGAAACTAGAAAATACGTAGAAACACTGATTCATTGTATAACTAAAGTACCATAATAAATTTCATAGGCCTTTTGATTTTTAGTCTATTATGAATACATACCTGGTCTTATTGGACAATTCAGGTGTTTTTCTAAAACAAACTAGAGCAATTGCAAAATGTGGAGTTGCTGTGCCAAAACAGATTATGCAAATAAGGTAAACCATACGTTTTGCATGAAAACATTTGAGAACAGAGGTCATACATCAGCACCAAAACATTAATATGCAGTCTAAACTTATAAGAACAAGACAAAAACCAAATTATGACTTCCAGTACAGAGCTCCTTCGGATAAGTTGTCAAAGTATATCGGAGGTGGATACAGTAATTCATTTAGTGCAAAATTCATATTTTACCAGACAGGAAGTCTTTGCCCCAAGAATATCTCATGCCCCAGGAGAGTCTTCTAGTGGTCATTTTTACTTACTAGTTTTATCTATTCTGTGTTAAAAAAAAAAGTTTGAGAAGTGTCCAGACCTTATCGATTAGTATAGTTCCCTAATATGTGTCCATGTGCAGGAATGGCAGTTAGCCAAACAAACTCGGGGAGCGGGGAGGGTTTTGTCTTAAGCAAGCCTACAAATGTGGTCTTGCCCCATAATATTGCATTTTAGAAAAATAGACAATAAAGAGACCATTCTGACACACATACATTTGACAATTCCACAAATGAAACCAGTTTCCAGCATTCAGATCCAGCATTTCAGGTAACCAGGCAGAATGGGTTGACTTTGATCAGCAGTGGGGAGGGGGGGTAATTGTGGTTTCTCTCAACAGGAAAACAATACAATCCCACAACATTAACCTATGACCTCACCTATCAGGTGGAAAAGTGGCTCTTCTCTTTAGGTTAGAAAGAACAGAAATTCTGTCAACATGATCATGGAAATGTAATAAACTTCTCAGTTTCAACCATCACAAGAATGGGCAAAGGCTCAAGCGTCCTTGTTGGTAAACAAATTAGTTGCACCATAAAAAGTTCCAAAGGAAACAAATCCAAGATTAAATATCATTAAAATTAATGACTGAATTTGTTAGATACGGTAAATGAGTTGTGGCATCAAGCCTCTAGTTTAACACAAAATCCAGAGCTTTCCTAACTTTATCACTAATATTACGAGCTTTGCTCTTGATCACTCATTTACAGAAGGAACATTTGCGGGGGAAGGGGAGGAGTATTAACTCAATCACATTTTTTGCATACCATAATCAGGTGGTTGTCATCTAAAAGTAATGCAGAGAGGTAAAGACTGTCAGTAAAAGTCTAAAACGATGTTTGTAGTGCTGGAGATTGCATTCATCGTCAGTGCCAGATGTCAGACATGCCTCCCCCCCCCCCCCCCCTCTCTATTGGAGAATCTGAGGAACCTTCCTCCTGCCAAGTCGGGCCCTTTGTAGTGTTGTAGTTTAGTACACTGTGAAACAACTGTTGGGGGGGGGGGGTGGCCTGCCTCCAGTCAAAAAACATAAGCGGCGCCCCCATCACAGAGTGACTTACAACTTCCTCCACCCCATAGCATCCACCTGCCTGGCTGGCCAGGGTGCGACGAGGAGAGTGACCATGTTCTGTCCTATGGCACATGTTTTCGGCAAAGGGGTGCCGGCGCGCGACGCTACAGCGTGATGATGGTCCCGTCCTCCTCCAGGCTGCGGCACTGTGGCGTTCTCTGCTTGCCATCCAGCACGCTCAGGGAGCTGCTGCCGGCGGACCGCAGGCCCAGGTGCAGCTCGTACTGAGGCAGTGAGGCCGAGCGGGGGATGGACTCTGCCTCGCCGCCGGGCTCCACCACCAGGTCCTCGTCGTCACTCTCCATATCCTCAGGCCGGAAGTTCTGGATGATGTGTGTGATGGGGGTGGCCCCGGGGGCCGCACAGCTGTGCTGGCTGGCCCCGCTATCGGAGGAGCGGCCTGAGCTGCCCGAGGCCCCACTGTTGCGCACCACGTTGTTCCGCTGGTTGGCCGGTTTCACTGTGATGATCAGGTTGTGGCTGTTGGCGATCATCATGTCCGTCACCTGGTCTAGCGACTTGCCAGACACCTCGATGCCGTTGACCTCCAGCACCTCGTCGTTGACGGCCAGCAGGCCCGTGCTCTCGGCCAGGCCTCCCGGTACCATGCGCGAGATGAAGATACCGGGCGCTTTCTCCAGGCCCTGCGGCGAGACGCGCACGCTGAAGCCATCGCGGATGTAGAAGCCCAGGGGCTTCTCCTGGCCATGCTTGTAGAGCCGCACGCGGCGGTGGGTCTCTGGCAAAATGTCCACGTCGATGATGGAGGAGACGGGCCGGAAGTCCCGGGGCAGGCTGATGATCACTGGTGGTTTCTTGCGATTGATGTCTGGGCGCAGCAGCACAGCAGATAGGACGGTTTTCTTTCGGGTCATATAATCGGTGCCAAATGCCGAGTAGTCAGCCTCCTCTGTAGGTAAGCAGAAAACAAGGAGTAAGAGGAGTCACACTCACAGCCAAGAGCAAGGGTTAAACCAGGGAGCCCCAGATAAACAGACCAGAGTCAGGAACCTCCTACCGCCAACATGTGATCATATAGGTAACTAAAAACTAAGGTGGAGAGTTCATAAACCACCATTTCAATACTGAATTCATGTGGAGTTTACAATACATCTCTGCAGACACCCTGCAGCTATTCTTTAAGACCCCAGTGATTCACAGACACCAGGCTGAAAATGCCTAACCAGGGGGCTTCTGAAAATCACAACCCAAAACCACAGCTAATGACAAGTGGCTTGACAAATTTAGCTCTGACAGAAGAAAGAGGGGACTGATCTTTCATGGGGAAAAAAATATAACTTTTAAATTTGGATTAAAAAAATGGAAATGCTTGAAATTCCCAGGAAACATACATATACAATACTACCTAGTTATTGCTAGCAGGGTAAGGTGTTTAAGGAATCTGATCTTGTGATGAGAAAATACAAGGTTAACTCCCAAGAGGGGATCTGCATTGTACTTGAATTCCTGCACTCATGAAGCTGTACAATACTGTAACTGGAATCCATGCTAGCCATTTAAAATGTCCTGCATGCTTGTGCGAGTCCAATCCAATACCCCACACGTCACACACACAGACACATACATAGGAGCAAGTACCCGGTTTGGTCGAAAGTTCAACTTGGAGCAGCTCTGTTTGGCAGTCAATCATTTACCACTCATACTGGTGGGCAGATACTGATAATGAACGAGCCTTTGGGAACTCCTTTGCGGTGTCATACTTTACTCCAACACCCTCCCCCTTACTTACATTCCCAGCTCTACCAAAGAGACATTAAATCTCATTAAGACTTACCCTACAGCAAAGCTCCAGAGTGACTGCAGAGAGGTCAGATAAGACCAACCTCAAGGCTGCCTCTGTAGTCACCCAAAACACATTTTACCTCGCCAGGGTACACATGATCTAAAATCTAACTGCCGTGTACTGTAGGCATACGATGGTTTTTGCCCAACCTACCCATCGCACTACCTACCCTGGAGATAGCGAAAGAAGATACTAACACTCAGATCCATTATAAATCAGCAAGTTTACAGCTTTGAGCCTTTAACACCTGCAACACCGTCAGGTGCATGCAGGCTGGAGGGCATGACAGACATCGTATAGCAGTGACTGAGAAAGGGGACTGTGTGGTCTCCATGTCGCTCCTCATTAAACCACTACCAGAAACAAAGGATCCACTGTGCCTGAGGGGTTTTGAAGGGGCTGGCTGGAAGCATTTCAGGATAAAAGGAAAAACCTGAACTAATCATGCAGTTTACCAAATTGCTAGAAAAGCGCACTAACTCATGCATGCACAGATATGGCCCCAAGTGAGCCACTTCCAACAAATATGGATTTTTATTAATAAACTTTTCTTCATTCCTCTTCCCACACTTATCACACTTGTCATGGTGCAGGAACTCCAAGTAATGCTACCATACAGAAAAAACCCCACAAGCTACTTGGGCAACCCATCGTCTTTGCTAACCAGTCACGCTGCTAGTTATCCACCTGAAAGTGCATGAGCTCATCCTCTGTGAGGACTTTCAAACACCAGTGATGGATGTCTACTCGGAGCATCATGGGCATGCTGTGGAATTCAGATTGGAGATAAGAACGTACAGTTTACCATAGGGGCAGCACATGTACCTCAGATACACAGTCTCTGGTAGCGGGTTATTCCTCGGGACACCACTGATCAAAGAGACAGGGGCTAAGGAGAAGGAGGCCCCACCAATACAGACAGCCTTTCAGCACAAGTATGCAAACTTCCGCCCTCATTCTTTCCTAATTTCCCTCCAGGGATAAATAAAACACACTGTCATCTCTCAGTTTCACAAAATAAATCCCCCAGTTCTAACAATGAAAGCAACATGTCACCAGTGGCAGACACTGGGTAAAAAAAATGGCTCTCTGGGAAATGTAAAAGAGCACAACTCCGCACCTCAACAGACAGGCTTCATGTACTCATGTGAGATCCAGCTAGGCCTCAGCATAGCTTGCCCCTTGGTTGTTGGTCTGTATTACAGTCATAATAGACTTCATGCTAGCAGATGATCCTGTACAATGCTGTATACGCAGCACTGATTTAAACTGCATTAATGAGAACAATTAACGATGTTATTGCGCTGCCCAGCAACAATGTGAACATACAACACTATTTTAGCGGGTGGGGGGATTAAAACCTGAAAAACAAGACAGCAAGGCTCCATTTCCTGGAATACAGTAGGACTGCACTCAGGAATGCATGGATAATAACCTAACAATTAATAATATGCTTTATTCAATAAAGCGTAATATTTCACTTTAATGTTTGACATAGTTATCATGTTTGTGCACATTCCAGAAATATGCAAAACAAGCTCCAGGCACAAAGCATGCCAAGCTTCATTTTCTGCAGCGTCTGCAGCCATTTGCATTTGCCTGAAGCTGGAATTGCACATTTGGGCAGCTATATCATCCACTGACCATCTACATTTATGAGAAGTAACCCCCCCCCCCCCTCCAAAAAAAGAAGCACGGTAAACGCATCCAATAAACCTTAGTTATTTCTTCTCTAATGGACTGGATTCCTGAAGTGTTACTATTCCTGTAGCATTGCACGTATTTCCTAAGCAAAGGGAAGAGAGAGAGAATGCCACACTGATAACTAGGGCTGGCGATCTAGGTGGGCAGGGGGAGGATACATCAGGAAAGAGCAGAGACCAGCAGCCTGGAGGAGGCAGCAGCGGTGGCGGAAACAAGGAAACAGGAAGTGAGGTAACAGAGCCGAGCAGCAAGCTGGTACTGCAGCATCGCTGGGCAGCGCAGTCACATGTACCAGGCACACACATATGCAACCCCAAAAACACAGAGCTGGTGTTCAGGACACTGTTTCCACTGTGCAGAGAACCAGCTGCTGGTTTCTATGGTTTCACATTACAGTGACAGAGATGCCAAAAAAGCAGGTTAGGCTGGCCCATGCTTTGAATATACCTTTTGTGTGTGTGTGTGTGTTTATTATATGCAGGCATATATTACATTGTGGGGACCAAATGTGATAAAAACCTGTTATTTTGATGTTGCAGGGATCATTTTTTTGGCCCGCACAAGGGGAAACTGAATTTTATAAAAAACTGTCTGCAATCACAGAACAAAAAAAGTCCTGTATATTTTGTTTGTTTTGTTACTCATGGTTAAGGTTAGGGCTGGGTAGGGGTTAAGGGTGTTGCGATTGAGATTAGGGCTTTTCCCATAGAAATGGTCAAACGGTCCTAAGATAGGAATTCAAATGTGTGTCTGTGAGTTTGTGAGAGACTGGGAGCCTCAAAAACAATCAAGTCGTACAGTGTAAAGCCCAATCGACCCAGAGAAAGGCAAATGCCATCCCGCCTGTGCTGTTCACCTCTGTCCCTGCCACCCATCATGCCATCTAGCACAAATCCCTTCTGATCCTTTACACTCTGTATTTATTTGCCTTGATCGAACAGATGTCTGCACCACATGCAACGCCGCGTCCTTTTTTTCGGGACACCGAGCGCTAGGCCGCTCTCTGGTGCGCATCTTTGGCTCTTTTCCCGCTGATTCTACACTTTCTCTGCATCCCCAGTCAATCACTTAGTGAGCAGCTGCTCTACACTGAAGGGTCTTGCAGGCAGTTGCAGCGAATAATGACCAGCATTCTATCAGACCACGGTTTCCAATTTCGCCCCAATCAGACAGGGTCCCCGCGTACCTTTGTCTGGATTTTAATGAGGAGCATGAGCGCCGGTGTGCTTGTGGCGGGGGGTGGGGGGCTTAAGAATAGAGTGGCGGGCAGCATAGGCGCTGTGCAGGCAGAGAGGGGAGAACAGAGGGCTCTTTGTGGGTCGCTTTTAAGCTGCTGGGTTATCAGCTGCATGGTGAGTTTCAAGTCAACATCCTTCACAAAAAAAAATAGCTTGCGTTAATAAATAACACTTCAGATTAGCATGAATGGTGCGAGACTGTACAGGCACTAAGCATGGTCACTACATAAAGGAAGAGTAATCATTTCATCCCTCTCCCTTATCTGGGGAAAGGCTTTTTTCATACTTCACAAATAAAAGACCAAAATGAGGAGGAAACAAATACTGCAGGCAGAATTAAGCTCTAAATAAAAGGAATGCAGGTGGGAGTTGCCCTTTGGATAAGATTACTAGATTTGCTGATTCCTGTAAAACTATTTTCTCCAGTGTCCTAAAATACACTGAAGGCCTTACTATAAAGTATGCTTGCAGTTTGGCACAAGAATGTAAGAAATACATGAATCCCTAACTCTTATTCTTACCCTAACATTTCTCCATTGGTTTCTCCATTTTGAAATAGCCCACATTCTACATGAAATTATTCCATTTTATGTGAATATGATCACATACTTAATGACTTCATATTTACCTAATATGTAATGCAAGATACAGAAAACATTCTTAAAAAGCCATTAAGCCAAGAGTCTATAATCTTATACATATGAATATTCATCGCCGTCAGCACAGTGACATGCTGCTCTTCTGGGAATCACTGTAACTGGACTCGCACGTAGGTCAGAATGCCTGCTAGCTCACACTGCTGCTGTAACATTATTACCTAAATGTATGTATGTGTGTGTGTGTTATGTGTTATATATATATATATATATATATATATTGCACACTGTCCTTGAAAGACAGCTCACCCAACTCACACTGACAGCAAACAATACAGGGTCACTGACAAGAAAAGGCCATGAAACTTAATGAGGCCCAACTCAGTAATTATTCAGTGTTATTCTTCCAAAAAAAGGATTTCCAATGCGTCACTCAATGGTACTATAAATAAATACTTTTAAAATTTCATGCAAGGGCTAGTTCTAAATACTTTGCCGAGTACCAATTAAATATCGCGACAAACCAACTATGTGATATGTAAATTTAGCCCTCTGGTAATGGACAGGTTAATTCTAGTTATGACGAATCAGAATCTGTCACTGAAAGTACAGGGCATAAAGCAGGATGTGATCTTGAACAGGCTATTAGTAGATAGCAAAGGGGGGGGGATCCAAAGGATCAGAAATTATCAGACCAAGTGTGAATCACCTTATACAGTGCTCATTATATTATTTTTATTTATTTATATATACATATATATATACACACACACACACACACACACACACACACACACACACACACACACACATACACATACACACACACACACACCAACCATTAAGAGTTCTGGCTCCCACAGAGTGGTTAGACACTCCTACTCAATTAGTCACCCTCATTAAAGACACC
>JAODKM010000099.1:15118623-15132646 GCA_026780845.1 Petrocephalus sullivani | reverse complement strand
ACTTTTCATTTCTTTGTCAATGGACAAACTTACAAAATCAGCGAGGGGTCAAATAATTATTTCCTCCACTGTATAAACAGTACAGGCCAAAAGTTTGGACACACCTTCTCATTCAATGTGTTTTCTTTATTTTCATGACCAGTAGATTCTCACTGAAGGCATCAAAACTATGAATGAACACGTGTGGTGAAGTAACTGAAAGGTGAAGTAACTGAAAACATGTTTTATATTCTAGTTTCTTTAAAATAGCCACCCTTTGCTCTGATTACTGCTTTGCACACTCTTGGCATTCTCTCGATGAGAGAACAGTTTTCCAACAGTTTTGAAGGAGTTCCCAGAGTGCCAAGAGTGACTTCTTAAAAGCGTCACTCATTAACAAAAAATTACAGGATTTGGCCACAAAGGGGCATTTTGCTGGTGTCGCTCTTAAACCCCTTTCAGACATGCATTACCATCCGGTACTTTTTTAGACATTACCTAGAGGGACTGTATATGTGAAGAGAAATGTACGAAACAGTTACCCTGCTAGATCCATAATACAAAGTCCGGATAACTTCCTATTGATCCTCAGGTGTGAATGGAGCAGGACATGTCCGAAAGAGTTGTACCGGTCCATAATACAAAGTCTGGGTAATTTCCGAATGATCCTCGGGCATGAATGGAGCTGGAGAATTCAGCGCAAGCGAGTGGGAATGTTAATGACATTTCTATCATGGCGCTGGTGCAAAAATGGAAGAATATGTAGCCGCTTTGTGGCGGTATATTACGGAAGCATATTGCCTTCAGCTGGAAAAAAAAATCTATTTTGGTTTTTTCGAATGAATGACATAACCTTCCTGTTTTTAATAGTAATATTTTCCTGTTTTTTCCCTTTGTTTTTGTTTTTTTTTAAGTAACAAGACAACCTTTCTGTTTTTCATGATGTGCAATCTGCGTAGTTTAATCCGTTTTTATTTTTTATCTTGGAAAAACATGCATTTCAGGTAATTATAAACTGAAACCTAAATTATAGTTCTTGAAGCTGTTCAGAGTTAAAAAGTTAACTGCCAAGCAGTCTACTTGAGTGCTTTAGTAACACCTTTGCAATAACATAAAACACCAGACATTTGTGGTTTGTATCCCTTCGGAAGCCTGTGACTACAGATGCAATTAATAGCAAAATGGCAAGAACAGAACTGAATGAGTCAGCCAAAAAATGATGACAACAAAAAGAAAATATCTATGTGGAAAATTTGTGCTTGACAAGATTGCTTGTCAATATACTTTTGTTATGACACCAATAAATTTGCAGCATTTTTACAACATGAAGCAAGTGTCCTAAGACTGTGTGTGTGCGCTTTAATTCACCAATTCTCAGAATAAAGTAACAGGAATATTAAATGGTAATGTGTTATAATTTATGCTGCAAGCCCATTTTGCATACTATTCCTACATAATAGAACATATGTAAATATTCAAAATATCAATAATCATAACATTCTTCCAACCTACATATGGTCACATGATTATCCAACTATTTTCCAAGTAAGGAACTTGTTGTGCTCGTGCCAGATCAAGTATTTACAAAACACATGTAATTCATTAAACCAAAAATCAGGCTAAACCTAGTTACTAGCATGGAAACATCCCCTTCCTCAAATGACCTGAGAAAAAGTGTAACAAGTTGTGTGCATTTCTGTATGTTAGATAGCTATACTGACATTTTCTCTATGTAAATTGGGCATGCTTGCATGTTTGTGTGTGGGCTAGCAAAGGATCAAAACAGGAGCAATGAGTGCTCATTATAGAGTGGAGCACACCATTCAATACAGCAGAAAATAGTGACAGAGAAGGCTCATCAATAACTTGTTACCCATTTGGCTGGTCCCGTCACATGACTTCAAGACGAACCAACATTATCTTTACCAACACTAAAAACCCCAACACGTCAATCGCCACCTTGTATGTTGTCTGCTTCATGATGCTCCAAGAACATACGTTTGGCTTGAACACTGAACATTGAGCAAATCACCCCATACCCCCCCACTATCCTAAACACAAGCTACTCCCTCAATAGTAGTATAGAAATGTCTCTACTGTCCATACCTACCTGCATCCAGGCTGACCGTTAATATGAAACTAAGTAAGAATGCCACACACCATGACTCAGCCCATGTTATAAGGCAGCACAGATCACACAGGGACAGATCCAGGCAGACCCAGGTAGTTTCCAGCCCAAGTCAACCTCTATGATATGTAGACACACACCCTCTGTAGACAGACTCCTTTCCTGTCCAATCCGTAAACGGGAGCAGTCACAGGACAGCCGTCATTCCTTGTGGTTTTTTTTTTTTATGGCAGTGTAGACCCACCCAAAACCGGTTCATCGATCACAGACCAGTACAGGAATTTCAACATTGCTCTGCCATCACCTATAAATGTACCTGCCGCACTACTTTGTTTGTCACATACAAGCTTCTTTAAACCAAGGGCTCTTTTTTAAGCTACAGACACACAAAGCTGTCTGACTCATATCTACGCAAGTCCTCTGAATTTGTCTCACATTGTTTAGCAATGACATCACAGTGTCATAAATCCACCACCCACAGATTCCCAAGCTAATATGGTCATCTAGAAAAGACACATCAATTCCTAATACCCAAACTGCATAGAAAATAGACTTACAAATGAAACACATTTACTTGAACTGTAAACCCAGCAGACTAGGACCCAGGAACAGTTTTGATAAATCAAGACTAGGTTTCATTGAATGCTTTAAAATGAGAAAGGAAGAGTGAGTGTAACATTCTCAAACTGGTAACTGGGACACTCCATTGCACTGTATGAACCAGTCTGAGTCAGGTGACTTGCCAGCAATTGTGTGGCATGACCCCAAGGTCAGCCTGCCTTTCTGCAGGGCAACAGGAGCCTCTGCAAGGGGAGGAAAGAGCAATCACTGATCAGACAGCGTCAACACCCGGCTGACATGCACCTCTTACAGGCACACGGATTCCTGTCTGAATTCCATTTTTCCTGGCTTTTCTGGCACAGCCTTGCTCATTTTACTCCACCCCTGAAGGAGACTTAAATACTATTCCACACCATACACTGGAAATGCTATAGCACATCACTACAGCTTTTAAGCCTGCAAAAAGAAGTGTTGCATCGGAGTGTGGATGCTCTGTTAACCTGACTGTACCACAAACTTTGTGCTATATTATAAAAATACTGCACTGTTGTGGGCGGTACTGTGGCTCAGTGGGTCGCACTGCTGCCTTACTTATAGGGCTGGGGGTGTGAAACCCACCTCTGGTCTGTGAGTTTGTACTGTATGTTTGCTCTGGGTACTCTGGTTTCCGCCCACAATCCAATAACATGCAGGTAGCCTACCTGGCATCTCTAAATTGCCACAGTTTTATTGTGCCTGAGTGTACGTGCCTTGTGATCAGCTGGAATCCTATAAGAGGTCTACCCCTGCCTTATGGTGCATGTCTAGTAGGAAACTGGATAAAACTCATTGCTTAATATAGTTACTTTCAGGAAGTTATATATGGCAAGTAGCTTATCACCGTTAACTGCACAGATTTTGTAACGCTGGGAATGTTATTGAGGCAATTCAGGTTTATGCACTCAGGTCAAAGATTAGGGGACTGGTCAAAACTTCCTTAAGTGGTTTACTTTACTAGAGAAGGTGACTGGCACCTCCAGTTGTCACGTGTCAGACTCAAACAAGTTTTACACTGTAACAGCTGAAAAACTTATAAAATTATTTTTAAAAACTAAATGTCGAATTCAAAGGAGACAGCAACACATTCCAAATCTGACAGTGACAGTTAGATTTAAAAATTTGTGATTATACCAGTTCTGCTTAGCACAGCTAAGCACCATCTTCAAAGGGGTAAACCACTACTGATGAACACCTTAGGGGGGATCCTGGCTCATTACAGTGCATAGGCATGCATACAACCACAAAGTGGCAATTCAGCCACAATGCACACCTTTGGATTGAGGGATGAAGCTGATGGTATAAGAAACGCATGCAAACTATATGCACATACATTGACGATCACAACACCATCCAGCTACTCGTTATACCAAATAAAAATATCTAATATACTGTTTTACAGTATATACAGTGTCCCCCAAAACTTCTGTATCTGTGAAAGTAATTGTTCTCACGGTAGTCCAATGCAAACCTCTAGTTGTGCCAAACTATTGTACATGTAGAAATTCCACAAACAGAATAATGAATCTATAGTTAAATAGGTTAATTAAAACTAAGCTAAGAATCTAATTAAAATGCTTGCTTTAATACTTTGAAACCTCAAGAACTCGATCCCCAATATTGAAGATATACGTCTTACAAAGAAGACCTGCTGTAATTTCAGAAAATTAAGTGTTTAGAATTTTGGAAAGAGGAGCCAATTCAATTTTACAATGACACCTCCCAGAGTGCAGGCATTCCTGCACGACTTGGTGTGTTACATTAATTTCAAGATTATGTTTAACGTAGGCAAATGGCCTAGGGATTTGTGCTTGCACACAGGGAGCAGTTTTCAACAAGCAAACTTCTCAAAACTCAGTCTTGAATTTAGAAAAAATTGCAAATAAGGGAAAAACACAGCTTTCTGGGAAGAGAGAGAGGAGTTATATTGTCAGGAAATAACATAAGCGCGTGCCGTTTTTGTCTGGACTGACACTGGCCATTTAAACTGTTGAAATCTCGGGAGCTGATTCTTCAGAAAAACGGAAACTATGACACAAGTGAAATGTTATACAGACACATACCAAACTGACAGACCTACGTAAAGAGACTGCACTCAAGGCACCGCACCACCAGGCACCATAAAGGGAGGGGGAGCAGAGGGCAAGACCGCTGTGTGTGGCAACAAACCAACCACTCACATCTGCGTGCCTCTGAACCGCTACCATAGAAACAGGTAAACAAGCCAGAAACTGGCTGGTGGCACGCCAGATATCCAGACGTTTGTCTGTCTGTGCATGTCTACATGTGTTTTAGGATCACCAACCTTACTTCATTCCAAACTTGACTACAGAATAATAATTTGTAATAATGTTCTGATGTCGTAATACATCTAGATCACTACACCTACAACAGCCAATACAATATTCCTCCCATAACGTACCAAACAGTTTATGAGGCTGGGCAACAGGTAGGTTCAAAGGAGTACTTTAAGGAAATGTGTACTACCAGCAGCTTAACCAGCTGTTCACAAGCTGGTACTTCACAAAAGAAACAAAATGAACATTGTTGGCCTGGTTTGAGCTTTTCATAACCAGACTATTTCAGTAATACTACCAACAGGCAACAGCTGCGCAACTGATGATCTGATAACAAAATTCAGAAAAAGAAAAAGTATGAAGTGTGATGGATCAGAGAAAAAAAAGAATAGCAAGGAATGGAGGTTGAGTCACTTCTTGTAGATCTTCCATTTTACGGCATAATCATAGTGCAGCACATGGCATGGCACAGTGACCCCTGTAATCCCTTCCTGACAAAGTGGCTTACATCTATAGGTCATATGGCAAATTGAGGCAGCTTAAATGCGCTACTCCAAAGTCATTGTCTTTTAGGTGTTGCCAAAATATTCTAGACAAACACTTAATTGGGTCCAGACTTTTCACACAAAGCCAGTAAATCGTAAATAGTTGAGTGACGTTGCAGCACATAACGATTACCCGATGCTATTGCAGAAGAAAACTTAGCAGAGCATGTGACACCCCCACCCCCTACATTGAGTAATCCGATGTCAACCGACCCATACTAGGACAAAAGGATCGGTCAGCTGCCCCACAAGCCCAGTTTTTCGACGCACCCGATTTTAGAGCGATTGTAGAACATAGTCAGATGCACTGGATCCTTTCCACTATCAATTTCATAGATACTTAAGAAATGGCCCACTGGCTGAGCATCGCTTCTCCCAAAAAAAGGATTATTGTATTGTGCCTATTCAAGCTAATGCTTATTGAACACGTGTCTAGCTTTGTCACAGTAAATACAACAAAGACTCAGGGAATAACACCTGCAATCTATTTTTAAGAGAGGAAAATGCTAACATGGCCCAGTACCTTTCCTCTGAAGGAAGAGTCGCAGAAGAGGGTTGGCGGTAGAGATGGCCTTGTGGTAGTTGTCGTCATTGTTGATGGGAAGCAGGTCCCCGTGGACATCTGCATACCCCACGAGCAGGTCCACGTTAGGAATGCGGTGCACATGTTGCAGCAGACCGTAGAACTCGTCAAACCGCCCTGGTTTTGCCCGGTCAAGGGAGAATCGACGGAATTCTGCCCCAAACTGCAAAAGCACAGAACCAGAAATGTGGTTAGGTACAGGTTGTACTGGTGGGCCGAGGACAACTCATTGATACCCAAGATACACAACACCCTCAAATGATGAGAAAAGCTGGTTAGGATTTAGCCCCAAAAATAAGTGGCTTAAGAATTAACACAGTACGTCCAAAGTCTCCATGAGATGTCACTGCCTGGTGAAACCATACCAGTGCATCACACAACAGTGCTGTTTTTATACAGATCAGTCACATTAAATAAAATAGCAGCAGTTAATATACATATACATAAATACATACATACTTAAACAATTGTTTGATGAAATAGCTGCTTTGACTCATGTAAAGAAATGTATTTGTATTATTCCGTTGATGATTTCAGGTCTAACTTAATAACTGGACAGTGTCATCTGCCAAGCACAATGGCGTCTCATGAAGGGACCTTCAATGGAAGTCATCGTCACTTTCCTTCACCCAAACTCATCCGACTATAATGTTCGCGATCGCTAGTCATTGTAGACGCGAAACTGAAGAAGGCACAGATTGCGCCTTCAAGTATTAACTTCAGTTATGCCACTTCATTTCCCCCATACAGGAAAAAAATTACAACATTCTCACACGTTTTCCTGAGGTAAGGCGGCAACACAGTACATGAATACTAAATTGGAAACAGACTTTGCTAACCATTTTAGATAAATACAGGCGGTTAATTGTGATTGTCGTTATTGTGCCTGCCAAGCGCCAACTCAGCTTGCAGAAACACGTAAATCAAAAGCTTAATCTGTCAATCAGATTCCGCACAAGAAAATAAAGTAATTATCGACCTGACAACGGTGGGGGACAAACTGTTCCTTAGTCATTCGCCTATTTACAGCAAAACACGGGAGAACAAGGAAGGAAAAAAACCAGAAGGAAAGCAGCCGAGGATGAAGGTGCATGTGAGCGGGGAATGGGAGGCGGTAACCCGCGCCGGTCACGCCTGAGCGCTTAGAGCAAACAGGCGCAGCCTCCGCGGTCCGGACGCGGGGTAGCAGGCGAAGGACTCCGCCAGAAACTTTACGTAGCGAGGTGAAGACAATCCGGCGGGTCCAGGAGCACCACACACCATGTACGTGAGGGAGAACTCCAGGGCGTCAGGAAACCGATATACACATACATGCATACACACACACACACACATACATACATACATACACACATACATATACACACACACACACACACACACACACACATATATACACACACACACACATATACACACACACACACACACACACACATACATACATATACACACACACACATACATACATACATACATACATACACGGCTGTATGTTGTACGCGGAGTGTTCGGCTGAAAGTTTCTGCCAGCGAGCCCAGGCGGCTGCGGCAGCGGTCCCGGCTCCGATAGGCGCCGGTGGAGGGGGGCAGCAGCGCGGTAAGCGCCTAGTGGTCCGGGTAAGAGCGCGGCCAGGGCCAGGGCGAGGGCGAAGCGGCTGCCCACGCCGCGACCCGCGGCTCGGAAAGGACGCCCTGACACCTTCGCCCAGCCTACGAGGAGCTATGGCAACAGCGCCCTCGTATCGCCTCGGCGGGGAGCCCGAGGCGTCGCTATTCCGCTCCCGAACCCGCCACCCTCCCCGGAGCTTTTGTCCCCCCCCCAAACGCTCGCGGTACGCCGGACGGCTCCTTCCCGGCGATACCAACCTTGCTCTTCACCTCCACGGCGCTCAGAGTTCGGCTGCTCGACGCTCGGTGGTTTTTATTCATCTTTCTCAGGCAGGACCCTCCCGCAGCTCGCTGTTGCCCTCCCCGGGGCTCCCCGCGTCCCCGTCTCGCACTCCCCCGCTTCGCTTCAGGAGCTCTCCGGTTCTGCCGTATCCGAGGTGAGTCGCCCGGGCCGCTCCGGCAAGCCGTCTCGCCGCTCTCGGAGTCGCCGACTGTCCGAGCGGCTTATCCACACAGCGCTCGGGTTCCCGGTGACGCCTTACGCACCCAGGAAACGCCCCCCCTCCCGCCGCGACGCGCAGCCTCGTTTCCAGCGGGCGCGCTCCCGACACCCTGCGCGTCCCTCCTGCCCGCGGACCGCAGACCGCAAACCGCTTTCGCGGAGCCGAATATCTGAGAAGGTGGATTTCTGTGTGCGTACGACTTAATCTCCGCGGTTTAAGGTTTTTGTGCCCATGGTAACATCGAAAGTTGCAGACAGGTGGAATGCGTTAAAAAATGATTAGTCAAGCTGTCAAATGAATCAAGTTTGTTCGTTTCTATTAATTTATTAGTCAATCATAATATGTAAAGCATGGCCCACGACTCTGACCAGCATAAACGGTTGGAAGATGGGTGGATGGCCGTCACGAATGTATATGTACATGTAGTTCCTAAAAAAATACAAAAGCCAGTATTAGAAACGTTAAAGAGAAAAATATTTGGTGACTAAATGAAAGATGCGCATCGTGGACTAAGCTACTTATTAGCTAAGTAACAATATAGTGGTGACATCTTGTGGTAGTATTTGGAATACCAGTTCATTTTCTCACCGCTGATCCAAAACAGATGGTTACCCCAAACAGCACAGGGCAGGTCAACATACACCCACCACGGGTAATTTGCAGACACCAGTTCTTACAACTGCATACCCTTGGCCTGCATAAAATAACTGGCAAGCTCTTGGTCCATAAATCCAGTCTCATACCACTAGGCCACCACCACCCATTGTGACATACAGCAGTGTTTCTGAACCCTGCTCCTGGAATATCACCTGCCAGAAAGTTTTCAGTCAAATCCACACTGCCACTAAGAAACATCTGATGCTAGTTAAGGTCAGGCTGGAGTGAAAACTTCCTGACAGGTGTTATTCCAGGAGCAGGATTGAGAAACACTGACAGAGAGAACACGCAAACTCCAGGATTTTGAACCCCAAACCCCGGAGGAGTGAGGCAGCAGGGCTGCCTACTGAGCCACAATGCCACCCAAATTTGGAAAAACAAATGACATTTCTCTGGGTTTATGGGAAATAAAAACCCAGCGTATTATTGATCAAAGATTGTGGACAGAGTATTAAGAATAGGGTATATGGAGCATATTGTAACAGAGCAGGGGGAAATGAGATGTGGAGATAGGAGACAGGTTTTAATAAGAGCTGGAAAAAATCAGGGTTGTATGATTCAGGCAAACAGAACTGAAATCATAAAGCATAAAATTGGGATGGAAGAGACATACGAAGGTCAGGCAAGGTACAGACAATAATCAGAAGGCGGCAAGGAAAACATGGAATCTAGGAACAAAACAGAAACTCTTGCCTTAGCAATGAGTCCGAGAACTAAAATTGAATGCGAATCAGTGGTAATCATACAACAGCCGACGAGGGGCATGGCCACTAATAAGAATCACTGGGGATCCTGGTACACGGGCTGAGCAGGGTTTCCCTGACTGAGTGAAGTCCCAGCATGGGGGTTCCCTGGAGGGTGTGGCTGGTGAGATGGGAAATCCCTACATCAAGCATGTGATGTTGATGGAGCTTCCCAAGGCCAGTTTGTGACAGTACCCCCTCGACAATAACCACCTCCAGGCAGCTGATTCAGGGCATGAGGATGGTCACGATGAAGCTTCTCGACAAAGGAGGAGTCCATAATGTGTTGCACAGGAACTGAAGACTGTACCCCTCTCAATCCACCTCGATACTGGGGATCCCATGCCCAACATTGGATGTCCAGCAGGCGGTGGACTGTGTAAGCTTCTCCCTGTCAGTCACCGTGACAGTAGAGGTGGCATAGTCGGGAAGGGGCGAGGACCAGTAACTTTGGGCTTGAGTAGGGACACATGAGACATTGGGTATACTAATCGCATGGTGGCCAGCAGGTACAGGCACACCACCAACGGACTGATCACTTTGGTCATCAAGAATGGACCTATAAAGTAGGGGTGCCAACTTCAGTGACAGAACCTGTAGAGGAAGATCCTGAGAGCAGAGAGCCCGACCCTTTGACCCTCCGGGTAAAAAGGGACCAGAGAATGGCATCTGTTGGCATACCTTCCCATCCTTTGTTGCAATCGCAGTAGAGATGCCTGTGCCAGTCTCTAGATCCACATGCAGCATCATAAAAGCTGATGAACCGAGGGAGCCATGACTTCCCCCTTTAGGTCTGGTAACATTAGGGGTTGATAACCTAAACTGGAAAGGATTTGTGGGTATCCTCAGCCCAGGGAAGGTGGGAACTCCAGGTGGTGGGAGTGTGAGAAGCCAGACAATGCAACATCTTTTCAAGATCTTGATTCACCTACTCTGTCACTCCTTTAGACTGGGGATGGAAACCCAATGAAAGGCTGGCAGTAGCCTCAATCAGATGAGGCTAATTCCCTCCAAAAATGATACACAAACTACAGGCCTCTGTCAGAGACAATGTCAGAAGGAAGCCAAGCTATGGTGCCAGATGACATTCTGAATCATCAGCTGAGCAGTCTGTGTAGCTGAGGTCAACCTGGGCACTGGCACAAAATGGATTGCCTTGGAAAGACAGTTATCAACTGCAAGGATAACCATGAAGCTCTTGGATGGGTACAGTGCATATTTTGGGGTATTTGTTGGTAATTGTTATTGTTAATACTTGCTGTATTCCTATTGTCACACGTGTGTTTGCCTGTGTCTTATGTGAACTATGTCCGATCCTTGCGTGTCCTTAGCATTGCATAAATTACCCACCGTGTGTGTACCTTATAGTCCAGCATCAGACCTCCTTGTATTTCCCTTGTGTGGATGGTTTGGTGCTTGTTGGATACTTGGGTTAGTCCTTATAAGGGCTATAATAAAAGAGCCTTGTTCCTCCGCACAAGCAAGCCTCCTTGTCATTCACAGCTGTTGTGATGCTTTGGTCTGCCCAGCACTATAATATAATCTTTTCAGCGTGTCTTGGGTCTTTCCCCAGGGTCTCTTCCCAGTTGGACATGCCTGAAACACCTCCCGAGGAGGTATCCTAGATACATGCCTCAGTTGGCTCCTTTTGATGCAGAGGAGCAGCAGCTCTACTTTGTGTTCCTCACCCAATATCTAAGGCTAAGCTGAAACTCTCTGTGGAGAAAACTAATTTCTGCCACTCGTATCTGCCATCTCATTCTTTCAGTCACTACCCACAGGTCATGACCATAGATGAGGGTAGGGGCGTAGATTGATCTGTAAATTGATAGCTTTGCCTTCCGGCTCAGCTCTCTCTTTGCCAGGACAGAACAATACAGCAACTGCATATCTGCAGACACTGCACTGATCTGCCTGTCAATCTTGCGCTCCCTTCTTCCCTTACTCGTGAACAAGACCCCAAGATACTTAAATTCCCCTGCTTGTGGCAGTAACTCATTGCCAACCAAGATAGGGCCATCTACCCTTTTCCACTCAGACGTAGAGGTGCTGAACCTCATCCCAGCTGCTTAACACTCATTGCAAACTGCCCTAGTGCATGCTGCAGGTTACAGCCCAGTGAAACTAACCACATCATCTGCAAAAAGAGAATCATGAAGTCCCTGGACTGGACCCCACTGTCCCTTGGCTATGCCTAGAAATTCTGTCCATAAAGGTCATGAACAGAATTGGTGACAAAGGGAAGCCATGGTGGAGTCCATCACCTATCAGAAACAAATCTGACTTACTGCTAGCAATTCAAACTCTCACTCCGGTTGTACAGGGACCTAATAGCCTGTAAAAATGGACCTCATATTCCATACTCCCAAAGCACCCCCCACAGGATCCCCCTGAGGGACATGGTTATTTTGCCTTTTTCAAGTCCACAAAACACTTGTAGACTAGCTGGACAAACTCCCATGAACCCTCCAGTATTCTTAAGAGAGTGTAGAGCTGGTCCAGAGTTCCAGAACCAGGACATAAACTGCATTGCTCCAACAGATGGACCCGCCTCTTCCGTACCTTTCCAATAGACCTTCCAAAGGAGGCTGAAGAGTATGATGCCCCTGAAGTTGAGACACATCCTCTGGTCCCCTTTCTTAAACATTGGGACCACCACTCCAGTCTGCCAACCCAAAGGCATTTGGGGGCCTCTGTCAGATGCTCCCAGCACACTGTGCTCTTGAGTCTACCAGGCCTATCTGACATTTCCCCCCGTCATCTGGTGGTGATCAGATGACAGCTTGGCTCCTCTCTTCACCCTAGTGTCCAAAATATATGACCGCCGGCCTAACAATGCAATTACAAAATCGATCACTTCATAAAATGGATCTATACGTCGTAATTATCGCGGTATTTCAAATTTTTCTGATATCATGCAGCCCTAACCTAATTTCAAAACTACTATTAACTCAGCTATGTTATTTCTTGAGATTACACAATACAAAAAGATGCCAGAATGAACATACTGTGGAATATTTTATAATAGTTTTGTCTCCTCTGTTTGAACTGTTGCTGCAGCTTCAGTATTCTGGCAGTCATCTCTGAGAGTGCACACATATCACGTGGTTTCCTTCATGTGGCCAACGAAAAATGTGTTGGGTTTACATAGTTTTTAATGGTAATTGACCCAATCACAATTGGTAAAAAAAAACCAATCTTTTTCTTGTGAGTAACAGTTGTTCTGTCAATTAATTTCTTTTTCAGTGCATGCAGTGCTCTGGGTATGACGTTAAACTGCATCCAACCTTGCAAGCAGTCCTCCAACTTGCAGGGAAGAATTTGGAGGTTAGTGGCAAGATTTGCACTCCAGCCGCCATAAAAAACTTCATACAGCTCAGAGAAAGTGGACTAAACTATTTTCTGCTCTCTGCAGTAGTAGCTCTGCTGCAGCCACCCAGAGGAAGGCTGCATGCACTATGAAGGGGATGGGGGAAGCTCTCGGGAACCTGTTGTGGTTTGGAATGTGTGTGATGATTAGGCAGCTCTTGCTGCACAGTGGCACTTGGGTCCTAATTTGAGGGAGCCCATCCAGGAAGGTGTGTGGAACATCTTGTCTCTTCGGCATGATGACATTTTCCCCTTCTGTAGGAGGAGCTTTGTACACTATGCATTTCAGATGCAGCATTCTTTGAGCTATGCAGACCAGGGAGTGCCTGGATCTCTGTAGATGGGTACACTAGCTTATTATGAGATTCAGGCTAATGCACTCTCTGGGTATCTTGTCTGTTGTCTCAGTGCATGTTCCAACCATGGTGAGTGATGTCTTGGTGAGGGAGTCAGTTTATTCACAATTTCGCTTGGTGGTTGACCAAGGAGATGACACTACTCTGGTCATAGGTAACTTCTACATGACCACTGGCACTGACAGGGCTGACTAAGACTATGATGAAAGTGGTCAATGTTCCTTGACTTTGCAAAAAGCCCGAGTCTGCAGGTCACTAGATCCTGGTTCCAGTGCCCTGACCTGTGTTGTTGGACTTGATACTCCAATACTAGAGGTGTGGCACAGGAGATCAATCACATCCTTGTCAGCATAAGCTGAAAGCTCCTATGGAACTGCAAGGTCTACAGAAGTCCCCAGTTTGTGATTTCTGACCAAAGACTTGTTGTTGCTACTCTGAAGATTCAGCTTAGGTCCAGTAGGCTACCACCTATTAGGCGAATGAGGCTGGACCTGGCCAGACTCCAATTCAGAGTTTCTCTATGAGTTGGCATGCAGTTTTTGTCAGGAACTTGAAAAAACTTGGGAGAGACTGCTGGCCGAACTAGCTTCAATATCGTTTTTTTTTTTTATACGTAATTGCCGTGCCGGCCCGGCGCCGCCGCCCCCCACGCAGCC
>JAODKM010000099.1:15094633-15118523 GCA_026780845.1 Petrocephalus sullivani | reverse complement strand
GTTCTCGGGTTCTGTGCAGTCAGGGGGTCCTCTTCCTTCCCATGGTCCAAATGGCTGCTTTGTTGTCTTCTCAAGTGCCTTTGGGCCGCCCCCCCCCCCCCCCCCCCCCCCCGCATACACAATTTTATGGGGAAGTACCAGAATAATGTTGCTTTTTAAAAAATACTGTAAACCACGGTACTAAAAAGTAGATACCAGCCAAATCTAGTGCTGACTGGCCTGTCACCTTGGTAGCTTGGTATCATTTTTGTTTTCCAATAAATTACACCAACACTAGAGAGAGAATAGTTCATAAGACTGTCTAATGATTCTGTTATACTGAACTTGGATATGTCATTGGAAATATACCCAACATACTAATTTATTTGCAACGAAACCGTCCGAGTGAATGTACAATTGGAGTAAGGCAGAAACCGCATCTGCCTGATCCCGGCGGCGTTTAAGGGGCTTTTGCCAGGAAATTCAGACTGGGCTAAAAAAATAACGGGTAATAATAAAGGTAACATTAGTGGTTATTGCTACAGATATAAACCCAAAATCAAGGTGTGTACTGAACTGTAAATTTCATATGCCATCAGGCCCCTAGTAAAGACTGTTTCTTACATTAAAGAGCCTTTATTGATAAATTGTTTAAAGTTATGAACAACTTAATTACAGTAACCTACATTTCAAATATTTAAATGTTGTTAACTCTCGTGGTGATATAAAAATCGCCACCTTGAATGATATTGATATGTAACCTCAGGTGTTGCATTGTTTTTCACTAAAATGTGCATAGCACTCAGGGAGTTTAGAAGTGTACAGGGGTACAGAACTAAATAGCTTCCAGTAGTCACCTATCACTTTTTGGGAGACAATAATGGCATACAAGGGCACCAGTAAGGTAGTGGTGGTCTAATGGTTGAGGAAGTGTACTTGTGATTGAAAGGTTGCTAGTTTGAATCCCTGACCAGCATGATACCCTGAGTAAGGTACTGCTCCCAGGGTAATGAACTAGCTGCTACGACACAAAGCAAAACTTTGGTTAGTTTAATTAACATACTCATAGGATACATTATGAAATGAGGGCATCATGTCGATGACATCTCACATCTCTAGGGCTACAGATTTATGTCCAATCCTAGCGCTCTCTGCTGAGTTTATATGTTCCTCCTGTGTTTGCCCCTTGGTACTTCAGTTTCCTCCAATTATCATTGAAGATTTCACTTGAGTTCACTCAAAAGGGCCATAAACCTTCATCCCAATTCAGTTCTTTTAATTCCAGCCTCCTTTTCTGAGCCATTTTGTGGTTCGGCAGTTGAAGACGTAGCATTTCCATAAGGTTGATGTCATAATACTTATTTACAACCAAGCTACTGAACATTTACACAGGCAAGTGTGATATGCACGGGACGGAATAAAGATCAGGCTGGGCAGTGACCACTGTGAGAAGCACAATACAGCACTTTATTGTTCTGAAATGTTTAAATGGAAAATACAAACTGAAGTGAAAAGAGCACAAATTAACGTACACACAGTAAGTAATTTCAATGATAAAATGTCCACAATACTGCAGCAATGGGTGTGAGCCTTCTAGAACATAACATAATCTTTAAAAATGAAAATAAAAATGGTACAGCTACAGGTTTTTTTGCAAGGCTGATTTTAATACAGTCTAGGCTACAAATTACAGTATCTATGGAATAATGAAATAAGTAAAACTGCCCTTTCATTTGTAACACAGAAATGATGCTCTTATAGCAGAATAAAAGTTACTGCAAAAGCAAATATGTTCCTTTAATTTGTATTTAGTATATAGATATATTATTTTTGCAAAATACATATGTTTTGTTAAAAAATAATAATAATAATAACGAAAAATAAAAAAACAGCAGCCACTAGAGCACTTTTTATCCACAGATGTGGACAAAAGTAGAAGTTATGACAATCTAGCTTGTGCACATAAAGAAGAGCAAATATATCATAGATACACTACAGCGATGGGATGGGCCTCTTCAAACAGGTCTAAAAGACTGTACAAATATACACCAGCTATTTTCTCACTATACGAAAGAAGTGATTTTCCTGCTTAATTCTCTATCCTGGAAACCGAAAATCTTATGACGAATGAGGGAAGGATAGAAAAAAAGATTTTTATAAGTAAACGCCTGGATACCTAAAGTAAACTGAATGTGAAACTCAAGACCTTTGTACTATTTAGTGCATCTTTTATTTTCTTCCTACAGCAAGTTTTAACATTGTGGTTTATTTCTTGCTGCTATTACAGAACATTAGTACAAAGCAGCTTAAGGGACTTTTTTTAACATATGGAATCCTATTCAATGGGATGGCTTGTTGGTGAGAGTAAGACACATTCTCCTCTTCACCTCCCCTTCTGCAGTTGCTGGCTGCACAAGTTCTGAGGTCTTGAAGAGCCATCAAACTGTTGGTAGTTTTTTGTTGTGTGTTTTACCTAAGTTCCTGTAATAATATTACACCTGTTGGCTGCTCAGGGCCACACCTCCTGATAGCAGGGTACACTTTGGCTCATTGCCTTCAGCCACAGCATCGTTAGGCTTCTCTAGCACAGAAGTTTCTGACTTGCTCTCTAGGACTCCCTGGCTGCTGTGGTTTTCCCATGATGTGCAATGGCTCTTCTCCTTAACCATCTCCTCAGGTGACCCATAGCCATTCTCACAAGGGGACACCCTCGCCTCCAAAGTCTCCAAGTTTGATTCTGAATCTAAAGAGTCTCTGGCTATAGCCCCTTTCTTTTTCTCCTGTTCAATGGCAGGCTCACCATCATTCATGTCATGACTGATCACTACTCTGTCTTCCTCTTCTCCAGTATCCATCCCCTCTTCATCTGAAAGCCTTTTGTCATTTGATGTCATAGCTTCCTCATTTTTATGTGACCCATTCTTAGAGTCCAGTGCTTTGATTTCTGAGTGCTTTTTAGTCCTTTGCTGTAAGGTGCTTTCGATTGTCTGCTTTTGGTCATTTCCATCGACATTAGGCACGGGTGCACTTTTTGATCCATTTGGCTGAGACTGGCTGCACTTGATGGACTTCCTTGGTGTCCTTCTCAAGACTGACATGGCAGAAGTGGCACTTTCATCCAGGCAATGACTGATAGAGTTAGTGGATCGACCAATGGATGTTTTAGATGTACGACTCTCTTCCTCCTCTTTGGCTTCAAAAAACCACTCAGGGTCAAAGTTCATCTCGTGCTTGAGTCGACTGACCGCTCGCATGTTGAAGCCCAACAGAACAGCCACTTTCTTGGACTCACAGTCCTGAGTGCACTTCCTTCTCCGGTTCACAAAGTGGCTGGAGATGTCAGATTTCCACAACCACAAGCTAGCTGCAAGCTTTTCCACTTCACGCCTTGAAGGGTAGGGCTGTCTGTTGAAGTATTCAGTGAGGAAAGCTTTCCTTGCCTCGTACGATTCATCTTCATGGCCTTTTGGGTCAAGTGCCAAGACCACAGAATCATCAGACTTATCGGTCAAACTTGTGGGGCAGTGGTCTTGGTCAAGCTTTCTCTTCTTCAGGAAACCTGGGTCTGAGCGTTCTATGTCCCGCTTTAGTGAAGCCACGCCAGATGACTGGGTTACCTTAAGAGATGCATTAGGCTTCTCTTGGCCATTCTGTGTCTTTCCCACCCCACGGCAGTGCACAAGGTGAAGAGTTATTGTGGAAGCCGTCATGTTGCTGGTATACACACCCAGGCAGTGGATGCACTTATAAGTCAATTTCTTCTCTACAGGGTGTACTGTCTGGATCACCTGATGCCTCTCTCTCAGGTGGTGTGCAAGTGCATCAGAGATTGGCCCCTTGAGGATTGAGAAGCATAATGGGCAGAGGGTCTTGCCTACGTCCTTCTTATATGGCACGGCAGCCTGTGGTGCACTCTTTATGGGTACATCGAGACTATCTGGCATTTTGGGAGGTGCCTTCTTGCAATGAGCTGCTGCTGTGTTGTTTTGAGCATGGAAAGCCACAGACTCCTCTGGTGCATCACGCATGTTGTAAGTTGTAACAATCAGCTGGATATTCTTGGGGTTGCCTTGCTGGAGAGTGAGGTCAAAGGTGAGAGGGGAATCGGTGCGTGGCCCCACCACCTCATCTGCATGGATCAACCGCATGTGTGCCACCATCTTTTCTACATCATTGAAAGTAGAACGACAATACGGGCAAGACAAGCCATGTATCAGCATATGATTGAGAAGGGTGTCACTAGGCAAATAGCGGTTGCAATACAAGCACTTGCTGGTGAAGTTGTGGATCTTCATGATGTAGTTGGCGACTGCCGGGACTTTTTCTGCCTTGTGCTCCTTCTCAAAGTGTGCACTATAGACATTCTCTGGGAAGAGCTCGTTGCAGATGGTGCAGATCTTCCACTTCTGCGTGTAGGACGTGCCAAGGATGGAAGTGCTCCCCTTCTTGGTCGCAACTGAAGCCACAGCAGCAGCAGCGGCTTGCACCCGTGAGGGCAGAGGTAACGACTTGAGTGTAGAGGAAGAAGAGGTAGAGATCCCCGACTGGAAGCTCTTGCCCTCAACTGAGCCCCCAGACCCAGACATGCGCATGTTTCCACCAGGAAGCTGCTGTTTTACGGTCTGTGACTGCTGTGGGACAGACACCTGTGCGTTGCCTGGCAAAGTGATTCTAACCTGCTGGCCACTGATGGTGAAAGCCTGTGTGGTCCCACTCTTAAACCCATATGGTCCCTGCTTTAGTTGGGTGCCTGGCAGCAATCCAGCTTTTGGTAAGACCAGTCGGCTCAACTGCTGCGCAGACAGGGAGCGGGCGCTCGTGGTCACCAAGGTTCCCTTTTGAGTGACTCCCAGAATGCCCTTGTCCTGAGGCTTTGGTGAGAGCAGCATGAGGGGCTTAGACCTGGGCACCACCACATTAGTGTGGCCAATCATTGCAGTCACCTGATAGCCAATGCGCTCATGGTCCTCAATGACGTGCTGGACCAATGCCTCGTAGGTGCGTGGCACAAACATGCAGCGCTTGCAGTGAATAGTGTCATCACGGGCACCAGGGTTTCCCCCACTAGCACCATTGACAGACTTATCACCAGGCTTTGCCACATATGGTGCGGCCACATGTTGGAAGTGTTCCCGATAGATGTGCTTTCGCACCACGTTGTACAGTGGATCACGGTAGGTGCACTTCTTACAATAGTATACTGCCTGCTCCACACTGTCTGTTGTCTTGAGCTTGTGGCTGCCATCAAGTCTCACTGCATCCTTCAGGCCTCCAGGAACTCCACCTACTCCCTGCCGGGCTATGTTATTGGGCATGTGGAACAGCTTGATGTGTGTTTCAAGGGTCTTCTTGTTGCCATTGTAAGTGCAGTATGGGCAGTTAAGCAGAATGCGGCTCTCAAAGTCCTCACTGTGCACATTGCGGAAGTGACTCTTGTACGCCGAGAAGAACTTAGAGGAGAAGGGACAACCGGAGCAACAAAATGGTTTTGATCTGTACTCCTATGACATAATGACAAGAGAAATAATATTAATAACTGTCATTTACAGCAAAGCACAAGCACATCCTATCTAAAATAATTTTAAAAATACATTCACCAAGATATGCTAGGGATCAACACAGATTTAATGTGAATAAATTTACTAACATAAACAGACCCTCTGTGCATAAGTCGACTGATTTACAGTATGTATACTACAAAGTTGTACAAAATTTTAATACACCCCAATGCACCCATGAACCGTAGTAGTAGAATCGATTTACCAACTGCAAAACATTTTGAGCAGATTTGGGTCCAGAAATATGCGTTTTGAAAATGCAATCATTTGACATTTCTTAATAAATTTCAAAACATATATTGCCTTGCTGTAATAGCATGAAATAATCTAACACACCTGTGGAAAAATAAGTACAATACGAAATCACTTTAATAATACAATTTTCAGATTTATAAATAAATGAAAAGATGGATGGCAACTTCTGTACAGGAGGCAAAAGAAAAGCGACAAATTGACCTTAAATATATCATATTGTTTAAATTCAGGAATGCTTTCCAAAAGGGCCAAATGCCTGACTGAGTTTGACAAATAAAAAAAAAGACATTTTCTCCAGAAGAACTCCATGCTCAGTGTGTACTGCAGGGCAGTAAAAAGTTTGGGTGGACTTCCCTTTTGTGCTGAGAGCGGAATATTTCACATGGCCTTGCATTAAATCTCTCACGTTGGCACTGTCACTGGTCGGCTTCCCCGCCATCTAGGTTCTAGTTTTCACACTGCACATTTTTCATATTTCCAGGCAACACGACACTGCAGATGCACATCTTTCACTAATGGCCCTACCTAAAACATGCTTTGTTACATTTGCATTGCTGAGGCTCTGTCCATATTACAGGTTCTTGTCATTTAAAAAAATTAAGCATAGCTACATTAAAATGCAGCTACTTGTAACCAAAATTCCCACCTTTCCAGAAGCATTGTTTTTCTACCCTTTAATTTTCAGCATGTAAAAGAGTTGAATGTGACCTTGGTTTTTGCGTGTCTTGACCCATATACAGGATGACAACTACATCTTGTCATTCGGGACACATCTCGTTGTTGTGCACCATGTGCTGTGGTGTGTCAACAATGGCAATTACTAACCGTCACCTTATTTTGCAGCTCACGAAGCTGGTTTTAGAGTTATGTCTGGTGTACATGCATGGAAGGTCACCGCAAGCCAGTGTACATTTAAATATACAGATTGTGTTAACGGAGCAGCTCACACTTTTACGTGTGTAATTAGTGGGCATTTACCGCATCATCTTAAATACTGTGCACAGAAAGGCTCTAACAATTGGATTTAAAAATCAATTAATCCAGCTCCCTAGATCTATTGATGGAATCTTCTTATACATACACATGTTTAATAAATGTACCAATTTTAGACATTAAACAGGGATTTTTATTTAAACTAAAAGTTAAAAGTATGTGAGTGTGTAACTGAGATAGACAGTCTCAGAGGATAGTGGGTCTTTGTTCTGTCCAGCTTCAGCTAGGATCAGATGCTCTGGGTGTGGACTCACCTGGGGTTTGGTTGATGACGGATCCCACATGCACACATCTTCCCAACTAGTGTTCTTGACATAGAAGTCATTGGGGACAAATTCTTTAAAATCCTACGTGGGAGGGGGAAAAAAAACAAATCGCAGAATTGGGGCAAAATGGTGGTCTGAGAATTTTTCCAGTGTAAACATTTAAAGTCTATTTTGTAAAGCCACTTAACATCAGCATTAACTTAAGTGTGTCTAATAAGTACAATATCATTACTGAAGATAGACACTGCACTGATACAAAGTAGAATATGAACAAAGCATTAAAATAGATCTAAAACAAAAGAATTAAATGGATAACTTACTGGTATCCATTTCAAATTTTCTCGAGAAAAACTGACAGACAATTTGAAGTCATGCAGATGAGATAAACAAGCAATGCTGGCGAGCTCGCTTACGTCAATGTGATCTTTGCAGTACTCCAAGCCAATGTCACTGAGGACCTTCTTCACGTTTCTCCTGGCTTTTCGCAAGCTGCCAAGGTTATTTACTGGAAGCTGAAACATTCTTCTTACCTGCAAAGAGAGACGGAGGAATCACAACCCAGTGTCTCCTAGTTACAGAAACGTCAAGCCTTACACAGCCATGAGTTACACCTGTTTGCAACTAACAGCCTCATAAAACATGATCACTGCACAATAATTCAAATGCCACTAAAGCATTTTTTCCTTGTATATCACCTTCTCACTAAGAGCCAGTAGAATTTCACTTTGTTTGTTAGCTTATTTCAAGACCAATTTTAAATTTAGCACAGACCTGACAAAACTGTGGCGAAGCGGGGAAGTGTGTCAAAGGTGATCAACCTCAAGACGTGCTTTTAAACACTAATTTTTACTGATTATGCATTCCACTATATAAAAGTGATTCTAGAGCTCAAGGCAAAAGTGATTTTGGACTGCTGTCCTACGGCTGACCTAACTTTGTGGATTAGCAGCAAGTCACATACTGATGAAGATGCTCGGGGTACCCTTCAGACACTGATCAATTTTCTGTAGTGGTGCGTAGAGGAGAGACCATGTGCAACATGTTGCTCCGGATAGACACCAATTCAGAGAATCTAGTTGGTTGAAGCAGTTGTCTGATTGAAACTTGCAAAATGCAGCATGCATTCTTTATAACGCCAGATGGTACAAGTTGGCATGCAGAAACTTCCACTGGACCTGTGCAACAGGTGCTGCAAATGACGTGGCCCAGATGATGTGGCGGTAAAGTAAAATAGAAAAGAACAGCGATACGTTATTCATCCCTGTGGGGAAACTGGCTAGTTTTCATATCCGATGTTGCTCTCCTTGAGATACACAGACATATATACAGGTGATGGAAAGTTTCAGGGTAAGAGCACAGAGTCATCTGGCATCCTGTGCCCCTGAAGCAACCGTGGTTAAGGGCCTTGCTCAACTGTCCAACGATGACATTGCTTGGCTGGCCACAGGATTTGAACCAGCAACCTTCCATTCATGGGCACAGAGTGCTAAGCCACAGAGCCATAAAACCAGACTTACGCCGCAGCGGCTACGCTACCCAGAAAGCTTTAACAGAGGGTCAGTCTGCATGTTTAAAGCGAAAAAATTTAACTTGTAGCAATGTTAAAGGCTACGGCATCCGATTTTTGTCTACAAGTACCTGAAAACAATCCAAGATGTACTGTATGGAAACATGGTATTTCCAAAAAGGATATTTCATTTCTGGATAGGACAGATGGGCCCCCATTTACACCACTTTCCACTGATATCTACATTGCTGGGCCACATACTTTCCTTCAGCACCAGCCCTGCAAGGTATGAGTACAGTGGTACTGTGCTGAAAGGCTGGATGACTAGCTTGGACGCTTTCTCCCATCTCTGGTAGATGGCGCTAGAGAACACCTCTGCCTCCCTGTTATGTAAGCTTCCCGGTTCTGCCTTTGCAGCCTCACTCGGCAAACGCAGAATGGCGCCTCCTATTGAGTCAGCAAAGAAACTGAACATCTACGACATGTCTGCAGTGAATTTCTTGGGTGGGGGTTGGGTCTAGCTTGTCCTGCTTAGGTTGGGTGGTACAGCACAAACATACACATGTACTCTATAGCAAGTTAAGTGCAGTTGACAAGATTAAGCTGAGCTGAAAATGTTTCAAGCTTCAGCAAGTACAGAAACATGTATGCAGCATCTGGAATAAACTTTTTAAGGATCCAGAAATACACTACGTTACTTACTGGTCACAAACTGAGCAAACACATTTTGCAGCAATTAATCATCCCCATCAACGAAAACACACTGATCAGGCTGTATCTGCAAATGCACAAAACCTTTTACTAGTATTACTGACAAGCACTGCAAGTACAATCAGGGACTGAGGTGGTTATCAAAGGTGGCTCTGATGGTGATAAAAGGCTGCAAACATGAACATAAAGTGCACATCCTTCCTTCCACGGTCGGTATCCGCTAGTGTAAACTGTAGATTTATGGAAGGACTCGTGATATTTAATTCTTACGGAGTGTACAACAGACAGTGACGCACTGAACGGCTACAGACAAGTTAATAATGCAAAACCCCGACTAATCAGAGAAAATATCACACTTATGCCTATCGTGCATTGGTGTCAGTATAAAAACACACAGCCTTCTGAAAATACACCAAGGCATCAATCTAGCTAGTTTACAAACAAAATGAGTCACTTTAAATCACGACCACCACGGTAGTTCATTGCAATTTACCCGTCAGGAAAAAAAAGACTAGAATGAAACGACAATTGTAAAAATGAACATTACATCAAGGGATGTGTGCCCAGCACATACGTACCGGCTTTCTCCAATCGATCCATTGACTGTAGTCGGACCGCTAGATATACATCTAATGTACTCCGATTATACACTTATGGTAGCCAGACATCCAGAGACATTAATATCAATATATACATTCATCGGCGAGTACAAAGGGACGCCAGACGCACGCTGCCAGCACGGGCGACCGCCTTAGTAATGAACACCACCGCTCCATCGTGCCTTATAATCATTTAAAAGATCACGAGCTGTGTGAAATACTCAGGAGGACAGACATCCGCAGAGGCGGCCAGCGAGGCGCATAAACAGGGCAGCCTGTGTGAGGGCTCCGCGAGGCGGCGGGTGGCGGCTTACCTGCCGGATATATTCGGGTATTCCGCTGAGCGATCACGGCAGAACCCCAGTCAGGACCCGAGGAAAAGCTGGGTAAAGATGGGGACAGGGGCGCGGGGGGAGAGATGCCGGCAGTCGCCGCCCGCGTCTATCCGCCTTCTCACGCCGGGCAGCCGGAGCCAGCCGCGGAGCCCGTGCGTTCTTCGGGCGGACACAGCGCACCAAAAGAGGGAGCCCGCGTCCGCTCGCCAGCCGCCCCGGACCTGTCCTTTTCTGTCTGCTCGGCTGCCGGGGATGCAGCGCCGCCCTTACTCATCTAGGTGGCGGATCCCTACGACGGGCAGCACTGGGGAGGAGGACTGGCGCTGGGAGGCCAAGTGGCACGCACACAAGCATGCGTAAGATATTGGTTTTTAATATTATTATGTATTATAAATCATCTCCCCCCCCCTCCACTCCTCATCCAGGGACAATACACCCCCAGCCAGAACCTGCCCTATTCAAAATGGCGTACGTGAAAAAGCGGATATGACGTAAGCGTCCGATTTGCATAAACTCATTGTGCCGTGAGAGGAGTTCGCCACCGAATGCTTAACTTGAGTGTCTTCACCTGTACTTAGCTGCCGATGGCATAGGCTTAGTGTTGGTATAGATGATGCCGTTGGATAAGGACGGTTTCTCTATGCGTTTTTCGTTATGGTGAAACCAGACTGAAAAAAACGCATATTAACCGGTAGGGGGCGTCATGGTGAACTTGGTGGGACAGCAAAGAAAACATTTGCGCAAGCCGGGGTGCTTTCGATGTCGGCGATGCTTTATAATTTCATGGTTTTCCGCTTTTTTTTAGCATCGCACCACTCTGTGTTGTTTTTAATTTAAGTGTTCTATGTGGTTACGATTCTATAGGGCTATTTTTTTTCTTCTTTAATATGAACTACTGATGACGTACAGTTCCTGTATTCTTCAAGCATATCACAGGCCTTCATTGTGCTAGTTTGGCATTATGCCAGCTCAGGTCATTACATGACAGTCATTCAGGTCTCAAAGTGAAAATTATCTAAACAAATTAGATCATTACAATGTGCTAAGTCCTATTCTTTCAAAATCAAGCACAGATAGTAATGCCAGGATGGAGCTAAAATGGTACTGTCTTTGTAATACTTGGTTGCTAAAAATGCTCCCATTTGATTCACTGAATCTTCTTTGAATGCAGAGTAAGACTGAGCCCCACAAAGAATTCAATAGAAGGTCTGCTTCTCATTTTCTGAACTCAATGTGTACAAGTCAGTCGACTACCGCTAAATTAATTTAGGACTTCATGCAACCTTTGGAACTTAAAAATTTATTGAAAATGTACTATTTTAGTTTACATGAACACAACTTACGTAAGAAGACACGTGTAATCTCTCAGCATGAGAACATAGAGGTACAGTAAGTACGGAAAGTAGTCATAATTACACTACCAGGCCTGATATGTAGAATCAGTTATATGAAACATTGCATTGTGGGGTAATAACCTAAAAATATTAATAAAATCCCAAATATCCTAACAAACTGCTGGTACAGTAATCTACAGTATAGTGACAAAGACAATACAGGGACATGTTGTGACGACGTTGTGGAATGCCGCTCATATTTATATTGGCTGCTGGCTCCTCCCGGCCAGGAGAACTAAAATAAGTATGCATACAATTATTCTGTAAGTACTTATAAGCTGTAAGTACTGTTTCACATTTTATCAAATTTCATTTTTTCTTTGTTATTACATTTCTGTATATATTGTAAACACTCTTCTCTGTGCTGGCCTACAGATATCTGTTTTTCTCCTCTACATTCAAAAATGGATAATACTTTCCAAGTAAGACCCACACTTAGGCTGGCATCATGGCTTTGATTTTGAAGATCAGCTCAGCTGAAGATAGGAACCTTTATTATCACTTAATATCATTTAGTAGTACTCCAGCCAACAGTACAGCAAATACAGCATGCATACACAGGGACAATAAATAAAGAAACACACAAAATACAAAGTATGAAGAAAGAAATATACAACACATGTGCAAAGGCCTTAGGCAGTCAAAGAAAATGTTCAGAGCTATTTATCTGGATAATGTCTATTTACTCAGAAAAAATGCACAATTTAACATTAGGACACATGCAAATAAATTGTGACAATAAAAACCAACAGGAATTTCTGCTATTCTTCAAAAAGTTATTGATGTCTTGTGGGTTGGCTAGATGAACATCACTTCGGTTCCCAAACCTCTGTTCAGAAGCACCACAGCCTTTCTATGTATTTTTAAAATTTCACCACCAGCTCAACAAATTAATTAATTTAATTAGTTCAATGACTCAATGATGTATTGATTACATAAATATGGTATGCTGGTGGTTAAGTGAAAAAGTACAGTGGTATATTGGATGGTTGCTGCAAATCCTGGGGTGATTTGCTACATCTAACACACTACGAAACATTTCGGGATACTGGTTGGCAAACCCCCCGGGCTGACATGCGTTCCAGTCCCACCCTCCAGAAATGGCTGTGTATCTGCCACAGCCAGGTGTTACGTGGGCGTCCCCTTGGCCTGGTCCACCTGCTTGGGTCCTCAGCAATGAGGTTCCTGTGAACCAGATCCTGTGAACCAGACCAGACCACAGGAAGCAGGGTAACTGACTCTTCCTCACAATGCATGTAATGTGCCTCATTCGGGACTCCCTGAGCAACCACTTATTCAATACAAAGTCAAACCAGCAGTACCTAAGGATTCGCCAGAGACCGTACCAAAGGAGTCCAGTCTTTGTCTCTGATCACTGGATAGCGTCCATGTCTCGCAGCCATTCAGCAAAACAGGGGGCACCGGGACTCTAAAGACCTGGACCTTCATCCTCATACAAAGATATCGGGAGCACCATGCACCCCTTTCCAGCCATGTCATAACCCCCATGCTCTCCTAAATCCATCTACTGACTTCATAGGAAGAGTCAACAGAGACATGAATGTCGCTGGCAAGGTAAGTGAACCTCTCCACATGGTCAACATTCTTTCCGGGGGCAAACACCCTGCTGATGGCTCCGCCCAAGAGGTCAGTAAAAAGGCCTGGATCTTGGTTTTTATGCAGGATACTCACAAGCCCCAATCAAAACTTTCATTGGCTACGTGAAGATGACAACAACGTCAGCAAAGTCAAGATCAGTGAATCTTTCATCATTAATTGATGCCCCACAGCTGCTGGATCCCATGACACTGTCCAGCACCCAGTTCATGCAAGCATTGAACAGAGTAGGAGCAAGAACACAGCCCTGATGAACCCCGGAATCAACTGGGAAGAATGCAGAAGTTCTGCCTCGACTGTGCACAACACTCACAGTACCGATGTACAGGCCATGACATCCAGCAACTTGAGGGGGATCCCATGAAGCATCAGGATGTCCCTCATGGTAGCTCCATCAACTGAGTCAAAGGCTTTACAAAAATCAACAAAGGCTGCAAAGAAACTTTGCTGATATTCACGTTTGCGCTCAATAAGAACCCTCAGTGCCAGGATGTGGTTGATGATAGACTTAGGCATAAAACCAGACTGCTCTGGTCGCTGGTAGGTGAGCAAGTCATCACGGGTCATATTATGGATGACCCTAGCAAGGACGTTACCCAGCACTGAGAGCAGTATTATCCCTCTGTAGTTGCTGCAATCCAGGCAATCAACCTTCCTTTTCCTGATAGGGACAACAAGTCCTGTTTTTCAGTCTCTCAAATAGAAGCATAGATTGCTTGCAATGCCAAGAGGGCATCCTCACTACCAACTGGAAGAAGTTCACCCCAGATACCACAGGGCTCTGTAGTCTTCCCAGCTCTCGGTGGGGTGGTTCACAGCTAATCAGAGGAGGGTGGGACTGGACCGCGTGTCAGCCTGAGGGGTCGCCACCTGGGATCCTGAGGTGTTTCATTGTTGGGTGAATGTGGCAATGCCCTCTACCAATGCATACTCCCCAAACTGACCTGATCACAGACAGCACTTTTCCCTTATGAAACACTGGTCACTGATAGGTGCACTAGCTAAGGTACTTAGTATCTAGGGGTTAAATCAGAATCAGAGAGGAGGGGAGCTCTGTCAAGTACATAGTGGGGGTGGGGTGAAGGAGCTGGTCCTGAATAAACTGCTCTGCACATAGTTATCATATGTATTGTGGCGCTGCATGCATTCTCGAAGACAATCATAATCATTGTCATCCTTGCTTTTTAAATCACTTCTAGACAGGTTTGTGAGAAATTTATATGGAACTCATTTTTTGGATTATTAATACCCCAATATTTATTACAACAAAGTCACATTGGGATCCTAGTAGCTACAGTGCCCTCCATAATGTTTGGGCTAGGCATATTTTTTCCTTCTGCTCCTCAGTTTAAATGTTTAAATCAAACAATTCAGATGTGATTAAAGTGCACATTTCAGTCACTTTTTATATATAGTCAAGGTACTTTGTTGCATATCCCTTGCATGCAACAACTGCTTAACGTCTGCGATTCATAGACATCAGCAGGTGCTGTGAATCTTCTCTGGTGATGCTCTGCCAAGCCTCTACTGCAGCTATCTTCAGCTCCTGCTTGTTCCAGGGGCTTGTCCCTTTAAGTTTCTTCTTCTTAAGTTTCTTCTGAAAGGTATGCTCAGTTGGATTTAAGTCAGGTGACTGGCTTAGCCATTCCATTTATTAGCTCTGAGAAACTCCTGTGTTGCCTTGGGGACCATTATCTTTCTAATGAATTTGGAGGCGTTTACTGGAACTTGAGCAGGTAGGATGTTTTTATGCACCTTAGAATTCATTGTGTGACTGCTGTCAGCAGTTACATTATCAATAAGATACCTGTGCCAGTGCCTGTGGCAGCCATACATGCCAAGCCATAACCCCCCCACCACCACCATCACCAGCTGCTATGCTTTGGATCTTGGGCAGTTCCTTCTCGTCTCTATCCTTTCCTGCTGCCATCACTCTGATGCAGGTTAATCTTGGTCTTGTCTGTACACAAGACCTTTTCCTTTTCCATTTTTGTGGCTAACCACTGGTTTGCATCTTGCAGTGTAGCCTCTGTATTTCTCTTCATGTAGTCTTCTGTGGATAGTAGTCTGTAACAAAGACACACCTGCCCCCTGAAGACAGTTTCTGATCTGTAGTTTGGGAATTCCTCTTTACCATAGTGAGGATTCTGTCTTTTGTTACCTTAATGGACGGAAAATAAAATATAACCTATAATGTCACGCTCAGCTCCACCCTGCGTGTCTTTTCCCTTGTTTTGCCCTCAGGCGGGGCTTAATTCACCGCACCTGTCCCTCGTGTTGCCTCGTGTTTTACTTCGCTTGTTAGCCCTGTACACCTGCCTTGTGTTTAATCCTTGATGTCCTGCCCTATTTAGTCGGTCTGTGTCCTGTTCCCCTTGTTGGTTGTTGTCGATGCTTTGTACGCTCGCTGTCAGTGTTCGCTCTCGTGTCTTCCCCGAATAAACGCCCCTTGGAGGGGTATAAACCCGACAGCCTGCATTATGGGTCGTTCCTCTCGCTGCAAGCGTGACATATAACACAAAAGTGGACAATTTTTAGAGCTCTCCCTAAAGGTCTCAGGGGAGGCTTTCAAGAGAACTTGTCATTTTCAATGGAGCCCAGCTCCCCTTAGCGCCCCCCTAACACGAACTCTCAACCTGACCAGGACACAGCTGAATAAAAGATGTATGCTTGAGAGGAGGAGTGCATTATAAAATACATAGCATTTATCAGACCAAACTAGAATTTTTAAGTTACAAAAATCTTCGGGCAAGTACAAATCATGTTCTCATGATGCCTGCAGTGTAAAGTCGTGGCCAAAAGTTTGGTTTTCACAAAGTATGCTGCTTCAGTGTGTCAGATGTTTCTATGATGAAATGAAGTATAATTACAAGCATTTCAAAAGTTTCAAAGGTGGTTATTGACAATTACATCAAGTTTATGCAAAGAATCAATATCTGCAATGTTGGCCCTTCGTTTTCATGACCGCTGCAATTCGCCCTGGCATGGTGTCAATCAACTTCTGGGCCAAATACTAACCGATGGCAACTCATTCTTGCATAATCAATCCTTTTAGTTTGTCAGAATTTGTGGGTTTTTGTTTGCCCACCTGCCTCTTGAGGATTGACCACAAGTTCTCAATGGGATTAAAGTCTGGGGAGTTTCCTAGCCATGGACCCTTAGTTATCACTTTTGCCATCATGTGGGAAAGGCATTGTTCTTCACCAAGCTGTTCTTGGATGGTTGGGAGAAGTTGCTCTCAGAGGATGGTTCGATACCATTCTTTATTTATAGCTGTGTTCTTAGGCAAAATTGTGCATGAGCCCACTCCCTTGGGTGAGAAGCAACCCCACACATGAATGGCCTCAGGATGCTTAACTGTTGGCAAGATGCAGGACTGATGGTAGCGCTCACCTTTACTTTTCCGGACAATAATTTTTCTAGATGCCCAAAACAATTGGAATGTGGCTTCATCAGAGAAAGTGACTTTACCCCTGTCCTCAGCAGTCCAATCCCTGTACTTTTTGCAGAATATGAGTCTGTACTTAACCTTTTTCTTGGAGAGAAGTGGCTACTTTGCTGCCCTTCTTGACACCAGGCCATCCTTCAGAAGTCTTCACCTCACTGTGCGTGCAGATGCACTCACACCCGCCTGCTGCCATTCCTGAGCAGCTCTGTACTGGTGGTGCCCCGATCCCGCAGCTGAATCACCATTAGGAGACGGTCCTGGTGCTTGTTGGACTTTCTTGGGCGCCCTGAAGCCTTCTTCACAGCAATTGAACCTTTTGAACAATTGAACCCCAATTGAACAAGGGACTTTGCAATTAATTGCAATTGATGATTACTCTTCTTAACAGTACGAAGTATATGCAAATTAGCATTATGAAAACGGAAGCTACAAACTTTAAGAAAACCATTTTTTTGTGTCACTCTCAAAATTTTGGCCATGACTGTAGTAAATTAAACATTCTTAAATGGAGTTCAAGTGTGAGAGAAAACCTATGGCTTTTCAAAGGCAACTACACTAAATCCTGAGTGTAATATAAATAAATATTGATGTTCACACATTCATCCATACATCAGATTCAAGTGTTATTAAAATACTTCACTCAACATTCCTTTCAGTTGCCATTGGACTTTTCATATTTGCTTTAGGAATCCTGGTGCACCTATTGCAATCTGACTCCAACAAAGATCATTTCCTGTCCTTGCCCAGCATTGGACTGAATGCACACACCATCAACCTGACTGTGTGTCAGTGAGGAAAAAAATTGACACAGACACAACACATTTGCCAATGATTTGCCATTTTGATTGCTTTTCAATTATAATGTATTTATTTCCTAGTGCTTTACATTCATCAAAGATGACTGTGCTTGATACATTAACAAAAACTGAAGGCATACTAGTGGACGAAGATGTCTCTTAGTAACTTTATTCATGGGTCCATGACACAGTATCAGTGATTTCTGTAACTGATCGAGTAAAAAGTACAAAACAGGGTTCAAAGGCTAAGTGCACGTCTTTAGGTGTAACTATCTGAACAGTACTGTTGGAGCTTCATACACAAATAGAAGCTGGGATTACTAACCCTTTCCCACACAGGCGGCATTTAACTACAATCCCCTTCCTGTGTTATTACTGTACTGGAGCAAGAGACGTTTGGAATGAAAATTTAATTGAACCAAATTAAGTCACTAGTGACAATCCAGGTAAGTCCAAGTAATCAGACAAAACATTAAGTGGTAGCAAAGAGCGTTAACAGTCCCTTCAGAAAGGAGACTATTTCATTTCCTCCCAGTTTGGACTCTCCATAGACACGGTCCACAAATGAGATTGGAACCTGTGGCAGGGAATAAGAAAGGTAAGGGTCATTTTCAACCAAGAGGCTCAATTAAATGTAAAATGAGACAATTACAGGATTCAGGATTCTACATTAGGGAAATCAGGCAGTCTAAACTACCAGATACAATAGACCTTACCTCACCAATGCTGTAGCCAAGCTGTCTGGCCCTGACTATCATCTCCATCTGAAAAACGTAGCCCTTGGAAACGCACTTCTTCACAAGCTGCTCCAGCACCTCTTTTTTGTATAGCCTGGAAGACACAAATCTAGTCTCACCAGCTCACAGTCAGGTGAAAGGTCATGTCTGCTGCTTGATTTCCATCACTGTACATAAGGGATGTCCGAGCCGTAGCACCCTCACCTGAAACTGCCAGTCAGGTCGGACGCACCTGGCCTCAGCAAGACTTGAGTGAGAAAATTGGCTCCCCGGCTACAGGATGAAAGAGCCACCTTCATAACTCAGCACACTCAGGGCAGAAGGCATACATATTTCATAACTGCAATTTTTGAACATCTGAGAACCTCCTGAAACAAGGCTAAGAAGTTCTATTCTTTAGGTTACCTAATGAGTTTTCTGCGCAGGTCCCAGCCATACACTCCACCACTGCCACTATATCGAGTGCCAGACACCAGGTCAAACCCTCCTTCCCTTTGTTTCCTGTGGTGTGCAGATAAAAGCGAGGTCTGACTGCCATGACTGCCTGCTACCCTCCATTGAGCATTCTAGCACATGACATGACTGCAGATTATTTCCCTTTGATTAAAATAAGGGGTGGATACAGTGAAAAGTATTAGCCAGCAGAGAGAGATGCAAAAACAAAAACATGCTAATGAAATGTTTAACAAGTACGGGGCATGGGAGATATGGATGGGAGATATGGATGACACTTACTGAATAAATTCAGGAATGAACTTGGGCTGAAACAAGAACATTGTTCAGATTAGAATTTCATTGAAGTTGCTAAAACAGGGGCAGTTGTATTGCCAAGAACGGTGTGTACTGACAGGGACAACTTCAAAAACAACGGTCAACTGAAGGCATCAGGTAGCTTACATGGTGAGAGAGGTCAGCATCCATGATGATTACAAAGTTCCCAGTGGCATGTTTGATACCATGGATGTAAGCAGTCCCTATAGACAGAATCAATCAATCACAATTAAAGTACGGCCAACTACATCAGGACAAATAAAATTAGTATTTGAGAATAAATTGTATCAATAATCTACTTATATATTATCACAAAATGAAAGCAAGTTTACAGTTACTGTTGATGCTAATTAAAATGCTACTTTCAGGTTGACGATCTGTATAACATCATTACTAGAACATTCTTTAAGACAGGGGTCTCCAACTTCGCTCCTGGAGAGCTACAGTACTGTCCAGTAGGTTTTCTATTCCACCTGGCTTCTGATGAGCCACACCTGTTCCTGGTATTTACCTGAGAGCGGAGTTGGAGACCCCTGCTTTAGGATTACTTGGATTTGCCTGTTTGGGTTGTTGAATGCACATATCAAAACATCTCATATACAGTATAACTTAGGAATTAAGTTACTGTAGGTGAAATACCTTCTAAATTACGCAAATAATTAAGAATGCAGCGTCCTTACCCAGCCCAAGCTTCTTTTCCCTAGGACGAAGAAGCTACAAATAAATGCACAGATTATCAAAATTATATAATCTAACTGCGACATTTAAAGAGAAAAGGGAAAATATCCATAATGCATTTGAAAATAGATCGGGAGTTCTTTGCGTGATTACTTACGATCCTATCTGCCCCATAGATGTTCTGCAGCTGCTCTGCCACTTCCAGTGTGCCATCTGGGCTTCCGTCATCGATAACAATGATCTCGTAGTCATAGCCACTGCAAGGCAACCATTAAGATCATACACATAATACACACTCCACTCAGGGGAAATCAGACTAACTGATAATTAGCCCGGTTTCTGGTTTTCTGAGGATAGTATTAATGTTTATTTCCAGCGCAATCGTTTTTAAATGCCCTGGAAAGTATCAATTGTGTTCCGTGTCATATACAGACTGTAACGGGCCGGGACTGAACAGACACATATGAGCAAGAACCACAATTCGTCTGAAACGTGTACTAGTAACCAGGGTTTATGGGTACCTAAGATTAGATGTAATGTTAAAAGATACTTATTTGAGAAGAAACAGTTAAGACGTCCTTAAATGACTAAAGCAACTACAACAAGATATAATTAACACAATACAAATATGAAGCGGCGGAGCGTTTTAAATGAAATGGAAACAACCTCTGAGGGATTTCGAACTGCTGATTTTCCCAGTGACAGCTCATCACAAACTCCAGTATCCAGAACACAAGCAGAGGCTCTCCGCGAAACTGACCTTTCTCCGAAGTACTTCACCAGCAGCCACACTATCAACGGCAAATTCTCTCTTTCATTATACGTCGGCAACAACACGGAATACTTGTCGCCGCTTTCTCGGCTTCTGCTGGCTTTCCTATTTGCCATGTCGGACTGGATGACAGGACGCGTCTTCTTCGGTGAAGAGTAGGTAACGGCAGCTGCGGAAAGGCTTTGCTGCCCTCTGCCGCCCGGGAGGATGGCCTTTACAGTACGTTTCTATCATTGCCGTGAACCGCACGAAGCCCAACTTTTTCCAGGGACACGTTTTTCGTTCTAAATCATAAAATCTTCACAAAAATGTGCGTGCGAATGTTGGCACAAAGCCTTTATAAGTGAGCTCCCAAATCCGGAGGTTTCGAACGACATCGAAGCCGATCGATCCTGGGTGCCGAAATTGCCATGAGCCCCCGGCTTTCGTTTTCCTGGGGAAAGTGAAAGTGCGTCCCCTGCGTCACCATTTTCGGGAACGTTGAAGACGAAACTGGACTTGACTCCGAGGCAAGGTTAGAGCTACTAAAATATGTCGCTAAATAATGTCATCACTACTGGTTTTGTTGTATTATATTGTTGTAATATTATTATTTATCACGTGAATATAGCACTTTATGGACCCATATGTCATTCCTCCAGCTGTAATGCAAAAGCTCACACGACACCTCGGCCGTGCCCTTTTCGGTGGACGCAATATTGCTCCTTTTGGCGCGAGACTGGTAAACCCGGATAACTAACGTGGAACAAATTAGCGACCTGATAGGAGAATAAATCAGCCAATTAGTCTTCTCCAAGGATGTAATTGGCTGGTTTAATTGGTGTAATTGGCTGGTGCGCGAAAGAAAGCGAAGTCTTTAAGCTTTCGTGGACGAAATGTAACTGGCGTTTGTCTGTGTGCGCAAAATGCAGCAAGGCATTATTTGATTATTGTTATTAAATAATGCTTTTTGTGGCACGGAATGTATTTTGTGGATGAAAATAAGCACTTGACACTTGGTGCCTCATAGTATATAATATAGTATATATAGTGTATGTATAAAAATAGTTTAACCCCAGCCCCCCTGCTCCCCCGCAGAGAAAAAAAAATCGTGATTGTCCTGGTTTTTCGCAAATCAGCCAAACATACTTCACCACTACTCCGGCGTGTCTTGGATCAGGTATCTGAGATGGAAGGTTCAAGCACAGAAACCTGTCCTAATGTGGAATATAAAGAAGAAAGCAAGGACTCCAAAACTGATCACTGGAGGTGAGTAAATACTACTATGTTTTTGTAAATGTCTTTTATACACGTTTTATAAAGAATCAGTTTTATTTATGCTGGCACTCCACTTCTGGTTAGTAATAGAACATGTGTTTAATTTCTTCCCAACCATGGTAGTATGTACAGTAGAATGTACAGATTTAACTTTTTATGTATTAAATGGTTATATTGCCTCGGACAAACCTTTGTTCAGATGTATTTTCTCTTTGTTGGCCCAATAACCAATTACAAATGACATTTTTCCTATTTGGATAATCTCTATCTCATTTTTGGATTATAGAAATAAAATACACTAAAGAGAGCTTTTAAAGATATTACTATTAAATGCAGATTGACCAACCAGCAACATTAATTTATTATGTGTCTTTTTGTGGGTACATATGAGAGCAAAATCTTGGTCTGGATTTTACTTTCTGAACCTGATATTTACACCTCTGGCAGACACAGAGTGGATAGATAGATGTGTCCTTCGCCTTGGGGTTTTTCCACTAATCAAATGTAACTTTTAGTAGGGTCACTCTCATTGTGTACTGTCGGTTAAAGCTGTATTAAGCTTGATTTTGACTTTGCATCACAAGTCTATGTCTGTAACAAGTGACATGTCAATAGAAGAGCCAATGACCTTTAAAATGAGATCGTTTTCTTTGGATCAATGGTAAATATAATTTATATATATATATTCTGAAAGACTGTGTGTATGGTGGGCTTTGGGAACATCATGATGTGACATGGGAACATGTCAGCAATCACAGGGTTTATTCATAAGCATTTCCTGTTGCAAGGAGAGAGAGAGTTGTCAGACAGGGATAGAAAAATATGATACACTTGTCAAAAAGATTAGATCATGCTTAGGGATAAAAGAAAAATCAATAAACAAGTTATGATTACTATATGTAGGATTTGCATCAACGCGTTTTATGGGTTACTCAGGATAAGCAAAAATGAACAGTACATCGTTGAGACTGAGGGATGGATAAGTGCTGATATGCCCAGTCACCTGATATGGACACCCCCCCCCACCCATAATTGTCTAGTGTTTTCATGTTTTATATCTAGGGTCCAGGTGGAGGGACAGGATACATCTCTGTCCAGCAGTATATCCATGAAGAGTGGCCAGTCAAAAGAAGAGCCCATGACCTTCAGTGTCAGACCACATTCTACTAGTCAAAAGTAAATGTGTTTTAAAGATGTCGCACTTATGTATTTAGCCTTTTCTGATGTGTGCATTGCTAAGTACGTGATCTGTTTATTCATATTTTACTTTCAGTGACCAGCATCAGAGATGTGACCACAGTCATGATATGGATTTACCATTCATATTCAAGGTAGTGATTTGTTTAACAAGTATGTAAGCATAAACTGAGCAACTTTCATTATGTTATAAGCAGGTGCAGGGTTGGTCATGGTCAAAGCCAAATTCCATCAGTGAGTTGGTTCTTTGTGCTGACCTGTGTGAGTTAACATATTGAAGGCTGTACCTACAATGTCACAGTTCGTAAGTTGCACCCACAATGTCACATTTTGTAAGCCCCTTGTAAACCCCATGATGTCACACTTCTGTGGTACTGGAAGCCTTCCAGGGGTTTTTCCTGATGGATGAAATGTGGCTGTCTAATGAGACTAGAATAACAACAGAGTTGCAAACAGTCCAAGAGGGATGAATTGATGAGCCATCAAAGAGGAGTGGAAGCAAATCAGCTTTACAGAGGATGGATTTAGGGCTGATTTAATAAAAACTCTGAGTCAGTATTCAGTTTGAGGAGATTATGAGTTGTCCAAGTCTTGATTTGTGGACAGACGTTTCAATTTGGGACAAGGGTGGTGAGTGGATTGATTTACTGCTGCCAAAGATCTAGGTATCATCGTCATAACGATGGAAATAGCAATGAGATTGACAAATAATGTGGCCAAGGGGGAGGATGTCTAGGACAAAGAGCAGGAGCCCAAGAGCTAAACCTTGTAGGACTTCATGAGTGACTGCAGAAGAGAAAGATGAATAGCCAGGGATTGAAATGAACTGTAAAGCAGTTTGTATTACAGTTTTACTGTTATTACTACCTGTCTGTCCATTAGGAATGGAAAGCACGTAGCATTTGTGTCTTAGGTCAGAGCGGACCCGGCTTCACGGGGGGGCCAGGGTGGGCCTGGCCCACCCAATTACAAGGCTAGCTCAACCAGCCTCATATATATACACACACACACACACATTT
>JAODKM010000099.1:15036249-15089104 GCA_026780845.1 Petrocephalus sullivani | reverse complement strand
GAGCCTGGGATAACACTGGAAAGGAGCTGAGTCCGAAAGGGGCGAAGCTTGGGACGAGCCTGGGATAACACTGGAAAGGAGCAGAGTCCGAAAGGGGCAAAGCTTGGGACGAGCCTGGGATAACACTGGAAAGGAGCTGAGTCCGAAAGGGGCGAAGCTTGGGACGAGCCTGGGATAACACTGGAAAAGAGCAGAGTCCGAAAGGGGCGAAGCTTGGGACGAGCCTGGGATAACACTGGAAAGGGGCTGTCTGCCAGCATTCAGGGCTGGTAACCGTAGTATGGATCTTCTGAAGAATGTAAACAGAGTAGAATGTATTTGCAATAATGTGAAATATTAAAGCGGTGTCTATAACACTAAGAGTGCTTTAATTATAATCTAGTGAATGTAGGGCTCTTTTCCACTGCACTGGGTACCGTACTTCTGGTATTGCAAGAAAGTACCAAAAGTATGGGACTTTAATCATAATCAATCACAATCAATTTCATCCTTGCTGTTTAAATCACTCACAGACAGGTTTGTGTGAATGACTGATGTTATTTGGTGCCGCTACCAGGTTTTCCGCCAGTGGAAATCCCACCCCTTTAAGTACTGTACTGTTGATACAGTACGGTACCTGGTGCGGAGGAAAAGCACCCTAAAGACAGACCTGGCCCTCAGGTGTCCTTTGACACCGTGATCCCCCCCCCCCCCAGGAGTCTGTTCCCTGTACCTGCTGCATTGCTCCTTCTGTGGCAGCCACTGCTGTCACACACACCGGGGGGGCCCATTTCCCCCCGCTGGCCGACGGCTCCGGGTAGTCCGGCTTCCCCGGGATCCCCGTCCGCACCTCGAGGCCCTGCATCGCCCAGCTTGGACTCGCCTGGCAGACCTGCTCATGCACACGACGCTGGTTAGCGATGGCATGCTACAGGCCAGACTAACATTGTCACTGAACAGAAGGACATACTCACCTGGTAGTCCCTTAATCCCCATGGGCCCCTGAACATTGGCCCCTGCACTACCCTTCTCCCCAGGAATCCCCCGCCGGCCTGGACGAGACAAACGGGACAATTTATTAGACCCCTTATTTGACCATTTATTATTAATACGTGGTAATCCCAAAGGTATATCAAAATAAACTACAAACTGTTGGTATGACAATAATGTATTCCCTGTGCCCCCAAGTTTAAATAATGCTTGTGTTACCGTGCTAACAAGAAAGTATCTGTGGCAGTGCTCCAGTCACAAAACCATTCAGGGAATACAATTACATGTGAACACCACATCATGGTTTAGCCTCATATAGAGCATATTTTTGGATCTTGTTGCAAGGTCACAGAACCTCCCAGACAATACGTAAGCCAAAAAGACTGAAAATGATTCAGATCACAGAATATCACATAATACAGAAATATTAGTGACACATGATATTTGGTAATGTTAGTGCATACTGTATCATTTCTATTAAAAGTCCCAGCGTAGGTACATCTTAGTCTCGGCTACCAGCCTCACTCGTGTGTTACATGTTACTGTACCTGACACTGGGACCGAGGAATCTTGCACTTCTCACAGTAACTATGAAAACTTCATAGTGCCGGTGATTTTACATATTTAATAATATTCCAAAACGTAGTACTCCCAGTGCATATGGCAGTAACTTTGTACATACAGGGGCATTATCTAGATGGTTTTTATAATAACCCTAGTCAACGTGAAGTGCTGTCAGCATATGGCAATTCTATTACATGAAGCCATCCACCATCCACCCTTACCTTGTTCCCCAGGGTATCCTGGCTTCCCGGAGTTTCCCCTAGTACCTGGATTTCCCTGGGTCCCCCTGGGCCCTGGGGGCCCCTTTCCGCCTGGTAGGCCGGGCTCTCCTGGGGGCCCGACGGGATCCTGCATGGGCACAGGCTTACGGCTGATCTCATTCAGGGCAGACTCTAGTTTCAGAACTTCATCTGCCAAGGAGAAATTGCCCATTTTATTGGTGCTGCATAATGTATAAGTGTGAAGAAAGAAAGCAAACGAATGCATAACTCCATGAGCTTAAAGCGGGTAGTACTAAAGAGAATAAATATTAATACATACTGTGTATTAGCTGCTCACAAGCCTGAGTAACCAACTGGTAAATACTGGCAAGTGACTGTGGCTCCCCCTGGGACAGAAAGGAAAGTATTCACAGGCTCATATCTCTGCCATGTGTTCTGTACAGAATTAACATATATTGTAATATTTATTGATCTCACTGGCATCCTGTCCAATGATTACCCCACTCTTGTGCCCTGCACTGCCAAGGATAAGCTCTGCACCCCCCTGCAACCCCAACCGGGATAAGTGTTTAGAAGACGGATGGATGGTTTTTCGTACCTTCTCCCCTCTCTCCCCTTTGTTCCCAGGAAGACCCTGAGGGACAAGAAGCACAGTGATATTAATAATCAATTATTCTGTGGTCTACAATGATCTGCCTGATTTCTACAACATCCAATTCAATTATTCAATGTAAGTCACCATCCTTTCATCTGAGTGACTGGAATATCACATAGCACTGCTCCTTACCATAAAGGGCTTGCTTTTCTACACAGTGACAAGTTCATTCATATATTTTTTATATACAAAAGCAGCTGTTCTACATGCCAGACTTTCAATCAGCTCACCGTTGGTCCCACTGGACCGAGTGCGCCTCTCTCCCCCACGGCTCCAGGAAAGCCCGGTAATCCTTGAAACCCCTACAGTTGGAAACCGGAGAAGTAGTAAGTATTGAGAATGGAAATAGGTACATTTCTTTCATGGGCTCTAGTCCTTGAAAAGAGAACAGTGACCATAGTGGTTAGGAAGTTGTATAATGTATACGGTGTCATGTTTCAAAACAAGGGTTAAAGTCACACATCTGGAACGCAATTAGGGAGTGTCTTCAGAGGCGATGGATACTCGTACCCTTGGCCCTGGCGTCCCAGGGCTTCCCATGTTTCCCTCCACACCTCGCACTCCCTAGGGAAAACAAAGAAGTAAAAAAATACATATGTGAGAGGTGGAGAGTACTAGACGAGGGCAGCATCCGTCTCAGAGAGCAGATCATTTTGGAGGGATTGAGGTACTATGAGAGAACAGAGCACATCCATTCCTACTCTAACACAGAACAACTTTGTAATGCTCCTCCAAATAGTATAACCACAACCCATACATTCCTGAAGGTTTATTTATAGTGTTATGATGCAGGCATACGTATATAAATGACTCTATGGCTGGCCAATGTGCCTGTGGTGTATTTCCTAGAAGAGTTCCCTGCACTGTGCATAATCTGGTGACACAACCATGCATACTTCCACACTGTATGGCATGCAACAGGTCTGAGCACTCACCTTGGGACCTGGGTTTCCCTCGCTGCCTTTGGGCCCCGGGGGACCGGGTAGTCCCTAAGCGCACACATGAAAGAGAGAAGCAGAGAATTAAGGAATGCCATTTTGAAGGGGTTCCACTGGGCAGAGCAGGACGGCCAGAGGCATCACCTGGCGCCCAGGCTTCCCGACTTCTCCCTTCTCCCCTCTTTCTCCAGGTGGGCCCTGCAAATCAGAGAACATGACATTTGAAAACCTCCCGATGTGTGTCTGCTCCAAACAACCAGGAGCCTCCACTTAAATCACTAGGAAGAGTTTGGGAACACCTACTATTTGCCCCTGGACTGTCATCCCCCGGGGCCCCTGAGATCCAAAGGGCCCCTGGCCGCCCTCTGGCCCCGCTTTTCCGGGGGGACCCATTTCCCCCTGCACCGGAACACAAGAAAAGATTAATGTGAGAGGCGTCAAAAATCACAGCACAACCACAAACTGTGGTACAGCTCCATGATATAAACCAGGGATCCCCAAATCCGGTTTAGTAGGTTTGTTTGAACAGGGAAATCTGCACACTGTGGTAGATTCTGGCCCTCCAGGACTGAATTTGGGGAACCTTGATGTGAACATGTCTACTGGCTTGTTCAGTTGCACACGCCAGCTGTATCTAAGTCAGTTGGTATCTTCACTCTCACGCACACCATTCACACTCACCATTCACTCTCACGCACACCATTCACTCTCACCATTCACTCTCACGCACACAATTCACTGTCACACACACCATTCACACTCACCATTCACTGTCACACACACCATTCACTGTCACACACACCATTCACACTCATGCACACCATTCACACTCATGCATACCATTCACACACACCATTCACACTCATGCACGCCATTCACACTCACCATTCACTGTCACACACACCATTCACACTCATGCATACCAATCACTCTCACCATTCACTGTCACACACACCATTCACACATGGAGAGTGTAGTAACTGAAGTTCACCTTTTGGACAGTGGAAAGGGAGACCCATGCCTACACTGAGGGAACATGCAGCCCCACACACATGAAGCCACAGCAGAGACTCGAACCTTCTGCTCCCAGAGGGGTGCCGCGACAGTGCTAACCACCATGCCACCCTCATTACAACCTCACAGTTCATTTTACTTGAATAAATTTTAAAAATGAGATTGGAAATCAGTTCAACCTCATTCTTCTTTATAAATAATATGCTCAGCTTGTGGAAGGTGGATCTGGGATGTAGAAACAGGCATCCATTTGGCACGAGTACAATTACAGAGATGCCGCTACTATTCCCATATTAGGAGACTAGTACTCTACTTAGTTTTCTCAGAACGTGTAGTGGGCGGGACCCTGCTGTGACCTCTCACCTTCTGGCCTTTCTCTCCTTTCTCCCCCTTCTCCCCACGAGGACCAGGTTTGCCCTAAGGGACGTGAGAAATACATCAAGCAAATGACTAAGTTAAAGATACATACCGGTAAATTAGCAGACATAGTAATCTACAGTAAACATAGGAGCTACATTGTCATTAGCCACAATTAGTGCTTTATAAAGTGCTGAATTTCAGTGACATGATCAATTCCTTCCTCATAAAGTTGCTGATACAGACATGAAAAGCCTTCTGAGATGCTGTGAACAGATTCTGCTGGAAGTACCACTGGCTGGTTCCCTTAAGAACAGCAAAAATGATCCGTAACATTAAGGAATGACCAGGGTCCATCCTGCCGGAAGACGGCATGGCGGCGCGGAGCCAAAAGCAGGGAGCACAGCTGTATGCAAGAGGACTCACCGGAGGGCCAGTTGGCCCCGGGGCCCCGGGAGCAGTAGACGTGCATGTGCATGCGTAGGCGGGGGTGGGGCAGCTTTCTTCGTGTCTCTGGGGGTAACGTGTCAGCGAGAATCCATCAGAAACACTTTCACTTTCGTTTTTCCGGTTTGCTTCCGCACTGAATGACATGCTGCGAGAGGCCTAGTGATGAGGTCAGGTCCTGGAGCCGAAGGGCGGCTCACCTGGGCTGGGATGTCACAGCAGGCGTCCTCTGAGGCCCAGCTGGTGTTGCACACGATCTCGAAGGACTGCAGCTGAAACTGAACGCACGCATACCACTGGGCTTCAGATTACTCTCCCACACACACATCATTTTCAGCCTTCAACTGTCATTATTTTGAGCAACCTGCAGTAAACTTGGTTTGGAATTTTTCTCTTTCTTGTGCCAATAAATAGCAAATAAGGTACCTAGAGAAGCAAAGTGTCACTCAGTTTAATGTGATAGAGACACAGGGAGAGAGTACAGGAGAAAGGTGGACGTTCTGTGTTTAATCAGATCCTCAGGCAGCAGCCATGGCTAGTCGGCACGCCCATAGTTGTGTGAACATCAAAGGATGGCAGCGGGCGACCCACCGAGGCTGAGCCGCTGCGTGGCCCCCGGGTCTGCAGCAGCTTGCCGAGCATCTCAAAGCCGTCAGTGGGGAGTGTCCCCAGGGGCCGCGCTGGCCGCTCCGCCACATGCTGGCAGTCCACCCACAAGGAGACGCTCACCTGGCTGACAGACAGGTGCACCTGGCCAGATGGCAGAACCACGCCAATCATCATTACCATCACCACACCAACACAGTCATCCTCACCATCACAGTAATCATCACCACCACAATTAGCATCACAGTAATCATCACGGTCATCATCACCGTCACCATCACGGTCATCCTCACCATCACCATCACAGTCATCATCACCATTACCACTACCATTAGCATCACGGTCATCATCACCGTCACCATCATGCAGCATCACAGTAATCATCACGGTCATCATCACCATCACCATCACAGTCATTATCACCATCACCACCACCATTAGCATCACGGTCATCATTACCGTCACCATCAGCATCACGGTCATCATCACTGTCACCATCATCATTACGGTCATCATCACCATCACCACCACCATTAGCATCACGGTCATCATCACCATCACAGTCATCATCACCATCACCACCACTATCAGCATCACGGTCATCATCACCGTCACCATTACGGTCATCATCACCATCAGCATCACGGTCATCATAGCCCTCCCACAGACTGACACCAAATTGTGAACCTGGCTACCTCTACCTAACCCAAACCTTTTCCATATGTCACTCTTTTCCATTATACAGCACGACCCCCTCCCCCCAAACCACATACCTTGTGGAAGCTGCCATAGAAGAGGCGATGAACCTGGGGTTGATCAAACATCAGCTCCTGCACCTCCCCCCGATAGTCCGGGCTGAAGTACAGCAGCATTTTCCTGGTAGCTGGCGAGGGGGTTAAGAGAAGGCAGCCGCATGTATGAGGCTGCAACAGCGTATTGCAAGAGCAGCGATCGCACCAGGGAGACGACGGATGCGGGCATGGGGAGAAAGGGCCATGGTCAGAGCAGTTATCGCACCACGGCAATGATGGACGTGGGCCGGGGGAGAAAGGGCCATGGTTGGAGCAGTGATCGCACCACGGAGACAACGGACGCGGGCGGGGGGAGAAAGGGCCATGGTCAGAGCAGCGATCGCACCACGGAGACGACGGACATGGGCGGGGGGAGATAGGGCCATGGTCAGAGCAGCGATTGCACCATGGGGACGGCAGACGCGGGCGGGGGGACAAAGGGCCATGGTCGGAGCAGTGATCACACCACGGAGATGACCGACATGGGCCGGGGGAGAAAGGGCCATGGTCAGAGCAGTGACCTCTGACCTTGCTGAAGTCACACCTCCTGGGGTCATTTCCTTTAAGCAACATGCTGCATCAACTGATCAGACCGACTCCTTAAACCACTGTAAACATCACAGATGTCACTACACCTTTTCAGCACAGCTACATCAGACTAAATCAGCAGCCAATCATTTGTTGACTAACTGAGCTTTCAATTATCCCAGGCAAAATATCAGTTCAGTGCAAAAGGGCAGATGAACCTTTCACAGCCTGACAGCTGTTTCCCTTGCATATGGTTATGTATACTTATGTTATGTATATATTTTTTATTATGATAATTCAAATTATGCACTATGACGAAGAATTCTCTGATATTTGTAGTACAAGATTCAGCTTAAATGGCTACTGGATTTCTGTGGTCATTTCTGAGTTTTCCTGCCTTTTGGCAATAACTTCTGCTTTTATATGAGAATGTATATTATGCATTAACTGTATGGACACAAATGTCGGGAAGCTTCATCATGGCTATAATGTTTAAAGTGTGCCAAGACACGGTCTCCTGGTGAGCCACAGATAGCTACAGGCTGTCCCAGGTGGGCCGTGCCTGCTGGATATCAACCTCCTACCCCACCGCCTCACCCTCCCCTCCCCCCCGAGACTCACGGTCCAATGCTACCCCCATCTTGGGCTGAAAGTCAACGTCTGTGATCTGCCAGAGGGCGAAGGGCTCCTTTGGCGTGTCCTGGAGCAGCCGGAAGACCATGCTGACCGTGTGTTCCGGGGACAGCCCTGCGGGGTGGGTGTGGCTGACAGATGGAGAGAGATGAATGAGGAGTGAAGGACAGAACACCCACAAACAGAGGCAGGCACGGAGATGTGCACTGGTGGAGCTTTTACACTGCCACCTACAACCGAGCCATACTAGAATTGTACCATAATGACATGGCCTTGCTTGCTGGCAGGGCTGAAAGTGTGACCAAACTGAGCAGGTTGCATCACCACCATCTGATTGGTCAGAATGCACGGAGATACTGGTGATCTCCATCGATATGCATGGATGCAAAGGGCATATTCTGTGTATTATTCATTATTAGTAGCATCACACCTCGTGATGTATTGATGCATTCCCAGTCACTGGGAACTGGGAATTTCCAACCACCTACTTAAAAAAGTGCTATAAAACAGTTGAATGGAATGTACTCATAATGCACGTTTACACATGCGAATGGCACTTCCACTAGCGTTTTATGCTAACATGATCATAAACGTGCTAGCAGAAATTAGCACATAGCACAAATTGTGATATACATGGTATGAACAGTAAATAAGCATCTCTACAGTTTAACGTCATTGTCGTTCTCCAAACCTAGCAACACCTTACTGCAAAAGAGAGCTGGAACCGTCACTAGTCTCTCTTTGCGGTACGACTCGGTTCCTGTATGGCAGTGGAAAAGTACCATGAGACAGAGAGAGACATCGCACACACACGCAAACACAAACATGGACACACGAGGACACTAAAAACATGTACCAGTGTATGTTTGAGACAAGGAGTTGATGGGCCTAGAGAGACCCCCCCCCCCACCGGTCCAGTGCTCTCACCGCGTGTTCTGCGTCAGCTGGATGTCTCGGTACAGCGTGTAGCTGGGCAAGGTGCTGAAGATGAAGGTTTCTGTAGCAACACCATCCACAGACGCGTGGGCCCTCGGTGTCAGGCCAAAGGCCTCCATCATGTCGAAGCCTTGAGCGTAAACAAAAAGCACTCAGGATGCTTTAGAGCTCTGATGGCTTTTCAGATGCAATCCAATAAAAGGGAAACGGAGGAATAATTCCAGTGAAGCTAATCTGTCACTCTTACCTTTAACAAGACTGTTTCTGACAGTTACCTCCGGACACACTGCGAAGCAAAAAAAACCCCTGTGATGAGCTCCGCCGTCCCATTAAAAACAAACAAACACAATTAGAGTAGATGGGCTTTGAAGCCCCTTTGACTTCAGGATGGAAATATGTAAATCCTGAATATGTGCATTCAAATTCATATTCAAAGGAAATTGCTTAATTTTGCTGTGCTTAGAGGTCCTTTGTCATGACGTGGAACGAGGCCTTTGTGACAAGAGACCCCTTGCCTGAAGACTGTCTCATTACCTGGGGCTGCCTGCCTAGAGGCTTCATTGTGACTGAGCTGTGAAAATATGAAGTTCACCTTCGTTGTGAATTGGGGGTTGTCTGGGGTATGGAGGCAGTCTGGCAGGTGCGGGGACTGTTAGGATAGAATAACAAATCTCACAAGAAAGCAGGGGAAGGGGTGTCTGCACTGAGGGCAAATTAATATTTGTCATAAAAGTGTTCAGCTGAAGGGCGACAGAACTCATGGTCACTGACCCGTGGAGTGAAGAATGGTGACTGCAGCACCCTCTACTGTGCCGAGACGGGAGTGGACGCTGATGCGATACATAGACTCAGGCTGCAGGTCATAAAAGCAGTGGGAGCTGCTGGAGGCCTCAATGACATCTTCCTTTATCTTCTGATCTGTGCTCAAAGACATGGCAGGCAAACACAGACAGTATAGACATGACAGCAAACAGAGAAACACATCCACACTTAGGGCTTGACATTATAAATGACTGGTTACTATAGCAACCTGCGTTTCATGACTAACAGACAACATTAGTGCCAGATCATTTTTATAAGGGAAAAAAAGTGAATGGAGAGTGGTACCTCTAAGCGACTGGATAACGATGCGATACTGGGTGACAGCTGCCAGGGGTCTCCAGGACACGCAGAGGCTGGAGTGGTCAGAGCGGGCCACGCTCGCACTGCTGACCCGCAGGCTGGCTGCGGTACATGAGGAAGAGAGGGGACATGGGAACTGGAGCAGCTTCTGCACGAAACACACGCCCCCAGTCTGCCCTGGGCCCACCGCACTGGGCAAATACACCAGCCGCACCCAGTGAGAGTGAAACTGTAAATTATAATCACATGGGTGTCATGAACAGCCCAAGCCTGCTGCCATCATCACAGAGGGAAGTTCACTAACGAATCGTTAAAAACGTTAGCTCAGATTGATCTACTTGGCTTCCTGTGCTCAACAATGTGCCCCAAACACACTGCAGTAGATGATGTGGAAGTGACAGTAAAATCGGTTCATTGGCTCACCGGTCTTAGCCTGCGCAGAGGCGCTGCCCCCCTCCCGGCTCCTGTACTCCGCAGTCACCAGGACACCGTAGCGCGTGTCAGGGAGCAGGGACTGCAGGCGCACATGGTTTTCGGTGCCTGGCACCAGGAGCTGCAGGTGGTGCCGCACGGCGACCCAAAAGTATCTTCCGTCAAATGGACCCATTGACAGCAGCAAGAACAGTAACGGCGGCAGAGACACATTTGTAACTGTTGTAATAGTTGTAATATGAAACATTGCACTTTATTTAAACTTTACAGTATTTTTACACTGCTTATTTCTACACCTAGTTCAGTCCATGTTAAAAGAAAAAGCAAATATTTGTTTCCATTCATTTCAGAAAAGCACTTTGCTCTTTGAGGTGTTTTTACCTGTTACTGTCGCGGTTTTACTCTCACACGGTTTGTACTGAGGCTTGTTTTCTTTCACAGCGACTGTGAAGCTTACACATATGTTTGTACATTTTTCCCCACCTAAAGCAGACTGTGGCTCAGACATAACGGAGAAGAAGTTTACAGACTGACCTCACAGACAAAGCTGCATCGTTTCTTCTTGCCATATGGATGTATGAGTTACGTGTTTGAAGCGGATTAGATTAACATTATCTAATGGTACGTTAACACCGCGAGAGCATCAAAGCGACCGGAAGTCATTCATCCTCTATGGGTGGGCACATCGGCAGGTGTCGAGGAGCAGCGTGGCGCGATCTGGGCAGCGAGAGCGTCAAAACTAAATTGAAGCCCAGTCAACTTTATGGTAATGAGCTATGATGTCGTTCGGCGGCAACCAATGGGAATGTAGAGACGCTCCGCTAAAAAGAACACAAGCGCGTAAACTTTTGTTCCAACCCGACAGTTCCCAGGCACAATATAGGAGAGTGTATGGAATGCCATCGGGGTATACACAGAGAGATTAAGAAATTATTAATTTCACAATTATTATTATGAAAATACGTCTCCACATGGTGTTTTTTACTCTCTAGACACAGTAAAAAAAATGCCCGTGGCATAGATATATGCGTTTTAAAAACTTGATATAGACTTGCATTTTTATACCGCGTCAACACTCTACAAATGTACACGTTAAAAAGGGACTTTCAATACAAAGATATAGTATTTTATTAAGCTATTTATGATGTGTCGCTGTTTGTGTGGAGGGACATATATATATTTTCATTAAAAGGAAAACAAATTGCATACTAATTTTGGCATTATAGCATTTAATACAATGCGAATCGTCGGTAACTTTAATGTTATTTATTTATAACAGTAGTGTTTGTCTTAACATAATTTTATGTGCTTTGAGAAATATCCCATCGGCAGTCAGCAAAAAGATATAAGCTACACGTTTGTTTGCGGCGATAAAAACTTCTCAGAGCCTAGCATTCTGAGCGGCCTTGTCCCCGCCCACTCCATGACGTCAGAGAATGTCTTTGGTGTTGGCTAGCGTTGTGTGCGGAGCGGCAAGAGCGAAAGCTCATGCTCTCACCGCTCGTGGTGTGAACGTAGAATAACTTGGGATACTACTTCTGATTGGGTCATTTTCATCATAGATTTCATATATGAAATTAACACTGGTTCAACCACTGGGACACAACCCCCTTATGGTAGCTCACACCCACCCAGGAGGGTTCCAGCTGGGTCTCCCAACCTTCCAACCACAAGGCCTGGCTGTTCATCATTAGTCCCTTGCAAATTTTTGGGTCTGCATCCCTGCAGCGGCCTGTTACGGTCCAAACTGTATTCCCCTGCCACAGCTGCGTGACCAGTGACCACCATTGCAGTAAACCAGTGTTTGAGAGTCCCTGACTTAAAGGACCCCATAGGTGACTCTCCTCGGTGTGTCATTCCTATCCACGCTGCACCATCCCACTTCTGAGCACCCCTGCATCCTGCTGTGAGATTCTGAATCCTTCCATGACATACTCACCATCTGCTCCTGCACATCTCCAGTCAGGGCGATGTATGAGATGCGGTACTGGAGAACATGGGCATTCGGAGGTGTCCAGGTGACCAGCAAGCTCACGGGTGTCTCCTCGGAGATCGTCACATCAGAGGGGCCACCACCTGACACTGGAACACATAAACTGGTCCTGAGCACATAATGGATTTTCAATAAAATCACAATCACCATGCATACTGTTAAAATGACAGCAATGTCAAAATGCCAGGCCACAGGTGTGCCAGGCCGAGGTGTGTCACATGTGTCATGCCACAGGTGTGCCAAGCTGTAGGTTTATCAGAATACAGGTGTGCCAGGCCACAGGTGTGTCAGACTACAGGTGTGCCAGGCTGTAGGTGTATCAGGCTACAGGTGTGCCAGGCCGTAGGTGTGTCAGACTACAGGGGTGCCAGGCAGTAGGTGTGTCAGACTACAGGTGTGCCAGGCCGCAGGTGTGTCAGGCTACAGGTGTGCCAGGCCACAGGTGTGTCAGACTACAGGTGTGCCAGGCCGCAGGTGTGTCACATGTGTCATGCCACAGGTGTACCAGGCTGTTACTCACAAGTGCTGTACCGAATGGCCACTGCTTCACTCTGAGCCCCGTCGGCATACAGAGCAGACAGTGAGATCTGGTACTCCGTATTGTCCTCCACCCCCTCCAGTATGGCTCCGTCACTGTCCCCACCCATCATGAGCTACCAAAGATTGAGACCAAATGGCATATCCCAGCATAGCGAGGTGCAGAACTGCACAGAATGCCACAGCGCAACAAACCAACTATGCTATGATACACAAAAAATAAAATAATTTACTGCATTCTATAACACAGAACAACATTGGACTGTATGAAATTCATATAGATACATACTTTGTCCCTATGGGGAAAATATACTCAGTGAAAAAAAAGTTAAGCACCCAGATGGTGGAAATAAAATGAATCTGCACGTGGTGAAAGGTTGTGTGAATGTATTGCAACGATTACAATATCAGATCAAACGGGTGACAGAGTTGGCAGTATGGGCACATTGCTGTGCACATAGGGTGTGGTACCCCCCCCCGGCCTGGTTACATGCGGCAATATGGTGCGGAAGGGAGTCGTACAGCTGGTGTGTCCTCTCCTGCGGCAAGTCGACTCACAGCTGTTGTAACTGGCCCTCGAGATCCTGCAGATTGGCACTGGGTCTGAGTTGATGTCTAAGCTGATCCCACATGTTTGATTGGGGAAAGATCGGAGGACCTGGCTGGCCACACTATGATGCCAGGAGTAACACCGGTGTGTCTCTCCACAACATTGGCAGGACTGGTCCTCTCCCATCGGTGCCATCATATACGCACACGATGGTCATTCCTAGTAATGCTGATACATGGTACGATGTCACTCGTCATCAGTCCATCCTCCCGGTTACAGCACCACTCCAGACGCAGCCATCTCCAAGCTGGTGTTAACAGCAGTCTATGCATGGGATGGTGAACCCGTAGTCCGGTTGGTGCCAGTCGTCAAGACACGGTGTGGGATGACATGGGGTGTTGTAGAGAGTCCAATACCTATGTCTGGATGGCAGGCGCAGATGTCATGGGGTTCTGTAATGCTTGGTGCACAATACGACATTCATCCCTTGGTGTGGTCTGTCTTGGGCAACTGGAACCTTCACGACATGTGTGGCTGCTCTCACGTGCCTACAGGAACACTTTGGGCGACTGGGAAATAGCACGATACAACGAGCCGGCCTCATGCAAACCCACAATGTGACCGCTATCTAAATCTGTCAAGTTCTGGTAATGCTCTTTAATATGTGTATGAAGCATCCAGTGTGCCTGGTGGCTAGATGTGCCAGCTCTTTGTTAATTGAATCACTTATAACCATCACTGGTTTGCACGTGTACCAAATTACATCCAAATTGGACCATTACTTCTGGGTGCTTAACTTTTTTTGCTACTGAGTACAGTTTGCAGCATAGCATTTGCAAGGCATTTCAGGTCTATGTGTCGTAATCATCGGCCTACCAACCTGGCTGAGTTCTCCCCCACTGAGGGAAATCCATTTGATCAGGTATGACAAAACATCACTGGCTGCCGGGTCCCAACGCACAGTGATGTCACTTCCTGAGAAGTTTGTCACTCTCAGGTCTGACGGGGCAGGGACCCTCACTGTAAGCGGGAAAGGAGAGAGGATATGGGTGGTCTTTTACTCCGCATCTCAGACCTACTACTCATTTTCCTGGAATGGCTTTTGTTCGTGCTATAAAGTATCCAGCAGAAAACCCACTGATTTTGTCCTAACAGCCATATTTCTTTGAGCTAACTACTCCATTCAAAGGTGGTAAAACAATGGTACTGTTGAATATTAACCGATAAAATTATTACACAATACCCTAAGTAATCAACTTTTCATTCCCAATGTAAAACGTGTGTCAGTTAGATAGCCAGAAGATTCTCTCATTTAACTAGCCAGCATATTCTTTAACACATAACTATTGAAGTTGAAAAGCTAAGTGGCCCGACTGATATTGTTTACGTAATTGTTTAGTAATCAAGGTCCTTTCAATCTTCTACTTAAGCATGGATGCTGGAGTCCCTGCTCTGAGTGGAAAGCGATCACCAGTATAGGCCAGGGGTGGGAAGCAGAGTCTTACAGGTGGTGACATTGGCGCTGGTGGGGGCAGAGAGGCCCTGTTCAAACTTGGAGCGCACCGACACCAGGTACCTGGACAAGGATGAGAGGTTCTGCAGGAGCACCGAGTTTGCTCCAGTCACCTCCACCTGACAGGAGAAGAACGTGAAATAATGAGGAAGTCTCTTACAGACGGTAGAGCCTTCTTATCCCCCCATGCGGTTCCTCCTCTACCATTGGGCAACCGCCGGTAACACTGCACTCGAAACACTGCAGGATTATGCTGTCACTTATGTATTAATTGACCACAAACTAAGTCTTATCTCACACACACACGCACGCACGCACACACACACAAGCAAACACAGGGTTGGCAGCCAGATCCAGATCCTGAAAATATGAAGGATCACCGCTAACAGATCAGCTGTATATCATATTACATCAGCAATGGACCCATGAATATAACATGCAGACCTGAGCAGTGTAGGACATGAAAGGCGTCTATGTGAAATACATACAGCTACATCAACAGGTTCGCAGATACTTCAGTCTAGAGTGACATACAGATAAGCCTAGGTAAGTTACATAGTTACACATGTTTAATAAGACATAATATAGATAAACCATGACACAGATCAAATGTTAATACTGAATTACATGCAAGGATTTACTTATGTGAGAATTTCAGAGGCCTCTGGGTATTGGACATTGTATTGTCAAGGCGGAATAACCTGGTGATAATGATAATGTGTTATGCGTGACCCATCGGTAATTAACAAAGTGTTATCTGTGTCCCATCTGTAATTAACAAAGTGTTATCTGTGTCCCATCTGCAATTAACAAAGTGTTATCTGTGTCCCATCTGTAATTAACAAAGTGTTATCCGTGTCCCATCTGTAATTAACAAAGTGTTATCCTTGTCCCATCTGCAATTAACAAAGTGTTATCCGTGTCCCATCTGTAATTAACAAAGTGTTATCCTTGTCCCATCGGAAATTAACAAAGTGTTATCTGTTTCCCATCTGCAATTAACAAAGTGTTATCTGTGTCACATCAGTAATTAACAAAGTGTTACTCATGATCCATCGGTAATTAACAAAGTGTTATCCGTGATCCATCGGTAATTAACAAAGTGTTATCCGTGACCCATCGGTAATTAACAAAGTCAAACAAACTCATGATCCATCAGATTAATGAAGAATTGTCATTAATAAAGTGGTATTGGTATCCATCATAATTAACAAAGTGTTGTCTGTCACTGGACAGTCATTAAACACGTTGCCCAGCCGGGAAATCTGGGCTGCTGACCTGCTTGACATCGCTACCGTGGTTAGTGCTGTACGTGACGAAGTGGCTCAGTGCGTCTACAGAGCCTGGAGTCCAGCTGGCCCTCACCGCACTGTGGCTGACCTGGGGGAACTGCAGGCTCTGAGGGGCAGGTAGTGGAACTGCAAAAGAAAGGGTGAGAGAGAGAGGAAGCTAGTAGCAGTCTTACGCCATTTATGCCCCCCAAGTGCTCTGTGTTCTTTGAACCTTACATGTAATTCTGTAACATGGAGTGTGTACATTTCCGGACCTGGGGAAAGTGAGGGTCACTGATATAAAGCGGATGTCTGCTTTGTCTCCCAGGAGACTACATCTCCAGGCTTTAATTTTTTTTTTTTTTTTTTTTTTTTTAATGTTTTAATTTTTAAATCATTTAAAAATCATTATATCAATCAGTTTTTATTATTATTTAATTATTTATTTTTTATTGTTGTGATTGTTTTTATGATTGTTCCACTTTCTTTTTCATGTTTATGTAAAGCACTTTGAATTACCTTTGTGTATGAAATGTGCTATATAAATAAACTTGCCTTGCCTTGCCTTGTTGCCTGTCTATAGTCCTGGACGTGGGGCTACACAGGCACTGGATTCAGCTGAGAGCTGATTGGACCGCTTCCATCAATTCAAACCATGCTATTGGTTGACCCTGCTGTATGAATTAAGGCCCCTCTTGTCCCGACCACCCTAAACAGTGTTATACAGACACAATGTCCATTTTCCTCTTTGGCTGAAATGGCCGTCGTTCATGTTTGATCTTCTCTCCCACTTTGTTAAACCCCAAGCCCCTGTTTTGTCCTCCCATTCCAGCGTCACATTTACGACGCATTCACCATCCTGCCTGGAGCCCCAATAATGCTGCTAATCTGCGATTTCCTCTCCGTTGGGGGCCCAGAACTGACAAAAAATGACTTTTTATGCCTGAGATAGCCATAGTTTTTCTAACCCTAACCCTAGCTAACCCTAATATGGGGACTTAGCCTGACAATACAGGCAGTAGTAAAGTATGAAATATGCAACCTAATGCTGATAATCTGTGATTTTCTCTCTGCTGGGGGCCCAGAAGGAAAAGTAGGAAAGCATGAAATATGGAAGTTAAACAGCACATTATGGAAGACAGCCCGGCGCGTTTCCTCACACGTAGTGGCCATGGCAGTGCTGGGGTCACTCGGCTCCTCGTCGTACAGGGCATACAAGGTCACAGAGTAGTCTGTGGACGGCACCAGACCCGTCAGCTCAACGTCCGTCTGCTCCGGGCCAAGCTTAACCTAATGGCAGGATGCGTACAACGCACAGACACGTGAACACTATCACACAGTCAGCCCCAAAGAGCTCCATGACGTGATCCTGATCTGTCCAGGCCTGATAAAAAAAAAAGACTGCAACAGTCCTGATCTCCAGAATCTCGCTTCAGTAAATCAGAATAATCTCATTGTGTGGTATGGCTCTTATCTTATTTAGCATTTTGTAGTTCTGTAGATAAAGGGGAAACTGCTGCCCCGTACATATCGCCATCTGCTGTCCAGCATCTCACCTCCTTAGCATCCTCTGGCTCCCCGTTGGAGAGGGCGGAGTATAGGACCATGTACTGCGTGGCCCCGTGGGCGGGGCCCCACTGTACACGCAGACTGCTAGGGGAGGATGGGGTGACTTGCAGAGCCTCGGGGGCAGCTAAGGGCACTAAGAGCCAGAGAACAGGGGTAAAGGTACAGGCTATAAACAGAGCACACTGCAGACATTTATGGCTGGCTACTCATCTGCATGGGTGCTGCGCGTTGGCAAGAAAAGCTACATACGTGTGGAAAAGGTTCCTCTGAGTGCTGGGCCCACGTTGTCTTCGTACACGGGAAAGATGGACACATGGTACTGGGTCTGGGAGGAGAGGCCCTGCAGCAGAACACTCGAGTCCGTTCCGCTCACCACCACCTGTGCCCAAAGTGCCCTGTATCACGTGACAGCACTCACTTATCAGGACACGGTGCAGCAGGTGAGACTGACTCCAGGTGTGATGGTTGTCCAAGTGGCACCATCCTAGAACCAGCCTACATTTCCACTGGCTAAAAACAACATGTATAACACACGGCATAGTACGCCTGTGCCAATTGTATGTAACATTATTGAACTTTACAATGTTTTTGACAGAAAATGTATTGGTTAATGCTAACTTAAGTGCTGGCTCTCACGTTAATCGAAGCATTCTTTTATACAAAACATTAGCTAGCTACAACATACAACATTACCAGTTAATATATATATAATTACTTATTTGCTGCATTTTTGTTGCGTAGATTGAACAGATGATGTGTGACGCCCATTGCTCAAGCAAATCCACCAACAAACCACTAGTGGGACACAATAGTCCCTGGATTGAATCAACCCAAAACTTCAGTTTCAGTTATTAGTGGGGTGTGTTTCCCAAAAGCACCAGTTAGCAACTTACATAGTTTGACCCATTCAGTTGCAAGGTTAAAACTATGTAAGTTGCTAATGTAGGTACCAACTATGCTTTTGGTAAACGCACCCCTATGTTAGCAAGCAGCAATTTTCGATTTTGTGTACCCATAAGGAAATGTGTTGCAATTGCACTTTGGAGGCTAGCGGCTGATAATGAATAAAGAACAGTGGGGCACTTTAAATTATTTTTCCCATCTGGTGCCACTTTTTGTAGTTTCAGTATAACTTTAACTTTTTTAATTTGTTAATTTCGCTCCATACTATGTAGCCTGCTTTCTCCAGCTCTACTTTAGTTTAATTTCTGCATGTTTTCAGCAAATGCTAAAATCAAACAAAAAATTAAACACTGTAAATAACAAACGCGGCCCTGTTGAAGTTTACAGCGCATTGTAAACTCCTCCCCACACCCCGACTCCAAGGGTTCGCAGTTTTAGATCGCTCTCTGTTGCAGGGGTTTCTCAGGCATGGCACTAGTTGATTGGCAGTGGAAAACCATGGAACTGGATCCAAATTAGACACCAGCTTGACACCAACAGCAGCACAATGTTAATGGAAAAGGGATATAACACGCACTTCAAACCTTTGAGCAAATTTAGTTCTATGGGACTTTCAGATGTTCTAAGTAAACAGTGAGTTAATCCATGCTCTAGGGCCCTGGAAACCCAGGAGGAACACCATGAGACACTTACTGCGGCCCACACCTCACCTCCTGTGGGGTGTTGCCCTCCGAGTCGTGGAACACCACTCGGTACTGCGCCACCGCTCTGCCTGGGGCTGTCCAGCTCAGTCTGACCTCCCTAGAGCCCAGTTGGGACAGTACTAGATCTATGGGGCTCGGGTAAGACAGTGCTGGGTCCAAGGTTGGCTGCTCCATTCCTGCTTGATACAACAACAACATTGCCAGAATGACGGCAAAATATACTGTGAGAGGTAGATTCCGATAAATATATACAGGTCGTCCCCAACTTACGATGGAGATGCGTTCTGATGACCCCATCGTAACTTGAAAATATCGTAAGTCGAGACGGGATTTGAAACACCAGAAACACAGAAAGAAATACGCACTCTAACACTGAGGCAACTTAACTCCCGATTGCTGGCGAGAGTGAGGTATCTCCCATGGCAGGATACGCATACATCCCAGCAGCGTCCCAACATATTGTACCACATGTCCTGCTACGTTTGCCAGCCATGCGAAACTCAAAATATTTTTACAATTTCGTCATATCGCTATGGTCATTGTAAGAGCGAAAAATTGTAAGTCAAACCAAATGTAACTCTGTATCTCTGTTACCTACAGAACAGAAAAAAAAATTAGGCCAGAATCAAAGATCCACGTTCACTGGGGATTAAACCTTTCAGCAGATGTTCTTCTCTCAGGATTAATCTTGAAACTGTACCCACCATCACCTCTAACCTAGGGTGATCAGATAATCCATATTAAGGAGGACACTTAGAACTAGGGCAGGACTTCATACCATGTTAACAGAAGAAAGATCCATCCACCTCTTTTCAGTTAACACTGGAAACAAATGCATGATGATTGCAGCAGACTGACCAAGCAGCACACAGCAAGAATTTAGTGCTTAGGTGAAATCCACAAGCTTTCCATTAAACAGCATTTTACAAATCCAGTTCTAGCTCGAAGTGTCCTTCCTTACATGAATTATATGGTCATCCTACTGTAACCACAATCAAGGTTCCATAAAAAAAAATCTAAAGTATGTCACACGTCAAAACATCAACAAACATCACAATAGTAATATCCTGATATCCATGTCAGGCTTTTTCTGAGACCTCAGATTTCTCACTTACCTCTTCCTCTAAAAGGTACCGCTTACGCGCAGTCTGTCTCACTCGCAAAGTCAATATAAAATCGACCACACATCTCAAGCTTCCACCATGCTTGTGTATGCATACATCCTTCTGGGCTACTTAGGGCGTGTAGTGCTTACGCTTGGCCTTGTTGCGGTCCTCAATCTTCCCACAGAGGATGCGTGCCAGGCGTCCCACCAGCTTGCTCAGCAAGGGGAAATCATTGACATTATAGACGTTGAGTTCCAGTGGCTCTGAGGCCACCTGCCTCAGCTCTGCCTCGTCGGCATTCTTCACCCCTGGTTAGAACGTGCGGCACACATGCAAACAGATGAGCGCACACTTCTGGTGAGAGTAGTAGAGGGCTGCTCTAACTGGCATCATTCACAGAAACGAAAATCTACAAAAAAAATCGTAAACTGAAATAAACAACGTAAGATACGAAAATGAAAATAAATTAAATATTAAACACATACGATCAATATTGCTTCCAAAACTAGCTGAAATAAAATAAAGAAACAAACATCAAATACTTTCTGCTGGTTTTTAAATATAATTTAGATAAAGTACTTATTTGTTTATCTTTAATTCCCATTAATAATACCTCAGGCATGGTTTTCCCATTTTAAGGACATTAGTGCATAATGTGCACTGTGTATTTATGTAGGATTCCATAAAGATAAGACAAATAAAATAGCTCTCGCTCCCAAGAAATAAAATTGCCGAGACGTAAACTAAAAGTAAAATACAGTATAAAACAACAAAATAGAAATATATCTTTAATATAAAAACTAAAAAACATAAAATTACACACAGAAAATTAACTAAACTATGCATGGCCAGCGGCCTCACATCACGCACAGAATAAAAAGAGTGTCTCTGAGACTCAGCGACATGCACCCCGGCCATGTGCGGGACCCCCGGGGGCCTCGGCCCATGCCACGCACCCACAGCGATGATCTCCACTCCAGTACTCTTTAGCCTGCTGGCTGCGGCAACGGCGTCGTCCTGGGACTTGCCGTCCGTGAGCAGCAGGAGGAATTGGGGGACACCTGTCCGTGCTCCCACTGCCTCCTTCAGGTTGTTCTCGAGAACGTGCATCAGTGCCTGGCCTGGGTCAGGCACACGTGGGCATGCATCATTTTTCAGACACACAGACACACACACACACACACACACACACACACACACAAAAACACAGGTACACGCACAGCTCATGTCACTGAGTTTGGCCTTATTAGGCAAGCCACAACCCCCCCGCCACACACACACAAAAATGAACTTGTTTAACTTTTAACATTTTCCAAATGGGCACATTTTAAGTATGCATTGACAGAGACTGGCCAGCAGGTGGCGCATGTGATTAAGGAAGCAAGTCAAAAATTGTCTAGTTTAAACATAAGGAGGTGACTACAGTCAGTGATTCTGTATATCCAGCTCCACAAAATATTCATGTGTGCAAAATGTAAACAATTAAAAACTATGCAGCAAGTGGCATGTGAGCAGGGCTCTTGTGGCATAGGCAGTACAGGCAAATGCCAGAGGCAGCATCCATTCGAAGGGGACGCCCGGGCGCCCCAAAGGTCCTTTCTCAGCAGAGAAGTTACATTCCATGTACCTGTAACTGACGATCGACTGGCACCCAATCTACTCCACCTGGCCCCCCCGGCCCCCAGCAGGTGGGGGGCCCACAGAAGGAATTGGTAATAGTCAAATAAAATGCTGTTCCGCATCCATACCCCTTTTTAACTAATAGTTTTAAGCCTTTACATTTTCATTATTGATTAGCCTTATATGTAGCAGGAACTGAATGTGTTATGCGGGAGAAGTGCTCGTTGATTCTTGAGCATGAATGCTTGCCAAGTGTCATTTATATTACTGTTCAGTTTGTTTAGAAAGTTATAATGCGGCTGAGAATACCCCGCTGCAAAAAGATGGGATGCTGGAAATGGAAGCAGGGTTTTCAGTGCTTCTGTGGCCATCTCATGATACTCCACCTTAACCTTAATCTAGAACATATGGAGATTTGAAGGTGTCTCAAACATACCCTCATTTGCTAGGACACCATCATCTCAAGCAGTTGGTCCTTGTGTTAGTTTTTCTAATTTTTTGCTAGGGTTAGCTTTTGGGCTTACCGAAAAAAACTGGGGCTGAGACGAGTGTGGGAAAGAGGCGTGGAGGGAAGTGGCCGCTTTACAAAATAAAATACCAAGCAGACTAATGTAAATAAAATAAAAATGAAACATTTTATTCTTTATGTGCGGCCTGGTTCAGCACAGCCCACGGCCTGGTACCGGTCCGGTGGTTGGGGACCCCCTGCTACAGGTGACGTAGGTAGCTGCCTAGGGCAGCACCTACTGAGAAGGCACCAACTTGCCAGCCAATTTTATTTGCGCTGAAATGCGGGGCGCCGGTGGTGATGCTTGACTAGGGCACCACGTCGGCTTGGACCGGTACTGCATGCTGGTTCGTCACCGGGATTATGGTTAGCGTTTAGGTGCCTACTGCTGAAAGGCAGCAAACGGGCTTGGGAATGAGTGAGCCTCCTGGTCACCGGGACTCATGCTTAGCGTTTAGGTGCCTACTGCTGAAAGGCAGCAAACGGGCTTGGGAATGAGTGAGCCTCCTGGTCACCGGGACTCATGCTTAGCGTTTAGGTGCCTACTGCTGAAAGGCAGCAAACGGGCTTGGGAATGAGTGAGTCTCCTCGTCACCGGGATCATGCTTAGCGTTTAGGTGCCTACTGCTGAAAGGCAGCAAACGGGCTTGGGAATGAGTGAACCTCCTGGTCACCGGGATCATGCTTAGCGTTTAGGTGCCTATTGCTGAAAGGCAGCAAACGGGCTTGGGAATGAGTGAGCCTCCTGGTCACCGGGACTCATGCTTAGCGTTTAGGTGCCTATTGCTGAAAGGCAGCAAACGGGCTTGGGAATGGGTGAGTCTCCTCGTCACCGGGATCATGCTTAGCGTTTAGGTGCCTACTGCTGAAACGCAGCAAACGGGCTTGGGAATGAGTGAGCCTCCTCGCACACCTGTGAAAGTGTTTCCTCCCTTGTATCTGAAGTTCCTGACAGCCTCCAGCAGCTGCTCACGGCTGGTAAAGTTGTTGAGGTGCCACTCTGTGCGGGGATCTCCACTGTATTGGGATAGGGCTGGGGGGGTTGGGCAGACAAGCAACATCAGCACCCCTTTGATCATGTATGATTTTAATATTGTCCTTAGTATGTGTATTATAATGGTAGTTCCTTTCAGTAACGTGTTGCTGTGTATATGTATGTATCACGGTACTGCCCAATTCTCTATCTGAACGGTGCAGATACATTTTCTGCAACCCCATGCACTGGGGCAGTGGTGGCGTAAGGGAAGCGATTGTGTAATTGAAAGGTTGCTGGCTTGAATCGTTGACCTACAAGCACCACTGAGGTACCCTGACCAAGGTACCACCCTTGGGCAGCTACATTAGCTGCCTCCTGCTGTGTCACCATGTCACATGGGTTTAATGTGGAGGACACATTTCATTGTGGTGTGGCAACAATGACAATTAAATTACCTTCCACATAGTGCCAGCCAGATGAATCACTGAAGTAAGTCAATGTGCAATTACACTGGAATCTTCAATTTTAACTAACGTTACAAAAAATATACAAGTGAAGAAATTGCTACTGATTATGCATAACAACAACAGTGCTTCAGCTGGCCCTGTGGTCAGTGATTTAATCCGAAAATAATTTATTGATATCACATATGACTTATGAATGAATGACTTATGAGTCCTGCTTTCAATAGTTAGGGTATAAAAACTGCCCTTTAAGCTCGGCAGCAGGCCAGTTTTTCATTTTAAATTGCCTATCTTCTTAGCCACCGACTATTTTTGAATTAAAGATGGTGGCTTAGGTCATATAAGCAAAATGTATGGAATTTTCCATACCATCCATGCATTACACTGAGGTATACAATATTCTGATGGCACTTTAAAAAGCAACGCTATTCTGGAATTTTTAATTCTATGCTGGGGTGGGCAAGATACAGTTTGTTGAAAGAAAATATAGCTCTATGCTGCATAAGCAATTCCCTTCAGTATAATAAATCAAATTGTGATTTACCCTGAAATAATAAAATTTATTCTACTAATAAATGCATTTAAGGTGCATAAATAATATCTAAATAATATCTTCAAGCACAAACATGTAAGCCACATGTGTGGTAACTGTGGTATAAGAGGGGTTAATGCACTCCATGCTTGCATTATATGCTTTTAAACACACACCACTTTGTGTCGGGTGGTCATATGCCTCCACAGCCGTGCAAATGCACAATGCATAGCTTGTCATGTATTGATCCTTACTTAAGTAACAGAAATGCAAAACCTCGTAAATGCAATCTGTTTTTCATGCCAGAAGAGCAAGTGGGCCATGACATGAACCGTCCCAAGGCGAAGCACAGGAGGCTGCTCACCGATCTGCACCCTGTCGCTGCCGATACGGAAGGGTGCGACCAGGGCCTCCAGGAAATCCCGCACCCTCTTGAAATTGGTGCGGCCGATGCTCCAAGATCCATCCACCAGCAGAACCACGTCGGCGACGTCGGCACTGTCGCACACGAACACCTTCCGGCCCGAGGACGCTTCGGCCACAGAGGCATCGGGAATGAGCAGATGAGTGGGTTAGCACAGACTCTGCGGGTGGTCGGGGATGGTGACACAGAGCCGGGAGAGACGTGCTGTGTTTTCACAGGCCTTCGTACCCTCAGTACACTCATCCCCGAAGATGTGTGTGCATGCGTGTGCGTGCATGTGCGCTCGCTAAGACACCCCGACTGATGTTATCTACAGAGAATGTCTTCCTCAGGACTGAAACATGTTCTCCTTTCAAAGAGGAGAAGACATTTCTGCCCCTAAGGCACAACACGGGATTGCTCAATGTTTATCTGTCCATGTTCTGTCCTTAAGCTATAAAACGTCTGATTTACGCCACTTCCCACCTCCTGTTCCTCGACCTTTTTTTTTTCTTACTCTGCTCCTGCTTGAGAATAAGATTTCCCTGGTGCAGCTTCTCCTCCAGAGTGAGAAAACGAGAGAAAGTAAAGCGTGTCTGTCATACCGGTGCTGGGCTGTGTGGGGACAGGCTTCGCTGCCCGGGTTCGACCCGACATCTCCGGCTCTCCTTCTTCCCCTTTCTCCCGTGTGCTCTTCTGTTCTCCCTTCTCCTTATCAGTCTTCAGACGATCCTTCTTCTTCTTTTTCTTCTCTGCTAGCACACTGTCTCCCCCGTTGCCCTCAGTCGCAGAAGCCGGGACTTCTGTTCACCGGGGTTTTGAGATACAACATGAACACTCAATGATTTAAAACTCACTTTCCAATGGACAGAAGGCATCCTGTTCTCTTTCTGCTAAGAACGACGTCTTAGTCCATCTGTGCTTTTACAGAAGCTCCTGTGTCTTTAATAATGTCTTTATCTTAATCTTCATAAAATTACAGACTTATAATAGCTATTATTATAATAGCTATATTAAGCTATTATTATGAGGTGTCCATTTATTTAACAAATTGAGGACTAACTATATGAAGAAAGCAACTAGTGTTTAGGGTTAACTGTATGCAGGCCTGTTTTCTTATCCTAACCATGTGTTTAAAATAACCATGTTAGTGGGGGATGATCTATTTCTCTTGACAGCCATCGGCAGCCAGTAAAATGTGCACCATCATGGCAGAACCAAGAAGACGGGGGCTTTGCTTCCGAGGAAGATCAATGAAAACAGAGCAGTGGCTAAAGCGGAAGCTGCTGGAGGGTCAGATTTGCTATCCAAATGTCTCCAGTCATGTCCTCAGAGCAAAGGGTGATGCTGAGATGGAAAGATCGGGTACCAAGGGGCACCCCCTCCGCATCCGGCTGGAGGATGTGCCATGATGCACGCCTGCACCCCACATTCTGGGGCCGTCATGGAAAATCAGGGAAAGGGGAGTGCAGGCCCCCTACGGCCTGGGAAGCACGGAAAGAGCCGAGGATGCAGCTGCCTCACACCGTCTGGCCGGCGATGCCTTATCAAAATATGTATGTGCAGAATTATCACTTATATGTCAATGAAGCTGTGCAACAAAGTACCAACAACCCCCCATCCCCCCCGTGCACCTGTGGTTGTGGGCTCCTGGTACAGCACAGTGGGCACCGCCAGCAGGGCCTCCGTGTTGAGGTCATCAGCGCCAGCCAAGCCGCCAGACGCGGCCTGGGCTTTCCTCCTCTGCTCGCGGTTACCGCTGCGGTTCCGCCAATCCTCCCGCAGGCTATCGACTAAGGACAGATACGAGAGTGACAGAGAACATGCGGAGAATCAGTGAAGTGCCTCCAAAGCCGAACGGGGCACTGGCACATTGTAAGGGGTATGGGCACATGACTATGCTGATGGAAATAATGTGTGATATGCAACACACTGTAAAGCCTAAACAGTATGACCACCCCCACATGAAGCCAATAAACATTACGTGTCAAGGTCTGGGATATATTAGATGGTTAGCCGACATTCGGTCATCATAATCCACATGTTGCATGAATAAAGATAAATATAGGAAAATAAATTGGAATCACATAGGGGGCCGAGTAGCCAGAAGCCAGTCAGGGTGCCCACGCCCTGCTGCATAGGGGGCCGTGTAGCCAGAAGCCAGTCAGGGTGCCCAAGCCCTGCTGCATAAGGGGCCGTGTAGCCAGAAGCCAGTCAGGGTCCCATGCCCTGCTGCATAGGGGGCCGTGTAGCCAGAAGCCAGTCAGGGTGCCCATGCATGACTCTGTTGTAAGCAACGACCAAGAGAAGTAAATCTCACTACAGAAATCCCTCTTCTCTAATCTAATGTGTAGGGCAAGCTGACCATGCTTCAATTTTTTTTTATGACTGCAAAATACTGAAATTAAGGTTACTGAAACCACGGTTAGAGGGGTTAGAGTTGTAATCGGGCCTTAAAAGTTAAGCCCGAGCCTGGCCTGAGCCCGACAGAATTCGGCCCGAGCCTGAGTAAAATGATAGAAATTAAGCTCAAACTCAACCGAACCTACCATTGCAATTTCATTAGTGATTTTTTTTTAAAACTCAGTTCATACATTAATCCATAGATAAGACTGGAAATATATAAACTGAATCCAAAATATATTTATGCTAACAAAAATGATATATAACATACACCTAATAAAACACAGAAGAATTCTCTAGAAACCCGAACATGGCAAAATGATTGTATTTTTATATGCACATTTTAAATGCCCGAGCCCGTGTAAAATGATAGAAAAAGGTCCTGTTGGGTCCCGACGGGTTCGGGCAGAGATCTTCAGCTCCAAAAGGGGTCCCACTGTATATGGAGGAAACAGACTACACATAAACATACCAGAAAATACACTATGGCGCAAAAAAAGAGATGCACTTGTAATTGATCTCTCCATTCAGTTTTAACTACTCACTAACAAACACATAAATTACCAATAAATGAAAAAAATAATTAAAAAAATACTTGGCGACTAATAGGGCCCTCTAATAAATCTGTAGCCTAAGCGAGCCTATTTATTAACCCACCCCTGCCTATGAAGGGCGCCAGTGGTCAGTAGTTAGTACTACCAAAAGTAGTTCAAGGAAGGCCAACTGTTGATCTGACAATGGGTCATGGGTAGGGAGGGGAACAAGTCACTCCTTGGAGAGTCCGAGTCAAGTCTCAAGTCATATGCCCTCAAGTCCAAGTCTTTCCATGATTTAACTGTCAAGTTATCAAAATCATGACTCAAGTCCAAGTCAAGTTGAGAGTGATATAACTTGAGCCCCTACCTATGCCAGTTTTTTTTATTGAACTTGCTGCAGCAAAAAAACCACCACAGTAGGTTGTAGGTTAAGCCCTTAATAAGCAGAGATGTTGAAAGGAGAGTCCACTCTGTCGTGGTTACCCTCACACAATTTTTGAGTATGAATATGCAGGGAGTGATGCATCTTTCCAACAAACTCTCTCAGGAAACCTTGCATTGAGCCAAATAAAAATGCTGAGAGCAGTGAATTAATATACACTGAAATTATCAAATTAATGTTATGGTGTCCAAATGGGAGACTATAACCTCAAGTCTTCTCGAGTTATAGGGTCCAAATCGGGTCCAAGTCTCGAAGCATCTGGCCTCAAGTCCAAATCTCACAGGACAGTTACTGTTGCAAAAATTGCTGGAGAAGTTAATGCTGACTATGAAAGAAAGATATCAGAACATATAATGCATCACTGCTTATTGCGCATGGGGTTGTATAGCCATGGATCAGACAGAGTGCCCATGCTGACCCCTGCCCAGCACCAACAGTGCTTATAGTGGGCATGTGAGTGTCAGAACTGGATCATGGAGGAATGGAAGAAGGTGCTCTGGACTAATGAGTCACATTTTCAGTCACATGTGTGTCGTTTACCTAGGGAAGACATGGCACCAGGATGCACTATATGAAGAAAGCAAGCTAATGGAGGCAATTTGATGCTCTTGGCAATTTTGTGCTAGAAATCCTTGGGTCCTGGCATTCATGTGGATGTTACCTTGACATATAACATCTGCCTAAACATTGTTGCAGACCGAGTACACTTCTTCATGGCAATGGTATTCCCTAATGGCAGTGTCCTCTTTCAGTGGTATAATGCGACCTGCCACACAACAGAAATTGTTCAAGAGGGGTTTGTAGGAACATTAAACAGAGTTCAATGTGTTGTCTTGGCCTCCAAATTCCCCAGATCACAGTCCAATTGAGCATCTGTGAGATGTGGTGAAGAAACAAGTCCATTCCATGGCAACCCCACCTCGCAACTTACAGGACTTCAAGAATGTGCTGCTAATGTTTTGATGTCAGATAGCACAGGTCACCTAAAGAGATGTTGCAAAATTCATGCCTCGAGGGGTCAGAACTGTTCTGGCCGCAGGGGGGACTGACACAATATTAGGCAGGTGGTTGTGATGTTATGGCTGATCCTTCATATTGTATTTGCATAAATATAGTGGACATGGTTTTGAAAAACAAAATGCTCGTTTATAGCCTCTTTTATGTCTGACTACAGATGTGCTTCACAATGATGGGCAGGGAATAATGAAGCACTGTCGTTTATGTCAATGGTATTGCTTTCCTGAGGCCCCGAGAGCTCACAGCTAAGAAATTTACAGCCCCTTTGTACATAAACTGCATGGACTCCAAACTTGAAAGAGTTACAACCTCTAATTCCAAAAGGATCCACAGGTTTGAAGGTGTCAATAACAGACTGCCATCGTGTAGGGGATGGGTACTGTCCAGAAGTCACAGCGAACTGCTTTGTTAGAAGCTCACCAAACATACAGAAGATCTCACGCAGGTTTTATGGGCCTTTTAATTACTTCCTCAGGTCTGCCTTACAATTACCTTCCCCAGGTCTGAAATCAGGGTTCCTAAAACCAGAGAGATGTGCTTTTTTTTACCAGGCTCCACCCCCATCCTGTATCATTTGTCTGATTTAACAAGGAGCGAGTAGCTGTTATTTTATGCAGGCAGGGTTAGGGTTAGGCAAGTGAGCTGTGGGAAAAAAACACTAGTTTGAGAGTGTGGCTAGTCTGCTTTGGTACTGAAAATGAGTCTGTTCATTATCTTCAAAAGAGGACTTCACCAGTGTGTGAGAAAACCCAAAAGCCAGAATAAGTGAAAGGAAGCACCACGTGGATTTTATCATGACTACTGTTTTATTCTATATTATCTATCTCATCGTTTTCCATTACATGACCCTGACTCTGATATGTGAAATTAACAAGCCCTTGACTATACCTTAGACACAGAGCCATCATTGCCAATTGAATAATTAAGTGTAGTGTAGAGTAAGTGTAGAGTGATACGGAGATGCCCACTCATTACCTGGTTGTCATGGTATCCCTGCACTCATAGTCGCCATTAAAAAGATAAAAAGACAATGAGCGAGACAATGCCATTTTATAATTATATGTCTGCCTCCTCCCCCCTAACTCTTCCCTCGCCCTTGTCTCTTACTGGTGAAGCGTCTTTTGGCGATGAGCCGCTCCTGGGTCCCGTTGAGCATCAGGATCTGCAGGACGTACTCCTGAAGGGAGTCCAGGCCTACCACCGTCGCCTGGCCCCGTGTCGTCGTCAGCATCAACTCCGGCTGGGGCTCATCTGCTGATGGGTGGAGAAAAGCATCAAAGGATCGATGGACTGGTTTAGAGTCTCAGCTCAGAAGTTAACCAGCACTAGTGGGAACTCAGTACTACTCGCTCCTGCTAACATCCACACTAGCGATACTAGGACCATATAAACATCAGGCGGTTTTCCTCTTCAAAGAAACAGATTACCATTTTGGATTTATTTTGACATCACTGTCAATGTAACAAGCCCCATGCACCCATAATGACCAAATGGTGGCACAAGAGGTGAAAAACAAAATCAACCAAACAGCAAGGATTAGTCTTTGCTTTTGTAGCTTTGCCATAAACCCCCAGCTGTTTGCCGTTAAACCGCTAGAATTTATAAGACGCAACACATGCACAACCTATAGGACATATGATTACAAAAAAAGGGTAACAGCAACTTTCAAAAGCAACCAAGGGGGATCTTACAGGTCTGCCGGCATAGTCACAGCCATAATTCACTCAAGATCCAACAAATCACGACTGAAAGTCCCTCATGCCATTTAAAAGGCCAATTAACTAGGAGGACTCAAACAACAGAGAGCTCCTCGGCCTCACAGGCTAAATGACAGGGTCCAAAACATTGCTAACCCCCAACCCCCTACTTATGCAAGTGGCTCATTTGCATAACAAAGTGCTGAGGCTTGATGACAAAACCGGAGCATTCCTGCATGTCCCGTGGCCCCAGCAGCTCACCTGAGATGGGTTTGACCCGAACCTTGTACCCCTGCACTGGCCCGTCTGCCTCCTTCCACTTCATCTGGAGTCGGTCCTCGGAGAGTACAATCAGCTTCAGTCGCCCTGAACCCAACAAGATAACCACATGATAGAGTGTGTTAGTCCATTCCTGTCTGACAACAAGCAAGTCCATTTTTCACCCTGCTTAGTATTTCTGTAATGCTAATACCTACAAAAGGTTTATGAATGAATGAATGAATGAATGAATGTTACATTTATATATCACTTTTCAAGGCACCCAAAGCGCTCTACAGAAGGAATGGGGAGCCACTTCAACCAGGACCACTGTGTGGCCCCCGCCTGGGTGATGCAATGGCGGCCATTCTGCACCAGAATGCTCACCACACAGTAGCTAAGCTGGTGAAGGGGCAGGAGTGAATTCACCAGTTGCATATAGGGTATGATTAGGAAGCCATATTTAAAAGGGCCACAGTGGGCAGTTTTAGCCAAGGCATTGGGGTCCCACTCCTTCTCATTCAGAAGATACTCTGGGACCTTTTACGACCTTAGAGAGACAGAACTTTGGTCTTACATCTAATCAGAAGGACTGCACTGTTTTTTTTTTTATAGGACATTGCTCCCATCACGACACTGGGGGATTCGGATCCACAGACCACTAGATGGGATAACCTGTCGGCCACATCAACACCTCTTGGCATAATGGATGCAACCGTGTAATCAAAAGGCTGCCGATTCGAGTCCCCGACCCGCAAGTACTGCTGAGGTAATTTGAGCGAGGTACCGTCCCTAAGCACTGCTCCCCGGACGCTCACGTAGCTGCCCCCTGCTGTGTCACAATGTCACACGCGTTAAATGCAGAGAGGACTCATTTTGTTGTTGCGCACTGAGTGATGTGGTGTGTCAACAATGACAACTAATCACCTTCACCTCTTCTAGATGGGATTGGAACTGGGCAAGTGAACAGGTAAGCTCCGTCTAAAGCAGACAGAGGCGGGGTGGGTGAGAATCATGACGGAGCCTCGGCTGCCCGAAACTGGAAGCCAACAGCAGATGGACAGAATCTGCAGTAGTAAAGGGTGATGGCCCTTCCTTGAATGGGGAAGTGATACTTTATAATGAGTTTTAAACTGACAGGGTGATTCATGGGAATATATATGGGGGGCAGAGGGGGAAAGCATCATGAGATCAAAGCAGCAAAGGAACAAAAAAAAAATCAAAGCAAAGTTGTGAAGTTTTTGAGGTCCTTTTGTTTTGGAAGAGGATCACCCCCACTTCGCCTTCCTGACCTTCGCTCTCCTTCCACTTCCCTCAACCCATCTCTTGTCCCATCTCATTTGCACAGTTTCCACCAGCTCTTCCCCAACAATTTCCCCTTTCACTTGCATGTCCTCGCTCTCCACTCCAGCTGCCCCACTCTTCTCAAAGCCGGTCTTGTATTTTAGAGTCAGAGGACAGGAAGCCTATTTGGGGAAAAGCTAGTCTGGTAGAGCAGTACGAAGTAGGCAGGATAACGGACGTCAGACCATCGGGAGCCCTGCCAAGGAAAAGCATAAATTGCTTTCACCCTCTGCATCCTCTTCTTGAAATAATAGTTCCCATGGAAACTCCTTAGCATACCAAGGACTGGCTGGCAGAAGATAAGAGGAAACCTGGAGAAGGCCCATCTTGTCCAAAGTCTTGGGGTGTTTCTCAGTATGCATACTTGACTGTACTTGTGTTATCACATGCGTGTTTTACGTCATCTTCCATTGCCGAAGACTAGTTCCAATACTAAGAACAGAAGTATGGAGGACAGTAAAAATCCCTGCATGTTGTTCAAAATATCCAAGATGCAGCAGTTGCATCCTCACTAAATGAGAACAATCCCATGATTCATTGCTTCCCAAGTTTGTTCTTGGGGGGCAAGTTAGTAATACCACTTTTGCAAGACCACAAGTACGATCTTTGCATTCTTGGTATTGAGAAATAATCTCGGTCTGCCTTCATACCCAGAAACAAACAAAGCCTGTATGCATATGAATAGTGTCACTAAATGGCTTGATGTCAGATTTTTTCTGAAATAATAACGTTACAAATGTATGGATAATTGAGCGTTTAAATGCAAGCAGTGGCCCCATTTGTGGGCTTTGCCTAAAGTCCCCTTCTGTGTGCAGCTCCACTCCGCCCCTGTATGGGAATATGTTACAGCCAAGTTACAGAATATGGAAACAGCCAAGGGCTGACTGCCCTCTCAAGATTCTTGACAGCGCGAGCCTCTGCGTGAGCCGAGTGCTGAGGAATGCACTCTCAGGTTTAGCCAAAGAAAGCGCACATGTATGAGCAATAAAGCAAAGAAAGACGAAATTGCTACAGTTTGGGAGTTTATGATCCATCCAGCAAGTCGCCTGAAAAGCCACTCTACAGACTTTCCATTTAATGGCACCTGGATATGGTCCTTTGCATTAAAGTGGCTTCCAAAATATTTTGAAAGGAGTGTCACAATTATATCAACTGAGCAACCCAAACAACAGCGCAAAGATGTTTGCTACTGGCTGTCAACGAGTATGCAGAAAACGGCAGACAAAAGAGCAAAAAACACTGTAATCCTCAACAGTATACCTAGATTAAAACAGTACTGGTAGTCCCCAACTTACGATGGAGATGAGTTCCATTGACACCATCATAACTTGAAAATATCGTAAGTTGAGACTGGGTTGGAAACACCAAAAACAAATAAAAAACCTGCTCTAACACCGAGGCAACTGAACTCTGTGGATCGCTGGTGAGAGTGTGGCATCTCCCAAGGCAGGAGATGCGTACATGCCGGCAGCATCCCAACGTATACACTGCTACGTTTGCCTGCCGCGCGAAAATTAAAATATTTTTATAATTTCGTCATATCACTATTGTCATCGTAAGATCGAAAAATCGTAAGTCGAACCATCGTAACTTGGGAACCATCTGAATTTTCTTCGAAAACATATAAATCAAATTGGAACTACAGATACAAAATACTGCTCATCCCCTGTTCACAGGAATACATGAGGATACAGCTCTGGGTGCGTGAGAAAGTGTATAAACATGACTGCACACATAAGAGAGCCTCAACTACAAAAGAGGAGAAAAAATGCTAAAATTAATGCCAGGGCTACAGCCTTACCAGGACATGATCAAACAAGTCAAAGTTTACATGGCAACCTTTGTTAGGTGCATTAGGTGCATTGGAATCTCTCAGTCCAAGACAGAGGAATGCAGATAACACGTGTGTGACTAAATCTGTCTTTGTACTCATGTAAAATCTACTCCAGTGCCGCAATCTGGCCCCCTGCTTTGAAGACAATAAGAAAATATTGGTAGGAGTGAGATAAGCATGAAGTAAAAGTTAAAACATGACCCTTATTGATCTTCTTCAGATAGTTTGCGAAGAAGTAGTTTCTAAACTGCTGGGTGCAGGAAATGAGGTGGTAACCCCAGGGAAGGAGACAGTTACACAGAGCTGACGCTGAAGAAGATGGTCTGTGAAAGGTACAATTCAGCTTATCAGCAATGGATTTTTGAAACAAACCTTTGTTACAGATCAGTGAGGAGCTAACATTATATACCAAGAATATACATAGTATCGTCACCTGCACATCATTTTTTGCCTCTCTGCCAGCTTGGTTGCTATAGTATCGCAGCTCTTTTGTTGTTGCGGTACTGCAAGCACGCTCCCGTGGCGACCTATGGCGTGCCTGCTTAGCTCCTGCACAGAATTCGTATGCTGTTAGCAAAATGGGTCAGACCTGTCTGTCACGCATACAATCTTGATCAGTGAGAAACTGAAAGGGAAACATGTTGAAAATCAATTTGCAAATAAGCATGGACTCATTCCTAATTACAGAATTGTTGATTAATTATGATCTGATCTTTGTGCGTATGTGTGGCCGGTTTCTGTAAATCTATTCGAAGACTGATGGTTCCTGAGAGTAAAATTCCTGAGGGTGAAGATAAGTTCCATAAATGAATTCTACTGACAATAAATATTAATATTGAATGAGAAATAGTAAAAATAGATACCAGAGGAAATTCATCAGGATAGACAACTGTACAGCCTGAGGTGAAAATCACAGATAAAATCGTAATGGTTGGTAGTAATCACATAGCAAGTAGGTTAGGTACCGATTAACACACAAAATTTGTAGTTCTCTACAATTAAATGCCAGAAAGGGAACTGCAGTATCCTAGAACAAGTTGCAACCTAAGTTGCTAAACTGACATTAAACTTGACATCGACATGACAAGTTTAATCCACAAATGCAGACCAGAGTCAAATTCTGAAGCAACAAGCGATATAGACTGATGTTTCATTTCGAAAGAAAAATGATCATTTAAGGGTCAGGATGCATATACATGCACACACCCTAAATTGGATGCCAGTGAGGCACAGTGAGGCACAGCGCGACACTCAGTGATACCAATTCACCTCTCTGCACAGCGGTCAGACGGAATCAGAAAACTGAGACAAACACGTGTGAAACCTGAAGACTCCAAATACAAAGAGTGGGGGGACGAGGGCCAAGGCTAAAACCCCAAGCCAGAAGGGGGCAGTGGAGGGGCACGGATGCCCTGCCTGATTCAGGGGCACAGCACTTTATCGGCGCTCCCGGAGTATAAAAATAATAATGCGTCTGCTTGGCGGGGGGCTTCCACAATCAGAAATAACTGAATAGTAATCTGATGGCTTATTCACCCTGGACCTTTAAGAAATGAGAGAGTAATCACAAATACTTGAAGTCTTTTTACCAGGCACTATTTCCAGATTCACTTATTGCCTATATATAACATAAAGCATACACAATAAAAAGCCACACTGGGCTGTTATTCCCATCAGAAGGAATCCTGTGAAAGTCTGTGTGAACCGGGATTGTAAATAACCACGGACAAGCTTACAAAAAGCAGGGAAATTAAGTACCTTGGCTGTGAACCGCGGAGAGCTGCAGCAGCACCAGCAGGAGGAGGCGGGGGGCATACGGGCCTCGCCGCGGCGGGGGGCAGCGGCCCGACATCGGGCAGACCTGTGCTCTCACTACCGCACCAAAGACAGGAGATCACAAGGCGCTCTCAGTGCGGCACAGAAACAGCGTGCAAGGAAAATAAATGTTCCGTTTTAGTTCTTCAGTAGCAACTTTAAAAAGCTGATCTGAAGGGCAACACAAGTTTTAATCTAATTTAAAATTAACTGTAATTTAAACATATAAACATAAAACACCTTTGTCCTCTGAATTCTTAAGTATATTACATAATCCCTTTATACATAGGTTAATGTACCGCACGTAGTATTGGTCACAGACTGGAATACAAGTACGGAACAATTGGTCTTTTTCACGGGAAGGAGAACATAAACGCCTACACTGTAAGAAAGATCCGTAAAAATAGGGTCCAATGTGCCGTGTTAATATGAAGGAACTTTTCTTCACAGGTGTTTTACCCTTTAATTCGAATTTCGCGTTGCATTATGGGTGCAAGTAAACCCCGCAAATCTAACAAAAAAATCCGTATAAAAACGGTTAATGTATTGGTAATTTTCTATCAGGTTATTATCAGTTTTTTTGCGGATTTTTTTTTACAGTGTACGACAGCGTTTCGCCAAACCGGTGACCCCCATCCCCAAGCCCGAAGCCGGCATCCGCAGGAGCTCGGTCGTACGGGGAGAGATCGCCGTCGGCGCCGGGTGTGTGAGGGGCAGCCGCGCCGGGACAATGTTATTTAAGGTGCTTTTACCTGTAAGGGCACTGAAAGCTTCAAGTCTGATAAATGCGAATCACAGAAAACGTTGTAGTTCTGTTACTTTTATTATATATATATATATATATATATGTGTGTGTGTGTGTCTGTGTGCATATATATATATATATATATTTACGCCTCTGTGTTGTAGAAGACCACAAGGCAGAAAAAGTGAAATATATTTAATAAACCAGTTCTTGACGTAATTTGCACAAGACTGACTGCAAAATCACCCATGCAAAACGTCCAGCGGCCCAAAAGGCGCTTAGATTAGGCTGAGACTTTAATGCAAGTTAGTGCTACATTAGACAAGAACAATAATATCTACCGTGTCATATCTTCAGTTAACGCAGAAAGAACCACTCTTACTTTTACTTTCAGGTGGAGTTCTTTCTTAGAATGCATTCGAGTAAATTTGCTACACAAAACGGAAACAAACCGTAATAGATGTAAAAATAATGAGCAGACAATAAGAACATACTTGCTGTAATGCGGCGGTGCTTCTGCGTCCGCACTGTGGGATCCGTCCTGCGCATTTTCGGGTGACCTGCACTCCCGCTAAGCTCCCAGCTCAGTGAAGCTCAGCGGGGCAGGCGGGACTTGGGCTAGTCTTCAGTCTTCTCGGACGCGTGAACGGGCGGGGTCCGTGTTTTAGAGTCATACCTATTCATAACCAAACCAGGAGGATTTTCTATACAGTACTGTACAAAAAGCCTTAGGCAGTCAAAGAAAATGTTTAAATCTATTATCTGGTTAATAAATGTTGATTTGCTTCGGAAAAAAAATAACAGAAGAAGATGAATTAAGAGTAATGCAAGAAAAACCAACACGAACTTCTGTTCTGCAAAAAGAAGACTAGAGGAACACAGCTGGAGTTCCTAAACCTCCCACAAGGGCACCTCTGCCATTACCTGTATTCCTTAAATTTCACCACCAGCTCACTTAATCTATCAATTTAATTAGTATAAAAAGTCACTGCGGTATTCATTGGCCATAGGAGGTGTGCTAGTGGTCCAGACAAATACTGCAAATACTGGGATGAACACAGCACCGTAAATCATACTGTAAGGCATAGGTTTGTACTAGAAATAGTACAGTAAGGCATAGGTTTGGTTTCAACATTGGTAGGGACCAAATTACTCCCAAACCCCTGCCAACATCCCTGCCATTCATACCCAAATCTATGCCATTGCTGTAATTCTTGTAGAAATATCTTGGTTAATTGGAAATTTCACATGGAGATTTAATTAAACACAGTATTTGTTTGCCAAATTTATTTTGGGAGTCTTGGAGCATGGGACACAAAGAAAACGGTAAATCTGTGCTATTTTGGGGGATTTGGCTCCACAGATGCCGGCTATTGTGTCCTGTGACTTAGATTTCAATATTGTGTCAATACTTTATGATTCCCAGGAAGATCTATTTGTAATATACTAAATTACTAAGGGAGGTTCAGTATCAGGATACACTTTCCCTTTACATAAACAACACGGCTTCCTTCCCAGGGTGAACCCCTGCCTTGTGACTTACATCTACCAGCTATAACATTAAAACCACTGACAGGTGAAGTGATTATCTCATTATAATGGGGCCTGTTAAGGGTCCCATCATATTTTAGGCAAGTGAACAGTCAGTTCTTGAAAATGATGCATTGGAAGCTGGAAACATGAGCAAGTGTAAGGATCTGAGTGACTTTGACAAGAGTCTTGTGGGATGATCCCAGTGTCACAGTATGCAGTGGTCAGCACCAAACAAAAGTGGTTCAAAGATGGTCAACCAGTGAAGTGGCGATGGGGTCATGGGTGCCCAAGGCTGGCCCGTTTGGGTCAGTCCCACCCGGGAAGTTACTGTAGCACAAACTGCTGAAAAAGTTAATGTTGGCTATGAGAGTGAGGTGTCAGAACATGTAGCACATGGCAGCTTGCTGCAAAGCCACAAAACAGGCAAAGTGCCCATGCTGACCCCTGCCCACCACCGACAGTGCCTATAGAACTGAACCATAAAACGGAGGTTCTCAATTTTTTTCTGTTGTGTCCCCTTTGGAACCAGTTGACCTTTCATTGCCCCCCCATATACCCACCAAACTCGTGCAATTTTTTGGATTAATCATATAGCCTACATGCGCACATAACTGCTATGCAAGTATGCATTCGCTGCATAAGCGAAATGTGCGGCAAGTTCTTGTCGCAGCAGCGCAAACACATATTAATATTATGCTGCTACGACAGAAAATTACTGTGAAAGAACATCTGCGTCACCAACAACAAAAAACGTTATATTTGTGAGATGACTCATGATATGTAGGTACATTCCATTTTAACTAGGAATTTATGAGTTCTTAGTCGGAAATACCCCCTGAACTCAGGGTTCTGACAATTACACAGAAATGAAAGGATGTCTTATATGTATCTTATTAAATTGTTCATACACACAGTTCCGTCCAACCTCTATCTGTGGAGCTGTTTCTACGGTGTTTGTATGTGCAAAATACCGCATAGTGTGCTGTTATCAACTGGTACTGCTAACAATGACTAACAGTGAACCTGGCTAGAACTGGTATTGGTAAATGGCTTTCCAGCTTGTACTGGAACATGATGTTATTCCCAGCTATGACTTCCAACCTTTGTGGCAAATGGAACGCAGCATTAAAAAACCACCAAAATTATTACTTGTTTTTCACATTCATTTCTGGCCATGCTTTGCCATTTCTATCTAAAATTACTAGATTTCGGAAGGTTCCTACCAGTTTGGTTTGAATGAATGAATGTTACATTTATATGGTGCATTTAAAGGCAACCAAAGCACTTTACAGAACCAATGGGAGGCCACTTCAACCACCACCACTGTGTAGCATCTACCTGGATGATGTAATGGCAGCCATTCTGCACCTGTACGCTCACCACACAGTAGCTAAGGTGGAGAAGGGGCAGGAGAGAATTCACCAATCAGATAGAGGGGATGACTTAGAAGCCGAATTTGAAAGGGCCACAATGGATAATTCTAACCAGGGTATTGAGGTACCACCTCTCTCTACTCTTTCAATAAATGCCCAGGGATCTTTTATGATCTCAGTCTGAAGGAGAGCACCATGCCCCCATCACTGCACTGGGATTTACACATACCACACGGTAGGCCAACCTGTAGGGCACACATCTGTCAGCAGCAACCCAGCTTTTCTAGTTGGTTTCCTATCCAAGTACTGGCCAGGCCCAAACCTGCTTAACTTCACTTGGTCAGAAGTGCAGGTAGTATGGCCACTGACTACGATTTCTCTAAGTACCTAGTAAATTACCGATTTCCACATCCTTCTGCTGACTGTTGCCATAGCTGCAGCTCTCCTCTATTGCGGTTCTGCATTGCTGCCAGGGCTGGTAGATGACAGCAGGGCTCATTGTATGCGTTTCGGCGAAACACCATGCATTCCAATGTATCCAATATTCTCATTCTTGTAGCGTAACCACAAATCAGAGCCATATCTGATCTAGGACTGCATATGAAAGTGACTCAAATATGATCTGAAAAGATCGGATTTCTGTGTATACAGAGTCCTGTAAACATCAGGGGCCTCATGTATAACGGCGTGCGTGGAATTCACACAAAAACATGGCGTATGGACAAAACCAGAAATTTATGTACGCCAAAAAAATCCAGATGCATAAAACTGTGCGTACGTGAAGTTCTACGCACTTTCCCTTCTTACACCCCAATCAGCACGAAATGTTACGGAAGTGTTACAAATTGATTACGATCAGGTGCTGTACATTTATAATGATGTACAATTATATTATTTCAGTGTATTTTACACAGACCGCATCATGAATGCGAGTATGAAACAGTGAAACTGCAGTAGCACTCTTTTGCCAGTGGATGCCTCCAGTTCACAAAATCGAGCAGAAACTTGCGTGCGCATTGTCTGGGGTTGCCGTGGGAATGTGCATAGCGGTATGCCAAGTTTAGTTATACATCTTGAAACGGGCGTGGCGTGCACAACATTTTTGTGCATATGCACCGTTTATACATAAGGCCCCAGATCAGAGGTTTCAGTCACTTCAGCTAGTGTTCATGCTGCTGTTTTGATGCATTATCGTGGTAATGGGGTACTCTGAATGCATGTATTTTGGAGGAAATTTGCAGATTGATTTATTTTATCCATGGATGTGTGGCTTCATTTAGCTGAAGGGACTATCTGAGTTGTTTCTGTTTGCTTTCCTCTCTTGATGCCTGTGATGCTTTCAAACTCGTCACACTGCAGTGTCTAGTTCACTGTTGGTGTCCAGTCTCTGTTGCCTCTGTCATACATAGTGGTTGGTTTGCCTAACGTGAAAGGAAAAGACAGGCTTTTTAAACCAAACGATAATGTTATGTCATCAGCTTGCCTCTAATAATTTATATACACACAAACCCTGGTGCTGTTAAGGCTCATCTCGGTGAGATCCGTTTTGAGATGTCGCATAACCATTGTTGGCAGTGATCTGTCAATTTTGGGAATCCTGTAGGGTTCTTTACCTTTGTCAGGTACACTGCTGTTGTTGCAGCCACATTGTATGCATGTGATGTTTTTATCCACCTATCCATTCAGAAAATGGACAGATGGATGGATGGATTATTCAACTGATAAACATGGGTATTGCTGCATTTTCAAAGCACGTCAAGTTTGCAGAAATATGTACATGATCTGCTTTAATCACAGCTTGATCACTGCCTCAGACGTTTCAAAAATGCACCTAATCCATGCTAATCATTTAAAGTACCTCCCATCAGACACTCTCTCACACTATCAAATTGTTGTGCACGCGCTATTGCTGGTGCACACGTACATGTGCAAGCATGAGCGTGCTTGTGAGAAGTACCATTTTGTGTGATAGAGTATGTAGGTATGTTCAGCAGGAGGGAGTGGGCTGGGGCATCCGCCTCTTTCACCCAAACATTTTAACGTAATCCTTTTTGCAATTATAGTGTGTCCCTTTTCGAAAATTTACTGAGGAGAACCCCCTCCCACTGGACAGCAAAATTTACCCTAAGCCAAGTAGCCCACCCCCACCTGCCCCGCGGAAACTCTGTGCACAACATGTCATTGTACCAAAGAACGGTTAAAGAAGAATGTTCTGGAATGGCCAAGTCATACTCCTGACCTTAATACAATTGAAATGTTGTGGAAAGACCTAAATCAAGCAGTTCATGTGAGGAAACCCATCAACATTCAAGAGTTCAAGCTGTTCTATATGGAGGAATGGGCTGAAATTCCTCCAAGTCTAAAATTCCACCAAGTCATGTGCAGGACTGATGAACAGTTACTACAAAAGTTTAGTCTGCAGTTATTGGTGCACAAGGGGGTCACACCAAATACTGAGAGCATGATTTACTTACTATTGCCACACGCAGATATGTTATTGGATATATTTTTTTTAATAAATACATGACCAAAGATCATTTTTATCAACTAGGTTCTCTTCATCTACTTATAGAACTTGTTGATAATATTTTTCGTCACTTTCATATAAAAATATAGAAATATTTTCAAACTTTCAAGCACCACTGTATTTATAAATGACTTATGAATGCATTATGAAAGTGCACATTCTACAAATGCAATATCAAGGTATTATAAAGGTGTAGTTAATGTAAAATATTATTGAATATTTTCAATATTTTCAGCCTCATCATCTGGGCTGTATAGCTTTGTCTACACCACTAGCAATGTTCCCCCCTGCTAGGCAATGGGGGAAGAATCTTAAACTGTGACCCATTCATACCTTGACACGAAAATTCAACTCACCTATGGTACTTGTCCTCTCATCCGGGTCATATTCTCTGTTCTAGTCACTCATTGGCTTGTTCACGTTTGGAACCGTGTCAACAATATTGTATTTAAATGAGTACTGTGTGCTGGCTGTGTTTTACATTTGTGGCCATTTTACATCACTAGAGCAAAACAGTGGAAAATGTTATAATTTTAATTTAATTCACTTTTATTGATCCCTGTGGGGAAATGAGAGCAAGCTTGGCCATGAAGGGCAGTTACCATGTGCGGCACCCGGGGAGCTGGGGCCTAAGGGCCTTGCTCAAGGGCCCACAGACGTGCTGAGGCTGGGCTTGGACCGGCGACCTTACAGTGAATAACGTGTACAGTTCTGCAAGAAGTGTCATTGATTTGAATTTGATTTCAGGCCACAGCATTTGATTCAGGGAATGAGGTTTTAGTGTTTTAGCAAGTCATAAAAAAAAAATTACAACAAAATTGAAAATGCAACAGCTTCTCAGGCAAAATGCTGATTTTTTCCCCTAACTTTCAATGAATACAGTGCTTTTTATTTTTTGATTAGTATGTCTGCTCAGTAGTGTTTATATACTGGCAGGCTTTGGGGGTGTGTGTGTGTGTGTGTGTGTGTGTGTGTGTGTGTGGCAGTGCTTGTTTTTGAGTAAAGAGGAGAAAATAGTTTTCAGTCGATTTGATTTTGCAAGACGAGTCAAAGGTTTTGTGAATGTAGTCTAAAAATGGGCTCTTGTGTTTACGGTTTTGACAGATGGAAGGTTTTAGGCATAGAACTAATATGAATTGGAGCAATTTCCACTCTGTACACTCATCACACTCCGAAGAATACCAGCCACCATGCTCAGTGTGTTGTGATTCTTAAAGGTGAGAAACAGAATTTAAAAATAACCCAATGAATGCTGTGGTATACATTTAGAATAATAATTTTTAACATAACTACTCTTAACATCAACAACCACAATTCGTTCCCTATTACAACTTTTGTGATCAAAATCCCACACAAAACACAGTAAATAAACTTCCCCTTTACTTATGCTCCTAAAAAAAACTTATTGTATCACAAAGCTGGATTTCTGGATTGGCCAGACAACTTGTCAGATTTAAAACTGTCTGTGCTATATGTAAGTGAACAAAAACGTTGATTTAAACTGGGGTACATTAACTCCAACAAGGTATCTAGCTAACCAACAAATCTCACTAGAGAAAACCCTGACTAACCAACGTGTTCATTTCTCTCTGTTCTATTGCAATTAAGTGAAGCGTGACATGAAATCATATTAAAATTTTCAATTTTTTCAGTGACGGGGAAAAAACAAATTCACATTTATTCAACATATTCAATATATTCCAGAGATTTAAATACATTATAAAAAGAATATCACACAGAATTGTTGGTCCTATTTACAAATAATGAAAACAAAATATTTGTTTTGGTCTTTAGGAAACCTATTACTTACAAGCAAGGCAGTGAAGCTCCACTGACCACCAGAAGGAACAATCAGTTTTCACATCCCCTGTTTTCCTGGGCACACAGGCTGGTTGTTGATAAAACAACTGATTTTAATTATAAAAATTATTATTATTATAATTTTCATTTAAACTAGGACAACAGATTTCAGTCTATAACGTAAAAAATATGTAAGGCCTCTATCAGGCAGTTGAAATGTGTGCTGCAAAGCTGAACTGTGATGGATGTGCAGTCCTCCCAATTTCCCCATGTGTGGTCTTAACAGAGGACACCTGCCAATGGAAGTTTGCTCCCAAGCCTGCCAGTCAGTGCAGGATCTCCTGTTCCTCCTCTTCAGCATCTTCGTTGTCATCCTCTTGGCCTTGGTGCAGCAGTGGAAGCTCCAGGTCTGGACTTTCTTTGTTGGGAAACTGCCTGAGTGTGGTGCTCTTGCCTGATGTGAACAAACAATATGATTTTTGAGACTTGTACCAGATGCATACAGTAAGGGCCTCAAGGGGTGCCCACCTTGTTAAAAAGTGGTACACTTTGACTGTGCCAAATAGGCAATAATACCATCCAATTGTTGGGCTGCATGATATCACATCGCAGAATAATCTTGATTACACGGTGCATGCATAATAATCCCCAGGGCTATATATGATGGACATTTACTTATGCCCACAATATTACAAACATTTGGGCAAAACAATAGAAAGATACTTTATTCTGGGAGCTGCTGTGACGAGCTGCCACTCTCAACGCGCCATAAGTGCCAAGAACGAATATGCTTCTTTGATATTTTAGGCGTACTGCTAAACTGCTTACCAAATTTTGGGTGTAAGTAAACACCTTCATAGTACTGAAAAGCCGACGTCCGGTCAAACGTTTACGCTCGTCATCTAAAGCCTTGGGGATTACTGTGCACGCGCCATATAATGGCGATTCGATACCGTGCAGCCCTGCCCAAATGTTCTAAAACTGTTGCTCAGTTTTGGATAAAATCTACACTGCATGCTGAGTATATGACAATACAAATCCTACCTTTGGAGAAGTAGGTCTTCAGGGCTACATGCAGTGAGATCCCAGACAGGCAGATGACAAAGCCTAGCCAGTTCAGAGCGCTCATCTTGTCCCCCATAAAGCCTGCTGCCAGCAGCAGAGTGCACACCTCCTGCATAGGAGAATTAGGGGGGTGGAGAGATATGGAGAACACAGTGAGCAAAAGGGGCGATTCGCATATACTTTAGCATGCAGAGTCAAAAAGACTAATGGCCAAAGACAAAAGAGATCAAGTCCTACCTTAAATATGCCTGCAATGGACAGTGTAAGGCTAGAGGTGCGGGAGACCAGCAGGAACTCAGAGAAGCCTAGGCCAAAGGCAAGAAGGCCGCCCACCGATAATGTGAATAGGGAGTACATGAGTGAGGACAGCTCACTCACCCGGAAGAGCTTTGCTGTGGTGCTGAGGCTCAGACCTGCCAGAAGACACACAAGCAGCAGTCACAGCCAGAGCCTGTCTCCCACGGGCACCTGCTACTAGTGGGATGCAATGCCCTTACCTTCATTGTAGACGAACAGTGGGAAAAGACCCATGAACATGAGTGGCTGAAGGTGATACATGGTGTCCACTGGATTCTGAAGACCTGGATGACAATGAGAGGGCCAGAACCACTATAACATCACCCCCTAAAGTCTGCTTTCTTAGTCCAGCTGAACAGAACCAGGAAGACTAATTCCATATCAGCAAAAAAAATAAAGGAACAACAAGATCTGAGATGATGCCTGATGTACACAAATAAAACAATGTAGCAGGGTAACAAACAGTCATCCCCATCTGCAACCGTTATTATTAATACAATACGAATAATATAATAGCTGTTATTTTGATCTATTTTAATTATTTTAACATACTGTACACTGCTGGATCTGAGTCACAAATTTTGTTCTCTACATGTGACAACATGTTAAGAATGACAATAAATGAGCCTTGGACCTTGGACCAGTCGGTCCTGCTACAGCCTGACTAGTGCATTCCTAAAAAACCTCGAATTCACTAAAATCCCAATCTACACATATTCAAAGGGAAATACAGGGTTTGGGGAATGTGACTCTGAAACAAAATTGAATTATATAATAAAACAATGATACCAGTGGCCAATAATGTAATTATATCTAACTAATAAAAAATAACAATACATTAATAAATTATAATATAAACATCTCCTATGGGTATTATGAGTCTCATGAGAATTGCCTAGTAACCACTTCAACGAAACATGCCTTACTGCCCAACATGCCGACTACCGAGCGGGGAATAGTGATCTGCCAGCACTATGCGGCTGGGCACACACACAGCACAGATTACAGTAAGCGAAGGGGCACTGAAGGGAACATGGCTACAGTCTACAAAAAGCAAATGTAATTGAATGAAATAAGGTTGTTGTATATGATAATATATGATATGATTATATGATAATTTGATTTTTAGAATCTGAGACTCTGAGCTGTGCAATGCATGTACAAAATATGTGTACAATGTGCAAAAAGACTGATCACTTTAGATTTAAAAATCAGTTTGACAATTCGCTGAAAATAAGCAGTTCATAACAGCAGCGACATTTCATTGGACAGCTGCTTTTTCCTGTCAGTAGTGTTGCTCGCTAAGACTATCGCATCGCAGTTCACGCAGCGCTTTTCTCTCCTACTGGAAATTGTGCAAATACAAATGCGATTCTACGTTGTATCAGACTTGGGTGTTAATTTATGAATTGCATCAGAACAGATCCGCAGTGAGATATCGCACGTTGTAGCAGCTGACAACACTGACACCAATGTGAGTAATTACTACAACCTGCATGAACTAGAACCTGATGGGGCACATCTTATGAAAGAAGCTGCTGGAAGATCCATCACCAAGGACCCTTAAAATGTTCTAGTAAGTGTTTCCCAGGCAAAAAGTTCACCTGACAAAGTGTCGACTATAAAGCCCATATCCTACAAGACATATATGTAGCTTCTTATGTCTAACATAAGGAGGTCCATTCTAGATTGCATAATGTAAGAAACTGCCAACAATTACTGTGATTGTCCGCCTTGTCAGTGTTAAAAAAAAAAAGTATGTTATGCGTGGTTAATGAGAAACAAAAGGGGAGCTAATTAGCATGTACTTATGAAGTACTGATATGGCACAGAAGAATGGGCTACACTCCCAGGACTATAATACAATAGTCAGAGTGCTGGACCACAATAAGAGAATCAATCAAATATAAGATGACAGGTCGCACTTAAAATGCAATAAAATTGCACTGACGTAAAGTGCGACGCCTATTTCTTATGAAGTACTGTGGAGAGCTATAGATAATTTCCATTAATGTGAGATGTTTCTAAGTGGAACTCCAGTGAAATGAGGCTCCTGGAGAACACGCAATTCAACAAGCTCTCCTGCTGCTGCATGCTCACTCCAGGGCACGCACCCAGACCAGGGCACTCACCCAGCTCAGCCTTCTGCATGAGGACCTGCGTCAGGGTCCAGCGTATGCCTCCAATGAAGGAGGCCAAAAGCACCATGATGAAGCCCTCCAGGATGAACTGGGTAGACTCGAAGGTGAACATGAACAGGCCACTCGAAATCAGCAGAACCACCACAATCAGGAATGGGTTCTGAAGAGGCAGAAGGAATGCGGATCAGAGCCGAAGGACTATACATCTGTGCCTACAGTTTCAGAATAAGTAAACATCGTTGTGTACTCATGCACCTGTAATAGAACCACCAACTTACAGGTTCCTCTAGCTTGAAGATCAAAGAGAAGAACAAGATGAATAGAACAGCTGAAGACTTGGTCATGGTGTATCTGTAAGGCATCCAGACAGACAATCACTGCAGGGCAAGGATGACTTACAAACATGGCAGAGCCTCAACACATGGTCTTCCATTTGAAACATACATGGAGGAAATATAACAAACTTCTCGACAGTAAAAAGGATCTTTGAGAAACTGTCTCTTAAAAGGCATCAACTTATTATGCTCTCCTATAATTAGACATCTGCACCGGCGTTCTTACAGGCTGATGGTGATGAACAGGAAGCTCCAGTTAGACAGACCTATATCCAAGGCTGTCGCCAGGGCTGGTGGGGGGAGAGGGACACGGGGCTCCAGTAAACGTCCATGTTCCAAGATTTGGGCAGAATGAGGTGCATGTGTATCACTACAGTGACAGCAATTAAGCAGTAAATTGTACCACATGCGCATATTCTACAAGTTCTTTTCAGTATCTCTGCATGATGAGATAAAGCTTTTATTTGGGCCGCATACACAGATCCGACATAACATGAGCACCACCTGCCTAAGAGGTCCCCACTTCGCCCCACCCAGGCACACGACCTCTGAAGGGGTCCATGTGCTATCTGGCATCCTGGCACCAAGACATGAGCAGCAGATCCTTTTTGAGATCTTTGTGTGTATGTATATATGTGTTCATGATACAGGCCCCAGCTGTCACAGTGGAGCCCTTCCCTTGTTGCCATGGAAATAAGGTGAGTAGTGTTGAACTATACAGCAGACGTTCTTTAGTACCACTTACAGTTTATGCACTCTCTTCTGTAGGGTCATGTTTGATCCAAATTACATCTGTCCAGATAACACATACAGCAGTAACAAGACTAGTTGTGATACATTAAGGAAAAGGAAAATTAACTTAGTAGACATACACACCTGTAGGGGCCACTTTGGTGAGGTAGATTTTCCAGCTCATTAAAACTCTAGGTTTGCCAGTCCAACAATGCATAGCTGAACGTGCCAGTGCGGAGAAGCAGAATATCATAACCAGGTGCACCAGGGTCATAAAGAGAGGGAAATGGAAGCCCTGGGGAAGGAAGGATTAGTCAAAAAACAAGCACAGAAGAATAAGTCTCCGGCTCCAATCAGCTCCCATTTTTCCATTTGAGAAATTCAGTAATCTTTGTTTGAAGGATGAATGTTGAGAGCCTTGACTTAGGTGCAAATAGAAGACACATCACTCAAAATGCTGGTGTTCTGCATATACAGATACGGTTGTGTGTTAAAAAAGCACATGGGGTTTCTGCAGACCTCATCTGAGTCAGTGACGGCTAAGTGCAGGGGGCCCACAGAAGGCACAGCATTCCCGCTCACCTTCATCAGCCATTTGTTATAAAAGGTGATGCCGATGGAGAAGACGTAGTAGAAGAGAACCAGGCCCACAGTGCGGAGTGCCCGGCACAAAAACTGCACCGGGCACACCATGGCAGCACGTCACCGCCGCTGCGGACTAAGCTGGGGCTACTGACAGGGCAGCATGGCCACCTCTACCCTGAATAACAAAAAAAAGCATCTATAAACACACACTGATATGCATTTTCATATATTTATCAGACAGGGGGGCAGGGAAGTAGCAGCCACGATGCAGCTGCAGCACATTACTTCTCTATCAGCTGATAACAAGCACATGACATGATAACAGTACGTTGATACTTCCACGTGGAAGGGAGAACCAGCTGGAACACCGCATACAGCTATAAGGGGGAAATCGAGTCATGCTTACCCATGTTATTACTATTATGTCATGTTATGTTAACATAAGCCTCCATTAGATAATCGGCTAGCTGCTGAAAAGGTAGGGTAGCGAATGATGACAAAAGAGACACATATCAGTTACCGATTCGTTAACGCGAGTAGATGGAGGCGGAATATTCCGCAGCTCACTAACTCGCACCAACGCTGTCTAAGGAAGCAGTCCCCGTTACTGTAAGGGTTACGTTCATTTGCTCTCGTAGTACACTATTGTCGTAATTCCGTCAATACAGCTACCAAGCGTTTCAGATCAGATTAATAATGAACAATCCTATTCATCCAAAGCGTTTACAAAACTGTGTATTATGTATAACTATACGCAGAAAGCTTAGAGAGAAGTTACCGCAAAGGTGGGACCGTGCCATCGCCCGAAGCGCCCGCTGACGTGGGGCAGGCAGGCGCAAGGAACGCCGGGAAGCGGAAGGGGCGGGGCTCGGCGCGGCGACGCGTCGCACAGTGCGGGAGGGGAGGGGAGGGGAGGGGCTCGGCGCGGGGCAAACCTCATTCAGCCAGAAACCACATGTAATACAATCACTTCTTTTAGAAAAGCCTCCCTCACTGAAATCATGCGAGGCTTATACGAGCCAACTATACATTGCCAATTATGTTGTAATAAAACTGAAATATGTTATACTACATTACCACTTATTAACTGTTTATTATGCACACAGATTTACCTTAATTTTCTGTCCAGTGCAAGATTGTTCAAGCTGCGGTCCGGGTTCCCTGCGCTTAAAATTAAAATGCAAATACAGCGTACAGCGCGGTGCACGACGCTGGCTGAGTTTCGAAAGGTTCGCATCCTTCCTAAACTTATAAATAAAAGTGTGCGATGAAGAAGTTTAATAACTACGTTTTATAAACAATTCATAAATACAATATAACTGGCATACCTCTGTTCTTTATATAATAATACATTAAATATTATGTAACTTGAAATTGTATTTCAAAACCTGTAACACAATGAATTCATGTATCAGTGCCATTAGCAGCGCACCACGTTGTTTTATTCTTTTTTTGTCTTAAGTAAGTTTGCATTCCGGTTCTTAGAGGTGGGTGGGTGATGATTTAATAAATATTACCGTAGCAGGGACCGGCTCCAGACACGACAAGTGGGTATGAAAAATTAATGGATGGATGAAGGGTACTATAGATGAGGCTTCATTCAGAAGGATTAGGAAAGAATTCAGTACAATTTAACATGTCTAACTTCTTTTCTATTAAGTGCACAAAATGAAAAACGCTGTTCTTGGAACTACTATAATTACGGTTGCACCATGTAGAGATTTTTGGGAAAACTGCGTTCTACAATGGATATCACTCAGAGCCAATGAACAATTGGGGAGCGACCTGATTTCTGGGGTTGGTGCTACCCCAACCCTTCACATAGCTGTGCCTCTGCAATCAATCATCTTAATTAAACTGATAATTAAGAATCACAATTCTTCAGACATTATTGGATTGTTTTTAAGTAGTCTGCTTTGAGTCTTGATCAGAATCCGACTGAACTGCTATGCAAAGGGATGAATCTCGCAGTTGGCAGGAGGAACCCATCAAACCAACCAGAATTGCACCAGTTAGGTGGATTCTGGAGATAAAGATGACTTTTTTTTGTCCGGCTCCTCCCTGTTGCAGGGCACTTTATCGTAATGAAGACTGAATGGCTACTAAACTGCACTGAAAAAATATACTTGCGGCCCTGTTTGTGTGGCAGTGAAGAATGTTAAATAAACATAAAAAATGTGGAAATGTACAAAGTAGGGTTATTGTTTTGTTTGGGTGACTGGCATCCAGTCCAGGGTGTAGCCCTGCCTTGTGCCCTGTGCCCCCTGGGATAGGCTCCAGGCCAACGGTGATCCTTTCTTCATGTCCATGTCTTAAATGATCATGTTTCTATTTGTTATATGTCTTAGTATTTATATTCTGTTTATTACTTTCTCATTTGCACTGTGAATAACAATAATGATATTTCATAACCCCATGCATCATATAACAAAATTTGCTATAAAACATACTATGAGCTTTGAGATGGGTATATCATGGATTCTATCCTTTTATTGGTTTATTTTTGACAAGCTACAAATTTAAGATGGTCTTTGATATATACATATTTTTATGATATTCTTCAAATTATGTCACATTGTAGAACATTGTCTCAATCACTGTATGTTTTCCATCATTTTCATCCACTCTAGAAAAAGACAAGAAAATGAAAGAATGAGTAATGAAAGGACCCTAGTCAAGCCACAATACAAGTCACATCAGTTATGAAGAGGGCTGGACTTCAGGTCCCCCATGTTATATTGTGCTGGGGGGTAGGGGAGGGGGAGGGGATTCTGCCAATTCACTGAATATAGGGTTGACCTCACATCAATACATGCATTATATATAAAATCCATGTTTAAGTCACCGTGGAATCCATGTGATCAATTAGATTTATAATGGTGACTACAAGTCAGTGATTATTTCAGATGTGACATGTCATATTACTGATTAAAAAACATTAAATGTTTAAGCTGCCATACATCTGGATGCCACACAGCTAAATAAATGTGACATGCAATTTATGTAGCCAGTTATAATGAGTAAGTGTCTCACCATCATAGTCAATCCTGCCATCATTGTTTTTATCGGCATCAGCCATGAGTTCTTCAATGTCATCCTCATTCAAAGGTTCTGCAATGGAGCGCAAAATATCCCCAAACTCCTCACGGTCAATGAAACCATCAGCATTCCTGTGGAGTAAATCTGTTGTTATGTTTGTGTGTGTGTATGTTATGACCATCATAACATTGTATAACCAGAGAAACTATCAAACCTTCATGCAAAAACATACCTTAACCTGGTCAGGCTGGTTCTTTCAGCAGGGCATATATATATATATATATATATATACATATATCACACACACACACAGAACCCCAGAAAAAAATTAAGCACAATTTAAAAATAAATAATTAAATAAATAAATAATCTGTACTTTTAAATCCTGGTTTAATCCTGGTTCTGCTGGCAGAAGGCTACACTGAGCGGCAGGTTGCTTCCAGGTTCAATGTTTCTAAGACAGCAGTAGCCTACA
>JAODKM010000099.1:14984288-15008581 GCA_026780845.1 Petrocephalus sullivani | reverse complement strand
GGGGGGGGGGGGGGGGGGGGGGGGGGGGGGGTGGGGGGGGGGGGGGGGGGGGGGGGGGGGGGGGGGGGGGGGGGGGTTCTCCCAGTTAGCCTTGTCTGAGAACCTGCCAGACAGCCAAGCTGCCACATGGTCTGTAGCCGCATGGACTTGCCTCTCTGTCACGCTCCCTCTCTTACTCTGTCACACACACACACACACTTCATCTCACACTGTACCAGTGCATCTTAGGCCTAACTGCCACATGGCCAAAGCCGGCGTGGATCGGCTCCATTTTCTGATCTTCCCCCTTTCTTGGTTTCCTTCACCTGGGATAGTACGTCACACTGGGCAAACTAAAGAACTGGAGTCACCAGCCTACAGTTTAGAAGGTAGGTCCACACCATGCGAGCCCCTCCAGGACGGTAAGCCGCACGGCCACGTTTGACTTCTTGGAGTGTCACTCCACTCTTCGTTTGCATCAGTCAAACAGTTTTACTGGCAAGTAATGTAATTATACTGTAGAAATCTTGGATTTACCTAAAACTCTGAATAACATTGTTCTTGTTTTCCTCGTTAAATTTGGCAAATGTATTGTTTTAACTGTAGACTGTGCTGCTTGTGTGACTGGGCGCTCCAGGCACAACTTCAGGATGTCGATCAAAGTTCATTTTCCAAAGAGAGTCACTTGTATTCAGGCCTTGGCAGCTACTGTACTTGTCTCCTTGTCCAAACTGACATGTCCAGGACTCAGTGGGAGAGTACAGAGACGGATGAGTTTGGTATCTGGGAGTCACAGTGCTGGTGTCCTTCAGCACATCTTTCTGTGTAGCGTTCCTGTTCACCAGGAGCTGCTCCCAGCCTCTCTTTGCTCTGCAGGATACTCCACAATGTGTCCACCTGGACCTGTTTGTGTGGGATTACACCGTATGTACCGCGTGTGTGGCTGAACGTCTCAGGAAGGTCACTGGTGTTCCCTGCTTCTCATATCCAAGCTCAACATGTCGTTTTGTGCCAGTGGTCCAGTCTGCTGTTTGACAGACCTCATTGGCATCATCCATTTCCTTATCCTTTAAAAACCAGTAGCAAATTATACTCTATATACTTATTGGTTGATAGAAAAATTGCATGGTACATTGAGCGACAAAAGCATAGATTTTTTATTTCCCTTTTGAATGAAAATATTAATATTTATATGTAAAATCTCCAACCATTTACTTGATATCTCACATGAAGTATAGGAAATACCAGCAGACGCACGGTCTGCGTGGAAGTGAGATTAATCTCTCCAGTACATCACCATCATCTTCCATTTTTTGCTATACAGCCAAAAATCTAAAAATAATGCATCATTAATCTAGTTTTTCTAGTATCTCTTCTCCTTGCTTTTACCTCCTTGTACATGAGTCATATAAAAAAGGACATCTGTTCCAAATAGCTTTGTTTTGGTCTTGGCCATTGTGTTTCCCGATAGGCTCTTGGTAACAATGGAATCCATGGCAACTTTAATTGGGAGCATTATTGGTGTGACAGTCATGCAGGATATATGCTGGTTTTATTTTTGTGTCAGAAAGGCTGCTTTTAGAAGACGGACCGTGCGTAAATGTATATCCTAATATGCGAGAGTGCATTTGCCCAGATCATATCTAGGTCACGTGCTGTAAAGCCAGGACTGACTCAGAAGCCATTAGTACGCAGGGCCATTAGGTGGGTCCTTTCCTTTGTGACAGGCCCACGCCCCCCCAGCCTGTCACATCCTCCCATGGGCGTGCTGCTGCTTTAATAGGGTGTGTGCTGTGTGTGAAAGAGCCTCCTTGAACTTGGCCGCAGGCTGGCCGGTGATGTGAGACGGTGTAGTGGGTGAACCTAGCCTGCTCGACCTGGTAGCCTCGCAGACAGACAGAGGATCTTTTGAGCTCTGCGTAAGCACGTATATATGGCACACACAAATGTGTGTGTGTGTCCCTGGCGCCGTCACATGGGCGCCCTGCCCATATGCGTGTCGGGAGAAGCCGCCCTGTATCTTCTCCTCATTGTCCTGTCCTCCTCCCCTGTGGATACAGCCTCCATGCTGACATCCAGTGGACCCCTTTCAGCTGCAGCCACCCGTGGCTAAGCTGTTATGACAGGCTGTAGCGTCCTCTGACCCCCCCACTTCTCCCAGAATACATGCCTGAGGTTTGGGTTTGGGTGGGCGCTAGGAGAGTAACAAAGAGTCTGCTATTGCTGAAGCCCTGGGGAACACAGACCCCATGTTTGGAAAGAACCACTGGCTATCACTGGTATCTTGGAAGAAGCGAGGTAAGACACCTCGAAGAATGGCTGCCAAAAGGAAAATTCCAGATGGACTTTCTGAAGAGTTACACATGTACTGATCAATATTAAGGTCTACTGTAGGGTAAACAGACACTCAGTGCTCTTTTCTGGGACACCATCCAGGGCACAAATTATCTCTAGCAGGGAGATCAGGATGTGTGCTCCTAGATTGCAGGGGATGGACAGCTCATTGTTTTATAGTTTATTTATATTTATTTTTTAGGTATTATTTTATAGAGTTTGTTTCATGATTGACAATAAATTAAAAATACAGTGTTTTAAAGCTTCTCCATTTAGACAACTTTAACTTGGTTTTGGTTTAAGAGAAGGATGCTTGTTTGATCTTGCTATGTAACTGAATCTTCTATGGTTTTCCAGTGTGGGAGGACAGACATTAGGACCTCTGGCCTTTCTCAGCATGACTGATTTCCTCTGGTGTTCAGAGTCAGATCAAATTTTCTAGCACCATTTGAAATCGGTTGTGTTGAAGGACATGGCGCCCTTTTGATAGGGGAGGATCTGACAGACTGACACACTGATGTGGTAGGCATGTGTGGTTTTACAGCTAACAGTGTGTAGCCCCTCATGAAATATTCCCCAGTAACATCATGTTCTTTCAATGGTCTCTTCTTGTCACAGACCATTAAAATATCTTTTCATGCAAATCAGTGCAATCAGAGCAATCAATTGTTATTTTTATTTATGAAAGCTCTGCAGCTGGTATTGCACTTGTTTCCATGGTGCATCTCAAGGTGTTAAACTGTGTTGTCTTTCCCTGCCCTCATTTTGCGTAAGTTTGGAATTAACATGACTGGTAGCCAATCATTAAACGTACCACCAGAGACACTGAGGCTCCCACAATCCCGTCGAGTCCACACTAATACACACGCAACCAGACAGGACCCAAGGAACTCTCCCCATTGGACAATTACCTTGGTGGCTGCCAGGCAACCTTGCTCACCACCTTCAGAGTCTGACGCTGCTGCAATCATGACCCAGAAGGTGAGACGCACAGTGGATCAACACCTACCGACAGGACTTGGCTCAACCCCTGATACAACAAGAGGTAAGAGAAGTGGAATTTACTGGGGGAGCTGATGTTTGTTCTGGCTAGGATGAGTGAAACTGAAATGTTGGCTAAGAGGAAAAGCAGCTTTAATTAAAATGTCATTCCAATTGTACTCTCATGTTTATAGTTGTTGAAAGACACGTCTATGTGGCAGTTATTGCCATGGTACATGGTGATGCCCGCTATTTCAGTGTGCAGGTTGAAACTGGAAGCATCAGTCAGCAAAGTGGAAATCAAGATCTCAAGAATGCTGATGCCGTAGCTTGGAGGCAGCAGATCTGGCAGTGGGCAGCCAAAGTGAGGATGAACAGGCAATGGGGGAAACTAAATACTCATCTGCACGAGCATAAGCCATGGAGCCAAAAGCCTCAGGAGTCTGGCACGGAGCTGAAGTACCAGCAGCACCTGCACAGGTACGCCCTGCTTTCTCAGTAACTGGCAGCATGCGAAAGACCATAGCATTGCATAATTCTGAAATAATGCTCTTCAGGACAGCTTTAGCTCCGTAGCTTCAGCTTCAGGCTTAGAGAAAAACAGCTCTGTTTTAGTGGGCATGGCAGGAATGACCATCACTAAAATAAAGTAAGACTGCTGCTAGATTAATGGTATAATTACAGGGAGAAGGCTTTGCCGTGTTTACTGTCCTTGTTGATGCAGACCTTGGGTGTGTTTTCGTGTGTGCTTAACCAGCTGTTCCTCCACGCAGACTTTTTGGGCGAGAGACAGCAGAGTATTTTCTTAGCCCTTCCCTTGTGGATGTGCCAGTGTCTCCATGGCTCCGAGAATGGATGGATCAGATGGGAGGTGATCTGCTCTCTCCACACACAATGCATGGTTCTGCACCTGACATAACCTGACAAAAGCAGTTATAACAGACACTAAATAGAAATGTTTCCAAATTCCTGAAAGTCTTGTCCCACTTAAGTAATATTGGGAAACACTTTTGGATAATAATAATGGGACATTTTCAGACAAAGTATTGATCCATTTCATATGGTGCTGCCATCTAGGGATGGACAACCTGAATATCCACACACCATATTTGTTTCTTGAATGAAGACTGAAAGTTGGCCACAGGAGAAAGGTTTATATATTTTCTGACTCATGGGGAGTAAGGAGTAAATATTTCTGCTTAAGTAAATGTTGTAATATAATGACAATGTCAATAAATTAAATTAACTTGCTCTTTCATACTTTACATACTAGTACTGAGATCAATCAGATCTCAGTAGTCAGCAGGAGACTTCTGCAATACACATACATGAGGGTCAAATAGATAATCTTGTTTCAGGTAAATCATATAGTGTATTATCCAAGAGTGCAGGAACATTATATGCAACGCGTGTAACTTCGATTTTTATGGCTGCAGTGGTACAGACATTTTTGTTTTTCAAAAATAAATGAAATGATGTTCCACAGTGGGCTCTATTTTGATGATCTAAAACAAAGTGCAACTAACGTTTATGGGCGTGTCCAAATCCATCTTGCTATTTTGGTGGTGGAAAAAACAGACTTTGTGCCATGAGCTATGGCAGATTGATATTATAATGGATTGTTTGGGCCACTTTTGATTGGTTTAACTGACTGTCACACAAGGAGGACGGTATGAATTTGTATTAGGGATGCAACAATTGCAATTTCCTTGGCAAAAACACAGATTTTTTTTGTAAGTGCAATCAGCCGATACCAATTCTTCCGATACCGGTTTTTCTTTTTTTTTTTGGTTTGCAAATACAAACAGAAATCAAATTTTCTTCAAAATAGCAAAATCTTATTAAACTTCAAATACAACTAAGTAAATAAATAAATACAACCCCAAATACAACTAAAGTTTAATAAATTATTTCAAATAATAGATGAAGTAAGTAAAAAAAATATAACAATGCACATTTTATTTGTCTTGGCAACATATTATGACCAAAATGCCACTACTTAAGCATTAATAGCAAGTTTCTCTTTATAAACCGAATTGGAAATGATTGTAAAACTGAATACCGCTTTGAGATCCGGTTATAGCAGCCTGTGTGTGTGACACGAAACTAGATTAAACAACTCCGGTAGCCCGACATCGGAAAAGTAACACGTACTCGGTATTCTGTATTTTGGGCTGAAGTAATTAATCATTTTTCTGAAGCCATTATCCTCAACTATAAAAAACGGCTGGTCATCCAGTGCCATGAATTCCATAATTTTCCTCATAATTCCTTTGCTCTTATCATTGCTTATGCCAATGAAAGACAGGACAGACTCCTGGCTTGTAGATCGCTCCAAACATGCTCTGCTGGCTTCAGTTTTAGCAGCTTTCGCTGAAATGCACTGGTGTAAAACTAGCAAAACCACTTTGCGTTGTGGTTTCTGCCGGTGTAAAATAGGGTCCAGTATGTTAGTATGTCAGGTTAACATACTGCTCCAGTAACTTCTCCTGCCTCACAGCTTGAGCTAGTATCGGTCTGTCACATGATCAGGCAGGTCATGTGGCTTGTCTTCCAGACCAGATGAGTGGAGAGGTACTGTGGAACACCCTACGAGAAAACTCTGAGACTCGGCTAACTGAAATGGAATCAGACTGTCCAAAGGTGAGATCACTCTGCCTCAACACGGCGTAATGTTGCATATGGCCCTTCATAAATTACCTGGGCTCATCAAGTTTATCACAGTTGGTGATGCAGCTGCTTTGTTGTTGTCAACTCAAAAGAAAACAGGTTCAGAGTAAGTTTGTTGAGAGTGTTTAAACTACTTCTGAGCCTTTTAATACCCCTTGTAGAGCTTTGAAGAAAATAACTGAATCTCACATGTAATCCAGACAGAAAGCTTGTCATGCATTCATCTCATTTTGATATAAAAATTCCTTAAAAACTAAAATCAAAATTATGATTGTATATACCGTAATTTCCGGACTATAAAGCGCACTGGAATATAAGCCGCACCAGCTAAATTTGGGGGAAAATACAGATTGTTCCATATATAAGCTGCACTCGACTATAAGCCGCAGGTGTTTTAATGTTTAATTACGGTATATAAGGGTTCCTGCTACCACGGAGGAGATTGTTGGGACAGAGATGACTGTTTGGGAACGCAAAACATCCCATTTATTAACATTTGAGAAATACAATAAATCTTTCAATCAATCAATCAAACTTTCACATCTTTGACATGACGAACACCATTCGTGCAGTGCACAAATAATACAACGGTGCGCTCCCAGCGCACGTCCTGCAGTCATAGTACCGTAGTAGTGCAGTATAACAAAAAACAAAGCTTACAGCGCTTGATGAGGCAATAACGTTAAATGGCTAAATTTAATTCGTTTTTAAAAGTGCTTGCCTGTAACACAGCAGTAAAGGTGCAGTAACGCGGCCGTTTACTGTATCAAAATAACCAGCTATTTCCTTCTTTGACAGCCAGATCGATTGTCTTTAACTTAAAAGCAGCATCATATGCACTTCTCCGTTTGTTTTCCATAATGAGGGTGTGTGCATGAACACTTCCTTGGCGCAAACTGTCTCGCTCCGTTAGCTGTAAAAATAAGCTACACCTTTGTATAAGCCGCAGGGTCCAAAGTAAGTGAAGAAAGTAGCGGCTAATAGTCCAGAAATTACGGTACTCAAAAAAAAACCCCAAAGCAGAATGCAGATTTGAACCCTATAGAGTGGTGTCCCATTAAACACAAACTAAACGGGAAACATTTTTCAACTACTCAACAGCCATTAACAGTTTGAAGTCATTAACATTGTCTGAACAATTTTGACTCCTTTCAGTAAAAAGCTGTCTGCAAGTTCATCCTTAAGATTTAAACGCTTAAGGAAATCAAAATGGAAAGTTAAGTTAAGTTATCTGTTTTTTTAAGTCTTGCTAATGTCCAGACATTTAGATCATTATAAGTTTAATGTTTTGGGTTTGGCCCATTTTTTATCGCCCATGAATGTATATTGAGACTGCATTCTAAGGCAGCAATAAGATGTAACAGTGGATTTCAGGTCGACTTTCAAAGCTGCATATCCTCCAGGTATCATTCCAGGTTGCAAACAGCAGAAAAGGTCCCCCAACGCGTGGGGAGAGGCACCTATCTCGCTTGTCCTTGGTCAGGCTCATGTTTCACTCTGCCCAGCTGCACCAAGCTCAGACTGCCCTGCTACTTTCCAAAAACCCCCTACCCCAGCTGATGACTGACTCCTGGGTAGGGGAGGGTCCACGTAAGTATCTCCCTTAGGTCAGATAAAAAACAGGGGAGGCCAGCAATGACTAGCCAGAGTGAATACAGAGAGACAAATGTTTCTAAAGGTGTAAAAATATTTTTTTATGTTTCTATGTATCATATATTATTCTGTTCAAGTAGCCAACCTTGCACATGATGTGTTAAACTCCGTGCCCTGTGTTACTCCAGAAGTTCTTCAGTCCACTTAATGGCAAATACAATCCACAAGAGGGCAGGAGCTGCCTACAAACAAATCAGACGCAGAATTATTTGGTTTTATTATTTACAAAAGTAATATATGAACAAAAGTACTGGGACAAACAGCTTAATCGCTGAATTCAGGTGTTTCATTCAGACCAATTTCCACAGGAATATAAAATCAAGCACCATGCAGTCATGTTTACAGACATTTGTGAAAGAATGGGTCCTTCTGAAGAGCTCAGTGAATTCAAGCATGGTACTGTCATAGGATGCCACCTTTGCAATAAGTCAGTTTGTGAAATTTCCTCCCTGCTAGATAAGCAGTATTATTGCAAAGTGGAAGTATTTAGGAGAACAGAAACTCAGTCACCAAGTGGCAGACCATATAATGTGAGTGGGGTAGCCAGATACTGAGACACATAGGCCCTCATTTATCAAAATGAGTGTACATTTGGGTGCAAAAAATTGGCGTATGATAAGTTCCACGTGTGATTTATGAAAAAGGGTGTACCTGGCCAATTCCGGCATACGCACATTCCCGCATTGATAAATCCGGCGATTAGAAACAAACGTAATTCACGTTCCGTGCCCCTATTTAGTCATTTACTGTCCTCTGTCCTGTGTTTTTTCTGCTTAACTTTCCCATAATATTGCGGCTACTGCAATCAAAGCCATACATAATGTGGTCAATAATGGCCAACCAGCGGCGTTTATAGATAATTGTTTTTAACAAAACCCCGACTGAAGGGGATTTTTATATTATTTTGCATATTAAAATATGTAGAATTATGGGAGTTGGGGCATGGCGGTAGGCTTGTGCACGTCCATAACAATTTGCGCTGATTGGGATGTAAAAACGGAAAGAGCGTAAAATTTTACCTACGCACAGTTTTATGCATCTGGGATTTTTTTGGCGTAGACATTTCTGGTTTAGTGCGTACACCATGTTTTAGTGTGAATTCTATGCATGCCTTTATACATGAGGTCCCAGGTCTTGAAGAAAAATACTAGATGGTTTTCTTGCTTGTTCTCAATCCTTGCTGGTTGTAGTTAAAGCCATGTTCATAAATTGTACATAAATTATTCAAGTCCAGACATTTTCCGGAGTTGCCCTTCCACACATGAAGCACACAACTCTTTAGTTTTCTGCGTTGGAGGCATTTACAACAACTACTAATATTCCAGTCAGTACATGGGGTGGCGCTGGGGTAGAGCATGCAGCAGGCAGAACATGACGCGTAATATATCCTTTGCAATGACGACTGTTTCTGCTTTAATATCAGTTCTACATTTATTTGGACGTAATGGCAATACCAGCAAAATAACAAATCCATATACTACGGAAGCGTATTGCATTCATCTGGAAAAGAAAATTGGTTTTGATTTTCCGAATGAATGACATAGTCAACTAATCATAATTCCATCTACGCTACTGAATACATTAATATTTCCCAATGTCTCAAACCAAGATAAAAAATAAAAGCACACAGATTGCACACCATGAAAAACAGGATCTGAGGATCAATCGGAAATTATCCGGAATTGTATTAGAGATCTAGCAAGGTAAAGTCTGTTAAATGTCCAGTACAACAGTTTCAGACATTTCTGTTCACATATACAGCCCCTCTGGGTAATGTATAGAAAAGTACCGGGTGGCAGTGCATGTCTGAAAGAGGCTTAAAAGTGACATTGGTTAAATGCCCCCTTGTGGCCAAATCCTGCAATTTTTGTTAAGTGACATTTTTTTAAAGTAACGTAGCACCGGGGGGATTAGCATATCCCAGCGTGCTCACAGGCGATGTGTGCATAGCCCCTTGTTCTGTTGTTATAAATAGTTATTTCCCGATTGTGGCGTATATGTTTTGTATGTATGTGGCATCATATGTGAAACCTGTCTGATCCTTGTGTGTCCCTAGCTATGTATAAATCCCCCACCGTGTACCTGACAGTGTGGCATCTGACTTCCTTGTATTTCCGATTTTTTTATTGGTTTGGGGCATATTCAGTATCTGGTTAGATTCTATTACAGGCTCAATAAAAGAGCTTCAGTCACTTCTGTAAAAAAGTCTTTTCATCATTTGGCACTTGCGTCATACTTCCCAGTGCCATAGTAATGTACGTGATAATATCGTGTATCGCCAATATTATTGAAAGACATCGTATCAGGTTTGAAAACTGAATATTGCCCAACCCTACTGATGTAATAATTCTCTGACACAGCTTGATTTCTTCGGCCGTGATGCGAGTCCGCACTGACAAAAAACTGCGTACACCATCTGAGTGCTGGCATGGGATTTCCATGTCCAAATTGATAAATTCAGAAATTTGCGTTGAAATGACCATACACCTGTTTTTCTGCCATACGCACTCTTGATAAATGAGGGCCATAGTTCATAAAAGTCACTAATATTATGTTGACTCAATAACTGCAGAGTTCCAAACTTCCTCTGACATTAACCCCACCACAAAACCTGTGTTTCTGGAGCTTCATGGAATGGGCTTCCATGGAGCTGCATGCAAGCTTCACATCACCAATCACATTGCCAAGCAACAGATGAAGTGGTGTAAAGCAAGCTTCTAATGGACTCAATGGAGCAGTGGAAACAAGTTCTGTGGAGTTGAGAATCACACTTCTGTCTGGCAGTCTGATGGACGAATCTGGGTTGCCTGCCTGACTGCATTGTGCTTTTTGTAAAGTTTAGTGGAGGAGGGATAATGGTATGGGGTTGTTTTTCCATGGGTTGAGCTAGGCCCCTTAGTTTCAGTGAAGGGAACTCTTAATGCTTCATAATACCAATACATCTTGGACAAATCAACGCTTCCAACTTTGTGGAAACAGTTTGAGGAAGGCCCTTTTCTGTTCCAGCAAAACTGTGCCCCAATGCACAAAGCAAGGTCCATAGAGACCTTATTGGGTGAGTTTTGTGCAGAGGAACTTGACTGGCCTACACAGAGCCCTGACCTTTGGGATGAACTAGAACGGAGATTGCAAGCCAGGCCTTCACATCCAGCATCAGTGCCTGACCTCACAAATGCTCTTCTGGATGAATGAGCAAAAATTCCCATAGACACACTCCAAAATCTTGTGGAATGCCTTCCCAGAAGAGTGGCAGCTGTTATAACTGCAAAGGAGGGAATGACTCCTTCCTGATGCCTATGGATTTAGAATGTCATGTCATAGGTGCAATGGCCAGGCGTCCCAATATATTTGTCCAAAAACTGTAATTAAGTTGCCCGTCTGTACATGGACTTTCTTCTATTCATAAATGTATTCCTGTAATGAATGTGCTAATGGGAAATTAATAAAACTGCATGGTTAAAAGAGCAATTAAATTTTTTCAGAACTCGGAAGTATGATTTACACTGCTACAAAAAAAAATTGTATTAAGAAAAATAAGTCATTTGTATTGAGAAAAAAAATAATGAAGATCAGGTCCGAATTCTGATGGCTAGCGTTCTTTTTATTACAGCTAGAATATGGGTTCAACAGAAACATTTTGGCATTAGGCCTTCCTCACATCATCAGTGCGCCACCTGATTTTCATTATTTTGACTAACAAAGAATACTAAATTTACTGAATTGTATATTCTGTACATCTAGATTGTAATCCCTGACAAATTATATTTTCTGCCTCAAAAAACCACATGGCAGTTTCACATGGCTTTTGTGATACAGACATATGGCCCATTTGCTTAATTTTACATTATATAATCAGAAATTAACCTGTTGGTAAATTAATAGACAAGTGGATAATATTCTATTATCAATAAAAGATATTAAGAAATGTATTACTGTAATATGCTGATACAAGTATGGACAGGCGATTTAACAAAGCAACACATGGATGGATACCAGGTTGCTATTGAGTTATACCAGTCCTTTTTTGTATTTTTTGGACTTGTGTTGTAATTTAACCCAAATACTGAGGTAAACATAAATTATTATGTACAGTAAGTTGCTAATTACATTGCCAGCAACTATACTTTTGGGAAAACATACACTTATTTAACTGGGGAGTACTAAACAACATTACTAAGTCTGTGATACTGACATTGACAAAGGGCTTCTGTACTTGACGTAGCCTACTTTTGGTTAACTAAACCAATATCTACTGCAGTAAAAATATATTAAGAAATTTAAAAAAATCATTACAAACAACACATTTTCAAGATGCTCAGAATGCTGTTTGGAGTTTTTGATAAAACAATTTTAAAGAAAAAAAATATATATGTATTGTATGACACCTTTAACTGGTGCGATATCTTCAAATTTACATCTTTAGAAGGTTAGTAAAAAGTCGCTATAATTACACTTATAATTACCTATCAACATCAGCAGGGGTAGGTTTGTTCTCTTTGGGGCCCACCTGCCCTCTAGTGTAGTGAACATTTGTATCCAACAGTGAACCATACACTTAAATTCTTGATACTACAAAAAAGTAAACATCGTTCAGTTTTACCTTTTCAAAAAGATAAAACTTTAGGACTTAAAAACCGATTGACCTTTTTTAAGTCCCAAAAAGCGGCTATTTAGGTTATGCTACATGCATAGGTATGCCACAATTAAGGAGTCTCGTGTACTCTGTGGACTTTGGATTACTGCCACATAATTACCTGCCAGCTACTGCTAGTCCAAGCCGTAGTTGTGCTGCTGTTTCACATTCAATTATCGATTAAAATTACAAGCGAATCAATTTTAAACCGCTCCCTCTGCTTGTAAGAACAGCGACGGCGAGCGTCTTCTCGGGCGGCTGGCGCGCGGCGGAGTGCCTACCTGGCGGGCGTTTGTCGTGCCGGCGGCTGCGCAGTCGAGCGCGCGGCGGCCCCGCCTCCCCTTAAAAGGGGCGCGCCTCGGCCCCGCCTCCCCTTAAAAGGGCGCGCCAGCGCCTGGGCGCCACTGGCACGGTGCGGGCAGGTGGACCTGCGGGCAACGGGGCGTCGGCCGCACGGAGCCGCTTCTAGGTGAGACAGCTGAACTTTCCCTATAATTCTATTTAAAGACCAAACATTTTCACAGGCAGGAATAAAAAAAAAACGACGGGGGAACTTTTATACACAGAATATCGGCTATTGCATACGGCACTCCAGCATTTACATTTACAGTATTTAGCTCTATTTTACCGTAATGAGTAGTTCTTATTTTAGCCGTTCATTACTGTAGTATCACTGTTCTTATGTTTACTGTAAAGATGAGCTGTTGAGATTAAGCATAGAGTAATGGCTTTAATTTGTTTTACACTTAACATATAAACTTTAAAAATCGGTTATCTCCGTCTTACAGTCGCCGAGATGCTGGCTGTGCCGAGACGGAGTACAGCCTGTGAGCGGTCCGGTGACAGAGAGGGCTTCGGCGATCGTGCATGTAGTGTTGCGGACGCGGGGTCTGCTGGCTTAGGGTGGTGTCTCCGGGGCAATGCTGATGAAGATTAAGGCTTACTGTCCAGCGAGCAACTACAAATATAACAACGTGAAATTACCTTTATATGTTTGAAGTTACTTGAGAAGAATATAATTTCTTCCAGTCAAACAGCTTTTAATGTTTTATGTTTTGTTTTATACACTGTTACTCCTGTAAATGAAAGTTATGACCAGAATAACCCGTTTTGCTATATAGCTTTGCATAATTTCTAATTTCAAATTAATTCTATATAAGCATTATTATAATTTCTCTGTCATTTTTAAAATATACCATTTATTTTAAAATAATCTAACATATACAAGCACCTGCACACATGCATTATTCACACACACACACACACACACACACACACACACACACACACACACACACACACAATAATATTACACATACTATTGTTATTTGTGCTGTCAGTTAATAATAAATTATAAAAAACGGACTTTACACGGTAGTCATTATAATAGCCTATTTGATACACAGGAGCTCTATATAGGCATAAATCGGTCACAAGTAGAAGTATCTGTAATAATATTCAAGCGATCCCCGTGAACTTTAATAATGAACTTAATAACAGCTTTTAGCAACCATTACTCATTTCCACCAGGAATATCTATGTTCCAGTCTTGTAGATCCGTCTTAGCGTCCAGTTACCAGGAATGATTAAATAGCTTCCGAAGCTTTGCACACCGCCAATAACATGTTTCCCTCCTATTGGAATTACAGTGTATCCATTTTTTTCTTTCCCAAACAATTTCACTCCCATATTGCTGTGCAAGTGCATTATTTTCAGTGAGCATTTATCTGATGATTATCCTCACACCTCCAGAGTTGGGGTTTTGAGCCTCACCTGTGTGTGTGTATCTGTCCATCCAGGGGGTTGAGCAGATGATGGACTAATATTTTCCTGCTCATCATTTTATAACATAATTCTTTTATGAAGAATATAATAATACATATGTAAAAGTAAGTGAATTAATGCACTGCCAGAGAATTCTCAGGGTGATGGTGCTTCTTGCTGAGATGGTTAGGATTAGTATTGTAATGTTTTTCGGATGGCGGTATTCTTTAAAGAGGCCTTTCAGTGTTGAGACTGGAGATAGGTTGCCTCTGCAGAGCAAGTTTTAACACACTTATTGTTGTTGCTGTGGTGCAGTGACTGGAGTGATTTAAAGACTGGCTTTGGCACAGATTACACAACCTCACTTTCCTGCCTAATGCACAAAGATATATTCTAAGTTAGTAGGAAGGGAAACTCTGCTGAAAATTGCTTTGGTATGCTTCCTCCTTGTAATACAGGTCTGATCCAGCTCTGCATTCAAAAAAGAAATAAAAAATCTAGCTAAATTTTCACAAAGCCATAATGGGGTTGTTGAGTACCATTGAAGAATAGAAAAACAAAGTCATGTGACACCTGGCCACTCTGAGCATTGGCTTGCTTAGAAATCTAGTATGCCAGTAGAAGGTGGGTAGTGGCTATATTAATGCTTATTAGCACTTTGAGTTGTGAGTGGAATGCTGATATTTGAGAAACAGTCCTTATAACACAGTGCAGACATTATGGTTATGTAACTGAGGTAGTGTTACGACTGTAGGTAATGTGGCGGGAAGACACCTGGATGTTACGCTAATGGTCTCCAGGGTAAGTCTCATAAATGGCACTGCTGGTGTACCAATGAGACAAATATGTAAAATATTCCAGAAAATCATACTTCTGAAAGGAAAAACATATAAAACTCATCAAATGTGTCTCTAATGCAGGGGTGCCCACACCTTTTCAGCTTGCGAGCCACTTTTAAAATGGCCAGGTCAAAATAATCTACCTACATCAAAAAATGCTATATATATTTTCAGGCAGTCAAAGGAAATTAAAGCAATTTATCCGAGTAGTAAGGGTGTATGAGCTCATAATAAAAAACACAATTTAATATTAGAACATATGGAAATTAAAAGAAACACAACAAACACCTACAAGACTGTCCTCTGTTCTCCAAAATGTACTGCTCACTTGATGGATGGCTGGAAGCCCCCTACTTCAGTTCCAACTCCTCTCCTCAGGGCCACCCCAGCCATTCAATGCATTTGTTACATTTCATATCCAGCTTAATTAACTAATTGATTAAATTAGTTTTAAAACGTCAATGAGGTGCTGATTAGCTGTACGAGGTGGGATAGTGGTTGAGTTAAAGAAAAAAAAATGTGAATTGGATGGTTGCTGCAAATACTGGGGTGACTTTGAAATGGCTAAGCTGACACACTCTGACAGGCATATTATCAGTTTTACAACAACATGAAGACCATTTGAATGTCATTTTTTATACTGCCTAAAACTTTTGCACAGTACTGTATATATTTGTACAGTACTGTATATGTTGGTGAACCTTGCATCACTGCATGAACCCTTACAGCACAATACAATTCAATACATTTCTGGTGGCCGAATATGACACGGTGAAAAAAAAGACCACCTCCCCTTCCATGTGGAAGTGGTAAGCTTTTGGTTTCTTACTTGGTTCTGCTCCCCCACTCATTTTTAGTAGACATAATTTGGAAGGCTAGCTGGGTCACTTTGCTTGCTGGAGTTTTGCATTAGCTCACAATTCATTCGCATTCTCTGCTTGGTGACCCGTGTGATATTCACAATACGTTAGAGAAGGGGACCTAAGTAGTTGTTTCGGTAACCTAGTATAAGTTTTCAGCAACAGCAGACTGGCGCTTTACGTCAATCAAGTGACAAATGCCAAAGTCAGAATAGATGACAGGCTAACATCAAAAATAAACATTTCTGAGTGTTGCGTGATCTACCCTCAGTACTTTTGTGATCTACTGGTCGATCGCAATTGACGTATTGGGCACCCGTGCTCTAATGTCAAGGAACACCATGGGAGAAGTGTCCTAGGTCCCCATGAGTTTTATTGGGAAAAAAACACATGAAAATACATTTAAATTCTTAAACTGGCATGACTGCATTTTTGATCAGTGTTATCCAAATGGAGGGCATTTTTTTTCTTGTATCCTTGTGTCAGAGAATCACGATTCATGACAGTCTCTACTTAAACCTACATTAGATTTTAGCCAGTTTTTGCAGTGCAGAGAAAGCTGGAATGTGTGACAAAATGAATGCTTTTCTTGGTACATCTGTTAATGTGTGCTGACTGATTAATTGGTGTCCAGTGTCAGGACCTGACCTTCATCTCACTTCCTTTTAAGACAAATTAATGATAATGGGTAGGAAATCCATAATTTCATCAGCCATGTTCCTAATAACAGGAGATAATTTATGAAAGCTGTCAAAATACTCTGTGCTCAGTGTATTTTCTGCCATCTTTAATGTATGGATCTTTTGGGAGATGTATCTTCTCTCTGTCTGTGCATTACTCTGTTTTATGATACTCTCACTATGCTCTATGCTTCTTCAAAGTTTCAGATCATATCAAAACCTTAAGTATCCCAGGAAGTTTGTTCTCTTGGGAAGAATCTGACTGGGCCATGCTACTGGAATGAATTAATAGTAAGGAAAGGTGTATGAAAATAATGTCTGTTGTAGGCAGTTGGGGTGGTTGCATGACAATCAAGCAATCAAGAGAATAATTTCCTTCTTCCTGCCATTTTTTCATATCTGGTGGAATGGGCTGAGAACCTGCGGCTCTCTGTATACACAACAGGTGTGCCTTTCGCTATAGTTAAAGATTAATTCCTTTGTTTTCATGCACAGTGTGTAGACACAGGCACACAGATACTTTCATTTTTGACTCCTTACTTCCCAGTACCGGCTATCTCTTAGTCTGTCCTTTCATCTTCAAGCAGTGTGAGTTTTTTTTTTTTTAAGTTTTTAAGTTCTCTCTTGCATTGTCTGTAATGCCCCCCATGCCCCCACCTCTGCACACACTGCCACTTGATCATAACTTTGCTTGAGGGAATGCATTGTTCATTTCTTTGTCTTTTTTTAAGGATGATCTGACTGATACTAATTTGAGAAATGAGTCGGATGACAGTTATAAAAAAACGTTATAGAACTACATCTTCCAACTGTTTTTATGGACAAGTATAGCTCCATAACCTAATTTGTTCTAGATTTAAGATGTCGTGGGTGCAGCTAATGCAAAGGTTGGTGTTTTTTTTCCTCCTTGTTTTCAGTCAGTGTATGATGGCAGCCTGCATGTTGAGGTTTGGTCGCTGAAAATGCTTTCTACTTTGACCTTAACCTGACATTTTCTATGAAAACATGGGCCCCCTCTGCTCTACCCACAGCACTGTTGGCCTGCATAGAATCTATATGCTATTTTTTAAAATCATTTTACAGCTGTCGCTCAGAATCACGCCATGGCGGTACAGGAGATTAGAGTACAAAACCGGCCTTGTTTGAAGCTATCAGTACATCTTGCAGTTTGCCTGATTCTTCCATTTCTGCAGGATATTTAGGCTAACATCAGGGTCTGTTGTGGTCCAGTACAACACTCTGTACCAGGAGCTTTTAGTTCTCAAGTTTTTTTATTGTTCCACTGCTTCTTTACCTTTCTTTATACTGTTTTTAATCTTACTTTCTATGCTTGCTTTGTTTGCTTACGTTCTTGCTTATACTTTATACTGATAAAGTACAGTAAAGATGGAGAGGAGGTCAAGGGGAAACTGAGTGAGAACATGTCAATTCCTTTCTTTTCCGAAAAACTCGGAACACTAATTTTTCACTCCTCATTTCATCATGTGAGTTGAAAATTGACTGAGTGGAGGAAAAAGGACGTGTATACAGTAGGTGAGGTGAGGCTTGATCCAGATGTGCCACTGAGGACTCCTCTGCTTTAAGTACAGGTCTCCCAGCCCTCAACAAATATTGATAATGGCTATTTTTAAGCATATCAGTTATTGCGTGCAATCCTGTCTGATATGTGGTATATAGGAAATGAAATCGAAATGACTTGAAATTGATTATTGTTAGACTGTTAAGTAGTAGGGTGATGCGGTGGCCTGGTACCTTAAGAGTTGTGGGTTCCATTCCTATGTGCATGGAGTCTTAATCTTTGCATTTCAGGGTACTGGGCTGCTGGCTTGTCAGAGGCGTTAGTGAGAGGAGTTAAGTTTCCAAAAAGTCTCAGTAGGGATTTGAGGCATTCTCCGAGCTGGAGGTCCCGGCCCGCGCTCCGTCCAGTGCTCCGGCTGTGGAGGTCCCAGCCGCGCTCCCTCCGGTGCTCCGGCTGTGGAGGTCCTGGGCCGTGCTCCATCCGGAGCTCCGGCTGTGGAGGTCCCGGGCCGCGCTCCGTCCGGTGCTCCGGCTGCGGTGGTCCCGGGCCGCGCTCCATCCGGGGCTCTGGCTGTGGAGGTCCCAGCCCATGCTCCGTCTGGGGCTCTGGCTGTGGAGGTCCCAGCCTGCGCTCCGTCAGGTGTTCCGGCTGTGGAGGCCCCGGGCCGCGCTCCGTCAGGTGCTCCGGCTGTGGAGGTCCCGGGCTGTGCTCCGTTCGGTCCGGCTGTGGAGGTCCCGGGCCGCACTCCGTCAGGTGCTCCGGTTGTGGAGGTCCCGGGCATGCTCTGTCCGGGGCTCTGGCTGTGGAGGTCCCGAGCCGCGCTCCATCCTGTGCTCCAGCTGTGGAGGTCCTGGGCCACGCCCCGTCCAGTGCTCCGGCTGTGGAGGTCCCGGGCCGCACCCCGTCCAGTGCTCCGGGTGTGGAGGTCTCCGGCCGCGCCCCGTCCCTGGAGGCCATGGCCTTGCCAGAGAATGGAGGCGCGCATTCCGCCTGCCTAGAGACCATTTCTCCTTTCACACAAGGCTCTCAGCATGGCAGGCCCATTTGAATAAGAATTACCAACCATTCACCCCAGTGCCTCCTTTGGGTTGGGGAGGGGGGGGACAATTTCAGCCGTCTGATTGGCTGACGTTATTCCATTTGTTTTTACGCTGCCATGGTCACTTGTGCTGACACAGCTCTCAAAGTTTTTTTTTTTTTGAGTTCACACTCGTACGAGCACGTTAAGGGGCACACACGCGGACGCCTACACACGCTGATTAGAGGGATGCAGGAAGGTTTCACATGAGAAGTTTGGCTGTGGTGAAATGAGCAGATTTCTCTGGCAGTGTGAGTACTCAAGCTGTTTCTGAACTTGCCTCCAGGTCACACTGCGCATCTTCGCCTTTGCTTGGTGATGTTTGCCTGTTTTCTTCCATGCGTCTTGCATAGCATACTGTAATTACTCGGTTGATTTATGCTGGAACCCACCCTGTTGCATGGGGAAATTGCAGTGCCATCTGTTTACCTCACATTGCCCTGCTGGAATGACTTCTGTCAGTTGATTTCTCTGTGTGGATGTTGAGAGTGGAGTTTCTATGTAGCCTGCTGTCTTCATACAGACTTTCAAAGCAAATTTCTAAATTTCTGAAATCTAGATTTCAGTCCTTTTGTTCATTTAATCCTTTTTTATGTGTAAAATGCTTTACAAGACACATTGCACCTAACTGGGCAGTGGGGTATGTTTAACCAGGAAGTGCACTGCCCTACAAAAGGAATAGAAAACGTCACTGTTTATGTAAAAATATTTAGTCTCTGCTTGTCCAAGTCGGTTTCTTTATGTCATAGTACATCTGTGCAAGGTATAGCTGCTACACTACTGTTTATATGATATTTATTTTATTTAATGTCTATACCGTCTATGATCCAGTACTTTACAAGTGCCTGAAAGATCGATTAATTAAATATCTATATTACACCTGCCCCTGTTATAAGTGATGCGTGACATGAAAGCGGCTTTCAGAAGGTGTTCAAAAACAGGAAGTCTTGAAAAGGTAAAGAGGGTAGAATACTGTAATATGTTTCTGCCCATGTGTAATAAGGGTGAGCAGCCCATTGAGACCTTAGTGTTGTGTGCAGAGATTATGTACACTGAAATCATTCTTGCAGCATCAGGCCTCAGAGACAATGGTATGAATGATTTCTAGGTCTCCCTTGTAAAGTGTCAGTAGATAATTAGTGACTAATTAAACTAATGTTACACATTCTCTTGTTATCAGTGGGTTGAGTTTGGAAGTGTAGTCAATGATGCAAGTGAGAGTCACATTAAAACAAGGCAAGCTTTTTATTAAACCATAATCATTGCACATACATTGTGTGTTTGGAGACACACATTCAGAATTTGTACAGTATGTAAGGTTGCGGCACTGCAGTACACAGTCCATGTATGGTGAAAAAACTCACCTTCCCTTTGAAAACTTGATCCTGCAGATCCAGCTATGGCAGGAAGAGAGTTTTTAGTTGACTTCCATTGCACACACCAGTGTCAGGCCAGTCACTGTATGTTCTCCTGTGTTGTAGCTTCCCAGATGGGGGCACGCTGTGTGAGGTCACTCCATATCATGGCTGGCCATTTTGGTTTCATCTTTTTAGGTAAGTGATGCTTTACCTCACCCACCTTATATGGAAAGTGTTTACTATGAAATTTAAGGTTTCACAGTCTAATCACATTAGCCAACAGCTGTCAAATATCAATGATGTGACTACATTTGAGCTGACATTCAAGCAGTGCATGTCAGTTAGAAAGATGTTTTCATATCAATTAATTTGTTTAAAGAGTTTGCAGTGGATGGCTGGACCGTTTCTAGAAATCCGGACCATTGTATGGTGTTGGTTCCTGCACACAGCAGCATGGCTCCAATGTTCTCACAGTACTCACACATTAAAAGCCTAACCCACTGGTAGTTGTGATGTTTTATACTTACTTCATCTAAGACAAATTTCTTGAAATTAATATGTGCCCCTTTGAGACGCTGCCAGTTTAAGGGTAAAAATTTTAAAGAATTAGAACATCTGTGACTGACTTCAAAGATATTTTTTCCCCTTGGTTCTTGGGTGTCACAGCTGTATTAGATAACCATAGTAACCAGGGATATCCAGCACCATCCCATCATGGTTCGTACCCTCCCAGTCACAGTCAGCTTCTAAGGCTATTGTTATTTCACTCAGACTAGGGTGGTGATGTAGACAGAAGTGGACTAATACTCCTGAAGTCTCTGCTACTGAAAAAGCACACGTATCTTAATTCTGCAAGGCTTAACCTGAGAGATGATCCAGATTGTCACGTTGGACAGCGGACACCCATGACCCAACTGAACCACAGTCTGTATGAGGGCTTTTAGAAGCATGAGCATTCTGTATCCAGTTAGTGTCATGCTTAGGTTGCCAATATCATTCATTCATGAGGGTAAGAAAGGTAACAAGTGCTGATGTGAGCTGGTATAGAAATCAAAGGCATGTTCATCAACTTTTTAAGAAGTACTTTGGTAACACTTTACTTGAGGGGCACAAGTAATTTGGTAACTTAGTTACCGCTCAAGTACAAACAAAAAGAACAAATATAGTAGCTGCATGAAATACATGAACGGTTTTGATTCATTAATGATGAACACGGATGGGATCAGTATGTAACTAACACTAAGATTCTGGCCTCCAAGTAAAGTGTTACCAGTATTTTTATCTAGCTGACCTTGTACTAACAAGCAGATATCAGAGCAGTTAAAAGTTGGCTGCTGTTGTTATTGTTGAGTCTTATTCCATGTAGGTCATATATGGGTGATTCCACAAGTTTGCCTTGTAAACTTGGAACTTATCCCAGGCAGCACAAGGCACCAGGCAGAGGTACACTAGGGCTATTCTGTTCTTCCTACTGTTGAATCACTACTTATTTGTGAAGTGCTGTTTGCACAACAGGCATTGGTGGAAGGTAGAAGCTGTGGCTGTGTGACTGAAGTAGTACAGTGAAAAAGGGCAGGGTGTGTATGATTCGGGGGAGGGGTGAGGAAGGGAGGCAAGGCTCTGTCGTTTTTTAGTTAGAGAGAAAATGGATATTATTGATTCTTCATTGGATGCGCCTATGTATTTTATCTGGCAGGGCCTAATGGAAACACCTCATTCTGTCCTTCATTCAGCCTGTCCTCTGGACGTTCTCTGTTCACTTTCATTGGTAGTTCACAACCTTCTTCCCAGGGGAATTCCACAGTAATACCACTCAGGCAGGGCTGTACGATATCACATCGCGATGATATGTGCCACATGCACAATAATCAGCAGGGCTATACATAAACATTTGTCTGTATGCAGACTTTTATATCGCTATGTGGTATTGCGCGGCCCAGTCCTCGGGGGACCGTTTGCTGAGCAGATGCTGCAGCAGCAGCCCCGCTTTGATCTTTCTTCTTCATTTGTAAAGCGATGCTGTCGCAATAGCGACTCCTTTCATAGCCCGCTGATCTCATCATACCTTACATTAGATCCCAGTGCCTAACCCTGAATGTCCATAATCCTTCTAATCTGCATTTCTGCATTTTTTTAGCATACTACTTTGTTTCCTCAAGTGATGGTTGTGGTTAAAACTTATTTTTATACTCGTTATCTTTATCATAATTAACATAGCCGAATGATGACCCCATTCCTTGTGACTTGTTACAGATTGTTTAGAGATGCAGTACTGGTAGGACACAGAGACCTGCAGCAGGCTGCACTAAGTACGGCCATCATAAAAAAAGAAGAGAGTACATGAAGGGCTCTAAACCAGGAAGAGAGGACGTCTCTTTGGTAGAAGCTGTCCATTTCAGCCCTTTGCTCCCGAGCGCCTTTTCCCTAGAGTCCTGCGATAATCCCATTAAAGTCGGATTACACAGTCTTGTGATTGTTTTCCACTGGTGGCCGAAGCTCAGGACTGTTTTCACGGCTCCCTGTGAGAGGTGTGACATCTAGGCAGCAACCCCGGAGCAGTTCCCCACCATCCACTGCCATTACGGAATCTAGGCTGCGACTCGTTAATCCCTGATAATAATATGTGTTGCGTGCATGTACTAGATCACGGGGTCTTTGTGGTGGGGCTTCTATGCCAGGCAGGGCTTGGATCTGCCTGCAAAAATGTATTAGACATTACAACAAAGATGTGATTTAAAAAGTAACCATGTAGAGTAAGTAAGTTTGAGAAAAGCAGAACTTTCTTATGATGACACTCATTCTGAAATCAGTCCCTTACGACGATATGGTATGTTAACTGAAAGTCCAGTGTATCTCACATACTACATAATCAAGTTCTGGGTTCTTGCTAATCTGTATGGCTGTGGTATTAGTATTTGGTTTTACTTTTCAACTGCTGTACATTATGCTTGTGCGGGACATGCGCAGAAAGTGCTGCTTTTGGCCTGGTTCCCCATGAGGGCCCTGCTTTGAGGATGTTAAAGGCTTTGCTGTGCACATGAAAAGCGGCTCCAGCCTGTAGACAGAGTTGCCAAAGTAAGGGCCACAGGAGGAATGCCCTGAGCATTTACGTTTGACAGCTCCTGCCAACACCGTGGCACTTATTTTTTTGACTGATCTGTGGTGGGTTGCCCAAAAGCATCGTAGCGCTAAGTAGTTGGTTATCGAGCACTTAAGATTGATCGTTAATTAACGAGGCCGCCCCGAAACCCTCCATAGTTCAAGTAGTTTATTATCTCGCTTGTAGATATACGATTGATCCAACCCACTCATTATTGATTAAATAATACATAAATAATAATTTTGTATACCACAGGGGAATTCATACAGCCATACAAAATAACCCTTTCACAACCTTATTCATCTGACAATTTAGCGATACTTGAAAGAAAAACTATTGCAGACTCCTCACAAATGATAACAACCACAAAAAGTTGCAGAAACAATAAGTATATGCACTTGGAAAAGGTCTTAGAGGGCCAACATAACCCAAATCCACATTGTTAGAATAGGCTAAAGCAACTACCCAATTTTTATCTCACAATCATGCAAAGTTCACTCACTAGTAAATATACAAATATACTAGGGCTGCGCTGCAGATAGGTTAAATGCGTTAATATTTTTAATCAGATTAATCACGATGCTGGATTAATCCGCGTTAACGCGTCAATTTTGACAGCCCTAAAATATACATCTACCATCTTGGAAGTAAATCTATTATGTATTTATATTTTGCTAGATTGAATTACATTCATGTGTTGTATGATTGCAATGAATTGCTTAAGATTGAAATATTAAAATTTGTATTACTGTCATTCCAATTCAGCATCAGTCAATTCAAAATCCAATTAATAAATGGAATAGGGCATAATTCATGAATTCTGGACAACCCTAGTATGCTACATA
>JAODKM010000099.1:14955845-14968807 GCA_026780845.1 Petrocephalus sullivani | reverse complement strand
CGGGGACTGCACCTGCAAGAGGCACGTCACCGGCCGCTACTGCAGCCAGTGTCAGGTGAGGCTGTGATGTCACCGGCCGCTACTGCAGCCAGTGTCAGGTGAGGCTGTGATGTCACCGGCCGCTACTGCAGCCAATGTCAGGTGAGGCTGTGATGTCACCGGCCGCTACTGCAGCCAGTGTCAGATGGGGCTGTGATGTCACCGGCCGCTACTGCAGCCAGTGTCAGGTGGGGCTGTGATGTCACCGGTCGCTACTGCAGCCAGTGTCAGGTGAGGCTGTGATGCACCGGCCGCTACTGCAGTCAGTGTCAGGTGGGGCTGTGATGTCACCGGCCGCTACTGCAGCCAGTGTCAGGTGGGGCTGTGATGAAAACGCCAGCTTGTGCAGCCCCCCCTCCCCCCACCCTGGGCCAGGCAGCAGCCTGGAGGTCACTGATCGCACTTTCTCCACAGATTGAATACTGGGGGCTGAACGATGACGTCTCCGGCTGCCGGTCGTGCGGCTGCGACTTCGGAGGAGCTTATGACAACAGGTATGATGGGAGGGATTCTGTATGCAGAGATTGGCGCTGTGTCCCTGGGTATGTGACCACTGCTGGGGTCAGCTTGATCTCATAAAAGTCCTAAAATTCTAAACGTATAAGAAGTATACACAAAAGAAGGATGCGTGAATGCACATGAAGCTAAAGGCCTTCGGGTAAGAAGGTGTATTTTGTTGTAATGGCATCAGGTCTTAAATGAGATGCTTCCATGTGACCCTTTACTGGACTGGAGCTTATGGATGATGAATGCATGGTTATTCGTGGTTGTGAGAGTGCAGTGGTGAATCACCAGTGCACTCGTGTGCCCCCAGGTGTAGAACGGAAGATGGACAGTGCAAATGTCTCCCCCATCTGGTGGGGCGTCAGTGCTCAGACGTGCAGCCGGGGTACTTCTGTGCCTCGCTGGATTTCTACAAGTACGAGGCGGAGGATGCCGAGGGCCACTCGCCGGACAGCCATGCCCTGCCAGTGAGTAGGCGGGCTCTCTGATGTCCACGCCCTCTTTTCCCTGCTGCGGCCTGGGGCGGGTGCTGTGGTGGAGGCCAGCGGAAGTCAGGAAAGCCCATCAGTCTCCCACTGTGATCATTACAGTGGTAAGGCCCAGCTGTACAAATGGCAAAGTGGGCTGATACACCTGTCTTCCATACCTTCTCATGGTCACAGTTCCACGAAGCACAGGGCACAAAGCCTCAATACTATTTGCTGACAACTAGATAAAACTAATAATAGCAAAACACCAAGACGACATCTACAGAACCACAGACATTAACTTGGGTGCTGTAATGTGGCCCAGAAGTGCCTCAGTAGTGCATTTGTCATACGTGTCATATGGGCTCCCCGCCGATTCAGACAGAGATGTTCCTTAAATAGGCTACAGCTCAGCGTTTTATAATTCCACATTATACGCCACGGGTGCTGTCAGCTTCCAGTTTGTTTTCCCACTGGATCCGTGCCTGGAAGGTAGAGGTAGGGTTTAGTGATAAGCATTGATCCGCAGCATTGCTGTGGTGGGGTGGTGGGCAGATTCTCGCAGGTCGGGGCCTGCAGGGGAAGTCCCTATCCGCCTGCCCATCTCAGATGCATGCCCACATGCGACGGCGCTCTGCTCCGCCTGCAAGCTCAGGCAGGAAAACCTTAAGAAGGCTGATTTATCTTCCTATTGTGTTACATGCCACTGAAGGTACCAGGTGTTGCTTGTACCTGAAGATCTCCATTTAAGTGGTCTTTCAGCTGCTGGCGGTCTATTTTTCTGATCTGTGCCTTTACTGAATTGCAGATCTGAGCTCCTCCCCCTACATATTGGGAGATGTGCATGTCTGTGTATCTATCCACTCTTCCTAAAAAGACCCTTGGCTTGCAGGGGCCTGGTTGGGTTAGACACAGACAGTCCTGATACACGCTAAGCACACAGACCCGAGCATTTCCTGGGTTTGAAATGACCCAGAAAAAGATCAGAGCATTGGCATGCCGGCTTGTCAGGCGTAATTAGCACACGTGCACGCTCTCATGCACCATCCTGCTCGTACTGGCTGTGTATGGCTTTCTGTGGGGACTTCCTGCAAGCATTCTACTTTAATGACATTAGTGATCTCTAACCATGAAACACCAAAACACAGGAACAAACAAACTCACAAAAACTCCACTGAACTGGTGATATCTTATCTAGCAGATAGCAATCATTAAAGAGAACTGATCACTACAAGATAGCTAAATTTCACGATAGACACAAAGGCACACATACATCCTGCCTACATACATGCCGAAGAGCTGGATGCACAGAGATCCATCGGCTCCTGATTTAACACATCCCCCTTCGCCAGTCTAGACATGTTTACAAACATTGTGGAGCACAGGACTGTTATCACAAGCCACCAGAAGGATATGGATGCAGATGCTCTGCTGCACGATGCCGCTTATTTCTCTGATGTGACACAGCCTGGTATTTTACCCAGATTTCTCAAGAATTGGTACATGATTAAAGGAACATATTTGCCTGAGACAGTCAATCGTCCAGGAAGCTTTTCTACATAGAGTGCATTTTTTCTGTGGCTATTGCACAGTGCAAGTTATGTTCAGGTGGAAGACGGGTAGCGTGAGGACCTACAGCCATTGGGCAGCACGTCTAAGACTTTGCCCTCATCTTCTGTGCAACTTCTTTGCCATCAGTTGGGACAAAATTTTAAGCAAGACTCAAAGAAGAGGAAATGGCAGTAGTGGTGGGACGGAATACTCAGAACCAGCTGATGAATGGTTAAGAATATGAAGGGTTAACACATGAAACTGCGCGTCATGCCACTGAGGCCTACAAGTCTGCGACCCCATGGCTCCCCATTGGGAAGACGGACAGATAGGGAGATAGGCCTCCCGTCCTATTGTGTGTCCCCGAGGCGGGCCTGCTCTTTGTGGGCATTGTGAGAAGGCAGGCGAGGGGATGAGTCAGTGCTTCACTTGGAACCACACTGGGATGCCTATTAATGGCCATTGAAGCATCAAATCACTGGAGTCCTGCCACCCCCATACCCGACGAGGCTCTTGTGAGAAAGGCAGCCTCTACCGAGAAAGCGGGAGGATAATTTTAAATGCCTGGCTCTTACTGAGGTGCAGGGGTGAGTCGAACTGCGGCAGCAGTCTTTGCCAAATCATCCACACAGCAACAAGGCCACCCAAAGATGACATCTCCAAAGCATGGAAGCGCGTTAAGAGACTGAATGCACTGCATGGGAGTGAGTCAGGCATACTTTTTGATTGAAAGGATTAAGTGTTCTTGTGACCCTTCTCATTACGTTATTTATTAGCTGATTAGACAGTTCGCCCAGATTTAGTCACACATTTATTTACACAGATACACAGTAGTCTGAGGGAACATTTTATTATGAAACTACCAGGTGCCTGTTCTGTCACTGAATGAAATCCTATGGGCCACAAGTTGATAAACTTATATTGTAGTAGTTGTGGTTCAGTCACAACAACAGGAATTATTAATAATAGATACTTTATTGATCCCCAGGGGGAAATTTTCCTTTCACCTCCCCTAATCTTGCTCTCCATGTGAATAAGCTTGGCCATGCAAGCCAGCCACCTCCTGCCGCACCCAGGGACCTGGGGGGGGCAAGGACCCACATACGTCCCCACCCCACAGTCTTCCAGTCAGAGGCACAGGGGCTCAGCATACTAAGCAGCACACAGTTAAGGACAGAACAAGCACCCGGTAGCTTCATGAGAAAATGTTCCCTCAAGGTCCTTAGCAAGATACGGTTTTGGGTGAATCCTCATTTGGCCCCATTTCCCCTCTGAGTATTCAGTGCTGACAGGACTTGCGTTGCCAGCTACAAGATCCGTGGCACATGACTAAGTACTCAAATGGTAAGTAAAGATGGATCAGGCAAAGGACAAAGTCATATAATCAAGTCAAGTAATTGATTAGCAGGCACCTAGACGGAGCACTACCATAAACCAAAGATTAAGTAAGAAGTCCAGACAGAGCCACCAAATCTAAGTCACAGAATGACCAGGACCAAACGCAAACATCTAGTCCAAGCAAGCCAACCACCAAGACCAAACAAGAAATGTTGACCAGAATGGACTTAAATACCCTGATTGCACGGGTTGGTAATTAGAGATTAAGATTATCTCCAAGTGTGCGTGCCCACAGGGATTGACCTCACTTGTGGCAGGTAGCTAGTGAACTAGGTTCTGGATCAGGTGTGTCAGGTATGAGGACAAAGGTCCTGGTACTTACTAACTAACTATAAATTAGGTGTAGTGTAGCAGATACTGAACTAGTGGCTCAGCAGCTACAGCGGGATCTTGATTCAATTAGTGACTGGGCGGATACCTAGCAAATGAAATTTAATATAGACAAATGTAAGGTAATCTATGCAGGGAGCAGAAATATAAAGTACAGATACTTTATGGGTCCAACTGAAATTAAGGTAGCTGATCATGAGAAAGACCTCAGTGTGTATGTTGATGCTTCCATGTCCCATCCTTGTCAGTGTGGGGAAGCAATGAAAAAGTCCAAAAGGATGTTGGATTACATCTCTAGGTGTGTGGAGTTTAAGTCAAGGGAGGTAATGCTGAGATTATACAATTCCTTGGTAAGACCATACCTAGAATATTGTGTGCAGGTTTGGTCACCATATCTTAAAAAGGACATTGCTGCCTTAGAAAAGGTGCAACGTAGGGCTACAAGAATGAATTCCTGACCTTAGAGGAATGTCATATGAGGAGAGGTTAGCTGATCTAAATCTGTTCAGCATCGGGCAAAGGAGGCTGAGGGGGACATGATCCAGGTCTATAAGGTTCTAATAGGACTGGATGCTATTCAACCAAATAGTTACTTCAGCATTAGTTCAAATACAAGAACTCGTGGCCATAGGTGGAAATTAACGGGAAAACATTTTAAGCTGCATTTGAGGAAGTACTTCTTTACACAGCGGGTAGTACTTTTAGTGTAGTGCAAGCTAAAACCTTGGGTTCCTTTAAATCGGAACTAGATAAGATTTTAACAACTCTGAGCTATTAGTAAAAGTTTCCCCAAACAAGCTCAATGGCCTCCTCTCATTTGTATATTTCTTATGTTCTTATGTTCTAGGTACTTACCTTAAATTGTTCAGTGTAAATTATTACCCTGTGTTGTAAGTCCCATTAGGTGACAACATAAGGATTTATCAAATATTATGTTATTGTACCATTTTCATGTGGTGAAACAAAGATGAATAGCTGCTTCTGCCTCATCTCCGCCCCTCAGGGACACCCGCGACCAAAGGCTGAAATCGACTGTGTGCAGCATCTCAGCAACCAGCTGCAGCGGCACCGCCGTCACCGGCGCATTGCCAACATGCAGCAGCAGAGGGCAGCACTGAGGCGCATCCGGCAGCTGCAGCAGAAAGTAACCCTCTCACTTGTCTGTGTGCCTTCTTCTTCTCTGATATGTGGCTGTTTATATTACAAAAGCATTTTAATGATTCTTATGCATAACAGTAAATTGCATGCGTATCTTGAGTTTTGTGTCCCTGGACAAATTGCAGAACAGGTGTGCTAAATGATGTGTTGCATGTGTGTTTCTTAGCCAGATGTTCAGGTCGTTAACAGAGTGAGGACTCCTGACCAAATGGTCACCTGGACCGGGCCTGGCTTTGCCAGAATCAAGGATGGTGCCGGCCTTGTGTTTACCATCGACAACATCCCATTTGCCATGGACTACGACATCCTGATTCGCTATGAGCCAGAGGTATGTGCTGTGCCATCACATTGCCTTTTAAGTATGTGATTTACATTGTTTGAACCAGTAATTCAAAGCCATAAATCTTTTGAAATCCTTTTGGTATCTAATAGTGCTTCAGAATGGAGTACACGGCTTTCCTAGGGCTTGCATTCAAATTTGTGGATCACCTCTCCACAGAGGAAAGGGTTTGGTGATCTCTCCCAAATATTAAGTCTGCCTGTACTTCTCCCTCAATCTCCTCGCTTTAGTCCACAGAAGACTGGGAAGCCATAGTCAACATCAGGACTGTGGAGCTGCCCTTTAGCAGCCGCTGTGGGAATGTTCTGCCCACTGAGCAGATATACACTGTCACCCTGCCACACCATGGAAGGTACTGCCCTGTGTGTGTGTGTGTGTGTGTGTGAGTTGTCTTGGTGACATTGTGTACGAGTATGTTGCCTTGATATGTATGACGTGTCTATACAGCTCAGTTTGATCAACCTCTGGCAGTTGGTTTGACTACTTGCCGAGTGGTCAGCAAATTAGTAGTTAGTTAGTTAGACGTCAGCATTCAGTCAGGTAATGCACTTAAATCAGGGAATTCCTGCCTTCGGCAGACAAGGCCTGCATGTCTATTCCTGCGAGTACATTTTTTTTCCTGTGTTAAAAAAACGTTTTAAGTTACATCTAGACAGCATAACGGCAGGTGAGGACAACAGAGCTTTGACGCAATAACCAGAATACCCTTTCCCAGTAAATTATTATTATATTTTTTCCTTAACTGCTTAGTAACTGCTTAGCTTAGTGGTTAGGGGTTTGCCCATGTTCAGGAGACTATGGGTCTGAGTCCTGTGTCCTGCATAGTGACTCTCCAGGGACAGTAGTTGACACTGCTTTCTGACACTAAGCTTTTCTCACTTGTATGTCACTTTAGATAAAATGCATATTGATGAATTCCTTATTATTCATAGAAAAATTAAACAATTAGTTTTCCCCTTTAGATATGTAATATTGCGTACTCTGTATTGAACATGGTTAGTTTTTGTTGTAGGGAGATATGGCAGGTTACTGCCTAGCATATGCCTCTCTCCTGGTTGGGGGGATTCAAATCTTACCTTGGAATGCAGAGTTTGTGCGGAGTTCCTCATGCTACTCTGGTGTTCTCTGGTAATCCATAATACGCAGCTAGGTGCCCTGTGATGGACTGGCACCCCGTCCGTAGTGTCCTCTGCCCCATGCCCTCTGCTTGCTGGAATAGGCTCTGAGCAATGGCCCCTGTTGTCGAAGCCAACACTGTTCCAGCCCGAATCATTTAAGGAACCGACCCAATACTGGCAGACGTTCAGCACTTGGGCAGGGCAGATAGAGTTGCCAAGGTGAGCATGCTGGGATTAGTCTGGTTTTCATCATGGATGAGCACCTGGGGGAAGTTTAACTCTGCTGTCTGGCTTCAAGCATATGCTTGTTAATTAAGGTACATGACAGGGCAAATTATGTGCATTCATTTTAAATTGAACCCATTCTCTTTTCTACACGCAAAGTGAAAGTTTCGGGCTTCTGTGGTCAAGAGAAAATTTGAACTGTGAGACCACATAAATGGTGGAAGACCACAGGATGTGTGTTGCTATGGTGATCTGTAACCATTTGGAGGTCTATGTTATCCAGTAGCTTATCCATTTGGTTATCTCTGCCCATGGTGAAAAAAACAGTGCTACCAGTCATTAAAGAGGTGTTTATATACAACCCCCTCTTCCTCAGGTTTGTTCTTGGTTCCTCTCCTATGTCAGCACTACCTTACCTACATTTACATTTACAGCATTTGGCAGACTCCCTTAGCCAGAGTGACTTACATAAGTGTTTTAAGACAACATAATGAATTTTTCCAGATATTGGCACAATAAAACCCAGGCTATGAATACCATCTATCTAATACTCTGTTGGGAAAATACAGGTTTTTTTTTTAATTCAGGAAAAGAACTCAGAGTAAAATACCAGAAGTGCTAATCCAGATATTTCTGAAAGAGGTAGGTTTTAAGTCGTCGTTTGAAGACATTCAATGACTCAGCTGATTGGACATCTGATTGGAGTTCGTTCCACCAACTAGGTGCCAGAACAGAGAAGAGCCTAGATGTGTGTTTTCCATGTGCCTTGAGAGGTGGTGGGACCAGTCGAGTAGTGCTGGAGGATCGGAGAGATCGTGGTGCAGTGCGGGGTGTGATGAAATTTTTTAGGTAGGATGGTGCCGGACCATTTTTGGCTTTGTATGCGAGCATCAGTGTTTTAAATCGGATGCGGGTAGCAACAGGAAGCCAGTGGAGAGAGCACAATAACGGAGTGGCGTGGGAGAACTTGGGAAGGTTGAAAACAAGTCGAGCAGCTGCATTCTGAATCAGTTGGAGAGGACGAATGGCACTCAGTGGCAAACCCGCTAGAAGAGAGTTGCAGTAGTCAAGGCGGGAGATGACGAGGGACTGAACGAGTATCTGGGTAGCCTGTGTGGAAAGAAATGGACATATCCTTTTTATATTAAACAGGAGAAACTGACGAGCGAGAAAGGTTAGCAATATGTGAGGAAAAGGACAGGCGATTGTCGATGGTAATTCCAAAGTCGCGAGCAATGACCGAAGGATAGATCAGCGAGTTGTCGTGGGAGATCGCAAGGTCCTGGTGGGGGGATGAGTCAGCTGGGATGAAAAGCAGTTCTGTTTTGCTAGGGTTGAGTTTTAGTTGATGAGCGGTCATCCAAGATGAGATGTCAGCCAGGCATGCAGAGATCTTAGTGGAGACATGAGTGTCTGAGGGAGGGAAGGAGAGGGTGAGTTGAGTGTCGTCCGCATAGCAGTGGTAAGAGAAGCCATGTGAGGATATGACCTCACCAAGAGATATAGTATAGAGGGAGAACAAGAGAGGGCCAAGAACCGAGCCCTGAGGGACACCGGTGAAGAGACTACGTGGGGTAGATGTGGATCCCTTCCATGTCACTTGGTATGATCGGTCTTCTAGGTAGGATACAAGCCATCACCACGCTAAGCCACCAATACCAAGACTCCTAACGATGGACAGGTGAGTCTTGTGGCTGACCGCGTCAGATGCTGCTGAAAGGTCAAGAATACCTGTGGGGCCTACCCCAGGCTCCAAAGCTCCGGGCTCCTCTGCTGGATGACTGAACTGTGTGACGTCTACTCTGCAGTCTGTTGCTGACACTGAGACCCTCTTCCTGTTCTTCATAAGGAGGTGGACCTGCTCCCACTGAGATGGCTTTATGTACTTATCCGGTCTGCTGGGTCCAGGCCTCAGACTAGAAAGATGGTGTCACCTCGTATTAAGGGACCTACGCTATTGTTCACTATTGTAAGTTTAAATCTAGGTCAGATTTAGTTATTAATAATTGTTTTCACTGATCTTTTGCCTGTCCAGGTACTCACAGATGCCTCGGCCCTTCTGCTTTGAGCCAAATAACCGCTACATTATAGCCATCCGCTTCCAGCGACACCAAGCCACTTACCGCCATCTGACTGCCTTCATTCTGATTGACTCGGTGGGTCAAACGATGGTTCCTTCCATAAGTATCCTCTTACGGATGTAAAATAACTAGCGGTGGAAACATATGTTGTGAGCTGTCTCCACCTAGTGGTAGGACTGTTGCATTTCAGCTAAGATAATAATTTCCTAACACAGCAAAGGCAATCAGGATGTATGTTACTCCAGCACTGAGTTGACATGCTGTTATGTCCCATAGTTAGTTCTGATCCCTAAGTACATGGAGCTGCCTGGCTTCAGGGAGGACACGCCCGCGTCAGAGCACCGGCGTGAAGAGATGCACCACTACATGTGTTTGGCTTCCTTCCTGATGACACCCCTGCCGCCATTAGCAGAGATGTGCACCAAGCTCATTTGCAGCATCTCTGCTATGATGCACAATGGCGCCCTGCGTGAGTAGCTGAGCTTAGACGTGGTCATGTGTTCCTGTTTTATCTTACACGGTCTCATGTCAGCTAGGGAGCTTGACTCGATATTTCTTACTGTTCTCCTCTCCCCACCGCTGCCCGGCTCCGCAGCTTGTAATTGTAGCCCCCAGGGGTCACTCAGCACAGAGTGTGAAAAGGTCGGAGGTCAGTGTCAGTGTAAGCCCAATGTGGTGGGCCATCACTGCGACCAGTGTGCCCCAGGAACCTATGGCTTTGGGGAACCTTATGGCTGCACTGGTGAGGACCCGTGTTTGAAAGAAATTAATTGAAAGAAACAGGAGTGTCCCATTCCTCCCTGCTGTGACCGTCACTTCACGGTTGTCCTGTTCTCCCACAGCCTGTGAATGCCATGAGTTGGGGTCCCTCAGCCACCAGTGTAACCCTGTAACGGGTCAGTGCCCGTGCAGGGCGGGGGCCAGCGGACGGCGCTGTGGTGACTGCCAGCCCGGCCAGTGGAATTTCCCCAACTGCAGTCCATGCCAGTGCAATGGGCACGCGGACAGCTGTGACAGCCAGACAGGTGCCTGTCTCAGCTGCAGGGACCACACCACAGGGAAGCACTGTGACAGGTAGGAGGCCTCGGGGCACATGGGAAGCACTGTGACAGGAGGGCTAGAAAAGGCCAGTTTCCTGAAGCAAACCCCACCAGCTCAGGATAAGTGATTACGGTATTTAAATACTTAAATACTTGAGACATTTTTAGCGGCGGTGCAATTGCACCCTCTGCTGGTCAGCTGGAAATGCTATTTGAACATATTAAGTTATATAAAATACCTTATATTATATTGCAAACTTACACAAAAACACATTTTTTTATACAAAAAAAAAATGTTATTTCTCTGGATGTATTACTGGTTGGGGTCCCTTCTCCTGGAGAAAAGCCTAGCTACGTATGTGAGTTGGTGTGGGTTGGGCTAAACTCCTAACTGAAACTGAAGCTTATTCTGAATGGTGCAGCACCTGCAGCACCTGATGCATCTAAATTTAGGTACATCTTGTGCAAATCAGTTAATCCAAGTCTATGAACTGAAGTTAATACTGAATGGAGGTGAACTGAAGTGTCCAACACTGGTGGTAAGAGCTGGCATGTGAATAAGGGCATGAGCCCCAACGTCTAAATTCACTTCCCTAGAATGCTGCCCTGGTTATGTCTTTCTGAAACATATTGATTTTTTTTAAGTGATTTCTGATTAGTTGGTGATGTAACTTGTCAGCTCAATTTATGATGGAAAAAATATAATGTTTGGGGGTCAGATCCGGTTTGGGTCAAATGTTCAGACAATTTTATCCCGATTCAGGTTTTCTGGGAAAAGTCTCTAATGTTATAGGATCTGGGAGTGTGATCATCATGATCAGTGTGATCAGGATGTGGGAAAAACCTCAGGAGGAATTTCTGGAATTAATCTGAATAGCTGTAGAATAAATCATATTATTGAAATACCTCAGGGCTGGGTGATCCATGTTAATAAACATTAATTTTTACAAAGAAAGTGTCACAAAATTACAATGCTGCATATTATCCAATTAATATAGTAGAAATATTAAAATAACAGAGTAATACTGACCTGAAACGTCATACATCGAAATTCTGATATGGCAGACAAATGGTTCTGGATTATGGTTTTCACTGGTAATTCCAGATATATGTATTGTTGCAAATGAGGGAATGTTGGTATATTAACAGTGACCTCCCTGTTCTACCATGACAGATGTGCGGATGGTTTCTATGGAAACCCAGAGCTGGGCTCTGGCGAGCAATGCCGGCTGTGCCCATGTCCTGGGATCCCCGGCAGTGGCCACTCCAACGGGCTCTCCTGCCATGCCGAGCACAATCAGGTCGTCTGCCAATGTCAACGGGGCTACGCGGGTGAATACTACACTGAGTGTGGCCTATGGCCTTTAACATATGAACTTATTACCAAAATTTTACCTAGGTAACTATGGAGATAGATTCATGTCTAAGTCATACGTAGTCACAGTAATATTGTAATGTTATGAAACGCAGATCCATGTTCCTATTAATGGGCGATGCAGTGGCTCAGGGCATATCCTCATGCCCCCAAGGCTTGTGGGTTTGATACCTTCATGTTGACTATAGTGAGTGACCGTGTAAGGTCTGATATCTAGGGAGCCCCCTGTCTGGTGCTTCCTGAAGTAGGCTGCAGACTCACTCTTCCTGGATAAGTGAATGTGAATAACCTTACTGGTGTGTGGAGCCTTTTGGAAGGCCTAAGGCAGCAGACCCAATAGCTGCAGAAAGGTCTCTCTCTGTATATTCTGCGCAGACATGTGCATCTGTGTGTGCATATGCATGCGTATGTGTGTGTGTGTGTAATCAATAGTTAAGTCAATAAGCACAGCTTTCAATATCAGCTTCAGTTTAAGGGCTAATCATTTTCCTGCACTACTCAGGTTCACAGTGTGACCGCTGCGCCCCCGGCTACTTCGGTGACCCTGAAAGGCAAGGAGGAGCGTGCAGGCCTTGCCAGTGCAACAATAACACTGACCCCCTGGACCCCGAATCATGTGACCCTCACACAGGCCAGTGTCTCAAGTGCCTGTATAATACGGCTGGTCCATCCTGCTCGCAGTGCAGAGAGGGCTACTATGGCAACGCTTTGCTTCGGGACTGCAGACGTAAGTTGTGCCGATCAACTCTAAAGAAAAGTCGCATTTTTTTTTCCTTATTGTATTATACTATTGTATTAATGTGTTTTGTATTCCCATCTCCTTTGTTTTTTTGTGCATTGTTGTATTATACTATCGTGTTACTGTATGTTTGTGGTTATTGTTCACCTCCCTGTCCTCTCTCAATGTGCCTTGACGGGCAGAATAAAGGTAAAGCGTGCAGTAGGAGGAGTATCACATACTCCTCCATTGCAGAGCAGGTCTGGCCCGACTATGCAAGGCAGCCGGGCCGCACATTCTGCTTGTCTAATGCATGGGGACAGGACGAGGGGAAAAGGCACGGTAACGGTGCAGTCGGCTGTGATGTCCTTGGCAGGCTGCACCTGCGTGACGGCGGGCACGCTGCAGGCCCACTGCTCTGCGGGGCTTTGTTCCTGCGACCAGGAGACGGGGGCGTGTCCGTGCCGGCCCAATGTGGAGGGGCGCAACTGCGACCAGTGCGCAGCCGGGCACTGGAACTTTGGGACGGACTGGGGCTGCGAGCCATGTGGCTGCAACCCAGCCCACACTGCGGGGGCGCTCTGCAACCTGGTGACTGGCCGTCTCTGGGGGTGTGGC
>JAODKM010000099.1:14939274-14954623 GCA_026780845.1 Petrocephalus sullivani | reverse complement strand
GGGGGGCGGGGCGGGGGGGGGGAGGGGGGGGGGGGGGGGTGGGGGGGGGGGGGGGGGGGGGGGGGGGGGGGGGGTTTTGGGTGGCTTGTGCAGCTGTCCCAAAGGAGGTCATACATATATGCTGAGCTCTCATTGGTTGCTTTTCCTTGTCTCTCTGGTGAAACTCCTCCATATGCTGTGAGGCTCTGCCACTCTGCTCTATAGGTGGCTTGGTGTGTCCAAACCGCTGACTAGTACTATATGTTTATTCTGAAGCCTTTCACCGTGTTAGTGCAGATGAGATGAGGTAGCTAAGTGAGTGTGCCCCGTGATAACAAGCCCACAGGGGGGATCCTGTGGAATTAGCTCCTCATGTGACCCTGTGCTCCCACCTGCACTCCTCCAGGTCAGCGGACAGTGCCTCTGCTACCCAGGCTTTGGGGGACGGAACTGCTCCGAGTGTCAACCATTCTCCTGGGGAGACCCTGAGGTCGGGTGCCAGGGTAAGATATCCCTCTTCATCCTTATTTGTGTTGCCGCTGCTATCTTTCACTGAAGCCACTGAAGTGCAAATTAATCCTTTTTCTCTGCCTATTTTCATCATTTTTGTTCAGGTGACTGCAGTGTGGCAACTCAGTAACTGCTGCTGCATTTCTTACAGGAAATGAATCTCAAGCTCAGTTGTTAATACTATGCTCAACAGCAATGCATAGCTGAAAAACTAGGATGACACATATAAGCGGAATATAGGCATCTGATGGGCTTGAATCCTTTTCAGAAGATTAAACTGCATGCCTTGGAAACAGAATCCCCATGTGTGATTTACCTGCCGTCCCTCTCTTCATTTGGTGTTTTACCCAGAATGCAACTGTCACCCGGAGGGCTCCAAGACCCAGCAGTGCAACCGGCTGACGGGGGAGTGTAATTGTGAGGAGAAGGCGGCGGGGCGCCACTGTGACATGTGTGCACGCAACTACACTGGCGAATTCCCTCACTGCAAGCCCTGTCACCCCTGCTTCGGCCTATGGGACGCTATGGTGCAGGAGCTGCAGAAGGACCTGGATCGAATCAGGGACATAGTCCAGCAGATCCAGGAAACTGGCATCTCCCCAGGTGTGGGTGACAGCCGCATTCGGGACCTGGAGAGGAAGCTGGCTACCATCCAGGATTTGATTGGCCGTGGGGTGGGAGACAAGGTCTTCGAGCTGATCAGCCAGTCCCTTGACGAGCTTAGGTATGGCGGCCACGTGTCAAGATTTTTCGCCGCTTGTTGCTGTGAGAACATAGGGGCCGCTCTTTGCTGTTATGCTGCACCATTGTCCCATGGGCTAACACAATACCACATGTGATAGCCATTGAACAGTACCTGGGTTGTTCTTAATGTTCTTGCTTTAGTAATTGTACTTTTATTTAGTTTTATATATTATTTATATATTTGACAAGAGAACTGCATGTTCTGTATCATTTTTAGGACTTGAGCCTGTCGCTGGTTTAATTCCCATAGCCGGCAGAGTGATGTCTTCACTGGGCCCAAGAGCAAGAGCCTTAACCCCAGCTGTACTGATGTCTCAGTACCTCGGCATCTCTGCTCCTTTCCTGTGCCAGGGCGGAGATCGCGCTGACTGACGGCCGACTGATGGTCCTGGCCAGCGAGGTGGATGACAGCGCGATTAAGGAGGACCAGCTGCGCTGGAACCTGACACAGTTGGAGAAGGAGCTGAGGGACGTGAACGCCACGATAGCCCAGAAGCGTCATGACCTGGACAATCTGCTCAGTGCTGGCTTTGCAGGTGGGCTGGCGACATAAACGCACAGTGAGACGTGTGCAGGCTTCCCGCAGGCCAGAGCTCCTCGCAGTGCCCCAGAACTCACCCATATAGTCTGCCTTTCTTGACCAGAATACCAGAGTGCATTCAGTCACTGGTGAAATTAAATCTTTCTCTTTTCATACTTTGTTTTATCCACATTAACTGAGATGGAAGTATCTCTGCAGGTGGCTGATTTTGTCATTTCTAGCCGTGTTCATTTTATATTATACTTAATGTGTATATTAAGTTATTCTGTCCTGGAGAAAGGTTCATGCGTAACTGTAACTATCTTAACCAAGCATACTGGACATACTTACCTTTCGGTAATTGTTATTATTATGTCTTATAATTTAGCATTTAAGCTGCACATCATCTAGTTCTCAAAGTTAATTTGGCATGTTTTGTAATGAACTACATCTTCCTTTTTGAACGGTGGTGGAAGCTGGCTTGTATAAGGAGGAAGTAGATGTTGCCATCAGATATACTATCTCGGGTGTTCAGTCATGCCACGCCATGGTTGGCACGCGTTGTGTCTTCCTCAGACCAATTTGAGAGAGTGCGTAAGTACTACAGGGAGTCCCAGGATGCGGAGCACCTGTGCAACTCCTCAGTGTCAGGCCCGGGCAGCCCCGTGAGCCAGTCCAACAAGACGCGGCAGCATGTGGAAGACCTGCTCGCCAACAAGCGCGACAGTCTTCTGCGCACGATGGCCGCCCAGAACTTGTCCCTGACAGATCTGCAGATGAAAACTGAAGGCTTGGACCGGATGGTGCAGAACCTGAGTGACAAAGTGAGAAGCCGATGCCACCAGGGCTGCGAAGGCCTGTCCTTAGAAATTCTGGGATGTATTTACGATCCCCATGGTTAATATTCATTGTTGAATCTCTGTGCTTGCCATCATGGCGGTGAATAACCTCACTCTTGTAAGCATCATCTTACTTGACAGAACATATGCTACCATTGTATTTTTCTACTTTTTCTTGTGCACCACATGCTCTTGGCTTGACCTTGTTGAACCTTCCCATCTCCATTCAGGTGTGTGGTGGTCATGGGGACTTTCCCAATAATGGCACCTGCCTGGAGAGTCTCTGTGGGGGTGCTGGCTGTAGGAGCAATGAAGGACAAAGGCAGTGTGGAGGAGAGGGATGTTCCGGGTCTGTGAGTGATGCAATGAAAGCCCAGTCAAAGGCCGACAATGTCTCCAGGAGCATCGAAATGGTTAACGATGAGCTGAATTCGGTCGCGAAGAAGGTCTGTCTTCATCCTGTTGGAAAATTACTTTTGACACACACTTAAAACACTTACAGTACACTACTTGAAGAGTCAACTGTAGCACTAACTGTAGTCAAACCCAAGTAACAAGTTGCTGGATTTACAGAGAAATGCTCCAGCATTAGTGCCAGAGCCGGCCTCCGGTGGATGACTTCTTGCATATATTTGTGATTGGCTTGCACGCTTGCAGCCTGGTATGTCTTGGTGCTGAGTGATTGCCGTGTGCTTGCGATAAGCTCATGCATGCAGTCGGGGTCCGTGTGCTTTTCATGCAGCTCCACGATGTAAGAGCACTTACCAATGACGTGAAGATGAAGGCCAACAGCACCCTGGAGAAAGCACAGAGTAAGAAGGCCTCTTTCGAAGATTCCAACAAGAAACTGAAGGATTTCATCAAGGAAATCAGAGATTTCCTCACAGGTCAGTTGAGTCTTTTTTTAACTTTCTTCTTAGCTTGTCCTTGGATGTTTCTGCTGTTATTGTTCTGCTTAAGTAGCTTTGGAGGAACTGTTTCAAGCTGTATATTCAAATATTGCAGTTATTAAAATAATAATCTTAAGGCATACATACACTATCCTTTTTTTCTGACCTCTTATATATTTTTTTTCTTGATGGCCCTAAAGCTAGTAATCAATTTATAAAGTAATACCATGGCTAACCCAGGTTGTTTTCTCACTGGTCTGTTTGCAGAAGAGGGCGCAGATCCAGAGAGCATTGAGAAGGTGGCCCAGAACGTCCTGAACATCTCCCTACCCGTCAATGCTAGTGACCTGGCCAGAATCGTGGACGAGATCAAAAAGAACATTGTCAACCTCACCAACACTGAGAGCATCTTCAACCACACATCCACGGAGCTTCAGAAAGTCATGGATCTGCTACAAAAGGCAAAGGATGCCAAGTAAGAGAGTGTGTGTGTGAGAGAGTGAGAGAGAGAGAGATAGATAGATAGAGAGAGAACCTAAAGAGCCCAGGGGAGAGGTTTTGTTGTGATATATGACATAACCCATTTCCCTTTATGAAGAACAAACATTTCAGTTATACTCATTTGAACGATTATACAGTTGTGGCCAAAATTTCTGAGAATGACACAAATATTGGTTTTCACCAAGTATGCTGCTTCAGTGCTTTTAGGTCTTCGGATCTTTCTATGGTGTACTTAAGTATAATTACAAACATTTCAAAGGCAATTATTGACAATTACAAGTTTATGCAAAGATTCAGTATTTGCAGTGTTTTCAAGACCTCTGCAATTCGCCCTGCATGGTGTCAATCAGCTTCTGGGCCAAATACTAACCGATGGCAACTCATTCTTGCATAAACAATCCTTTTAGTTTGTCAGAATTTGTGAGTTTTTGTTTGCCCATCTGCCACTTGAGGATTGACTACAAATTCTCAATGGGTTTAAAGTCTGGGGAGTTTCCTAGCCATGGACCCAAAATCTCAATGTTTTGTTCCCCAAGCCACTTAGTTACACTTTTGCCTTAGGGCACGGCGCTCCATCATGCTGGAAAGGCATTGTTCCTCACCAAACTGTTCCTTGATGGTTGGGAGAAGTTGCTCTTGGAGGATGGTTTGATACTAATCTTTATTTATGGCTGTGTTCTCTGGCTAAATTGTCCATGAGCCCACTCAATTGAGTGAGAAGCAACCCCACACATGAATGGCCTCAGGATGCTTAACTGTTGGCATGACACAGGACTGACGGTAGCGCTCACCTTTACTTCTCCAGACAATAATTTTTCCAGATGCCCCAAACAATTAGAAAGCGGCTTTATCAGAGAAAATGACTGACCAGTCCTCAGCAGTCCAATCCCTGTACTTTTAGCAAGAATATCAGTTTGCCCTTGATGTTTTTCTTGGAGAGAAGTGGCTTCATTGCTGCCCTTCTTGACACCAGGCCATCCTCCAGAAGTCTTCGCCTCACTGTGCGTGCAACAAGGGACTTTGCAATTAATTGCAATTAATCTGATCACTCTTCATAACATTCTGGAGTATATGCAAACTGGCATCATAAAAAGCAACAAACTTTGAGAAAAACCAATATTTGTGCCATTCTCAAAACTTTTGGCCACAACTGTATATTTTACGGATCGAGTTCTGACTAAGTGCTCTGCTCATCAGTGTTATGGTAAGTGTCCAGGCCAAGTCTCCCCATGGATCAGCAATGGCCTATCACCACATAAAAGGACTTGTTAAAAGATGTATAAACAAAACAAAAGTATGTCATCAAAGGGACCTTCAGTCATTTCAGTGTGTATCACTTGCAGCTGTTACTGCATTACCACAATACTTTGACCAGTCTGAAACTTACAAATGCAAAAATTACTGTAGCAAACTGAAACACCCCATCTGATTGGCAGTTTGTATGCACCCCTGAATTATACTCTGCTCCTTGCAAAGTGGCTCATTTAGATCGGACAGGTGTAGTGATAATGCTTCCTTTGTGCAGGATGCAGGCAGAGGGGGTGAAGGACATTAGCAACCAGACAAAGCAGGCATTGGACGACGCACAGAGGGCCGTTGATGCCGCCAAGAAGGCTCTGAGGACTGCTGAGGAGAACCTCAACAGCACTGACTCCTCCATAGCTGAGGTACCGTGAACATGGTCCATTGTGTGGATAGTGTCTTTGGACATCTTTATTGACCTTCTTTGCCCCCTTCCCACTTTTGCGCAGATTGACAGTAAGCTCAGTAACATGGACCGGAAGCTGATGGATGCCATGATGAAGCTGGCCAACCTCTCAGAGGCAGTGGAAGCACTGAGGAATAAGACTGAGCAGAACAGACAAATGACCCTGGAGGCCAAGGCTGAATCTGACAATGCTACCCAGGCTGCTGATGAACTGAAGCAGGTTGGTGTGTGTGTGCATTTGCATGTGTTTATTTCTTAGGTAATACTTACACCAAAAAATCAAGTCTCCCTTCCTCCCCCGCGGTACACTGACAATGACCTGGGAAGCATGATACGGGATACAAGCTCTGGTATATGCCCCTCAGAATGCAGAATTAGCAGTGACTTTGCCCTCTGTTTTTAAAGAGTCATGAGGCAATCAGCTTGTTTTAGCGTGTTGACTCTGCATTCCTTAATTGATCAAACAGTGCTTGCCATGCAGTCGAAAATCCCGCAGAAGACAAATGATGAATAAGTTTACTTTTTTGGAGCAGTATTTTTCAGTAGTTGTTAAAAATGCAGAAAGTTGAGTATACTTATTCAGTTGTTTTCTTTGGTGGTGATTTGTCATGTATTTGTCTGATATTCCATAATGATGATGATGATGGCGACGATGATGATGATGATGACTGGGAACACGTAGCCTCTATAGGGTCATTGGATCAGTCACGTTTTGGTGCAAAGGCTGTCAGTACTTTGTGCTTCACACACATTCACATGCTTCCTGATCTTCCAGGAGGTTAAAGATGCGAGAAAAAAATACAAAGACCTGCAGGAGAAAATAGAAGCGATAGGTGGAAGTAGTGGAGACCTGGGTGATATGAAACAGAGGGCTGAGGGCATCAAGAGGCAAGCTGAAGACCTGCTGAACAAGGCAACCAAGGGTATGGCAGATCTGCAAGGTACGTTACCATTACACACCATCCCTAATATCCTGCTAATAGCCTGCTGACCTGGAAAACTTCTTGATTCAATTCAACTAATTTGTATATAGCGCCTTTCACAACAGAGTTGTCCCAGGGCACTTTACATGGGTGTGTTGAGAGACATTACCATATGAAAAACAACACAAATGAGTTTGGGTGGGGCTGTGACGTCAAACTATAGTAGTATGGATAATAATTAGAGGCATATCATTGGTCTGGAAGATTTACCAGATCTTGAATCTTTGCTATCAGCTCCTATGAGATAAAAGCCAGTGGAGAACTGCCCCCAGAATGTGTGTGTTTATGGGGACATGGGGGAATCTAACAGTCACGTGTGCATCCACATCTCCTCAGCCAAATGCCTCCTTCAAACCCTAACCCTAACCAAATGGTTCTGCTGTGATTTTTTTTTTTGTAACTCAGAACTTGAAGAAAAAATTCTGAAAAATGAGAAGACAATGCAGACTCACAAAGATGAGCTGGAAGAGTTGGAGAAGAACGTTACCCTTATCATGGAGGATATCCGGGAGAAAGTCAAGTATTATAGCACGTGCTTGAAGTAGCACATTGGCAGACCATAGCAGATACCTCACACAGGGCATCATGGGAAGTTCTGACAACAAAGATTTCTGATGTAAACGTCAGCAAGAAACCTTGTTATATTTGTATCGTATATGTATATGAACCATGTAGGCACAAATATTGCTAATCACAGTGACACTGAACAACAGATACTACTCTCCATTGAAGCTTGGGAGCTGAATCCCATGTAGCTGTGCTCATCTCAGCTCTATGCATCATACAGACACTGTAGAGGGGTGCTGCAGTAACTGGACATGTGGAAGTTCTGGGCACCACAGGTGGATCTGCCATGTTTATGAAGAGCCATGGAATATTAATCAGGAACCACTTGAGATTTAATTTCATGACTCTGTATTGAGTAAGTATATTATATTGTTCTCTACTGATTTCAAACATAAGCAATAAATATGCATTTATGATAATTTTATTATATTTTATATTGTCTTGTATGTTTTATTGTATCATCAGTTTGCCTATGATCGTTTGGCCCAGACTTGGTTTAACAGCTGGTGTTACCACTTACCACAAGGGGGAGACAGAGAACTGAAATAGTCGATTGTCAATTACATACAAAACATCATACCGTATTTTTCTTAGTATACAGTCGGCCCTTGTTTATCGCATTTAATAAGTTCCAGACCCAACCGCGATAAGTGAATTTTCTGCGAAGCAGGATTCTTTATTTATAAATCGAATATTTTCGTAGTTTTTTGACATTATTAGAGGCCTCTAGACATGAAACAACACCCTTTAGTCACCATTACACTCGTATTATCCAATATATTAGACAAAATAAGAGAAAATAAGATATATTAGACGTTACATATATCATATTATTATTATTATTGTATCTTTCTCCTGGGTGGTAAGCATCTTCCTCCGGCGCTTAGTTTCATCGTCAGAAGGCTTAGAAGAAGCAGCACGTTTAGGAGCCATCGTGGGGCTTAGATAAAAGTTCTCAGAAATCGCAAACTGAGCAATGATGCTTCCGATGCGTAACGATGTAGAAGCGTGTATGAGAGACACAAACTTGCGTGAGGCTGAGCCAGGCAGTGGCCAGGAGAGGAAGAGGATGTAACTGACTCAGACAATCAAGCGCGCGCTATATCATTTTCAGTCTCGATCAAGTTTTTAATTAATATATTTGGAAAAAACCGCGATAGAGTGAAGCCACGAGTCGAAGCGCGAAGTGCCGAGGGATGACTGTAGATCACACATGCAATGCAATATATATAGTTAAACTTGAAATGGTATATTTGATGCTTTACTCATCCCTGTGAGGAAATTCTCCTTTTGCCTACCCTATCTTGCTCTCCATGAGACACACAAACATATATGCAGGTGAGGGACACGGTGCACGGTCAGAGCTTAAGGGCCTTGCTCAGGGACCCAATGGCAGCATCTGTCTGCCAGCGTCATGATTTGAACTGGTACCCTTCTGATCCTGAGCACAGAATCCTAACCCACTGAGCCATACAGAGCACCCCCTATTTGTTATATTAAGCCACAGAGAGACAGTTGTAAGCCTAGTCCCACACTGGTCCCTCCACATCTGCCTTCAGCCTTTATTTGTGCATTCCCAAGACCCGTCGCCATATTGAAGTGTGTCTCAAAACTGTCAGGGCTGAGGGGAGTGCTCCACTATGCCCTCATGCAGCGAGTCAGCAGTGAAGATGGCTCACGCAACTCCACTACCACTTTCATATTCCACAATGTTTTGCACACAAGAAACTGAATAATTTTGAGGACAATATATTACCATATAAATGTTTGAAAATAATTACATATTAAAATAATATTTTGAGGATACATCACACTGCAGAAAGTATGGACAAGATTATGAAAACTACAGACATACATGTTGCATGAACTGAAAATAAAACTTTTACAAACGATAAGACCACACAAGTGTAATCTTCTTGCAATGATAAACATTTAAGTGCATAGAGCCTGTTGTGAGGGCGACTCGGCGTCAGTGTAACTCAAAATGAAGGCGTGTCGGGGTATCATTTTGGATTGGGCCATGGTGCTTCTTGAAAGTCCTTTAGCTAGCCTGGGTCCCCCTCAGTAGGCATTACCAAGCAGTAGATTTTGGGGCCCCTATGAAGTGCAGGGTCCCCTGAATCTGCAGGGTATCTAAACCCCTCCAACACCCCTGAATGAATCCTGTCAATAACCTTGTCAGAAAGATGCATTAATATTATGTGTGTAAAGAAAAACATGTTGTTATATAGAAGTCTGACCTGAAATTGAAGTGGAAATCCGGGTCCCTGTGACTTTACCTGAGATACTAAAATCCCACAGTGGAAAATTCACTAAAGAGGACTTATAGAGGAAGTAATACTTTTCAGTCTGCTGATCTGGTCAAACTTCACCTGTTGCTGTAGTTGGGGGTGGGGGGTGGTACTGCGTTCACTGAAGCAATCAAAGGATCCCTTTTGAATTCGAGAACGCGCATTCCTGTTCAAATACGCGCGTTCACCTTTTCAACAGGGTCATCTTAAAGACCTGTTACGGAATTTTTAACTTATAAAAACAAAACAACCAAAAAACGGGAAAAACATATTTCTTGGTGTGGAGTATGTTTATACGACCTGAAATAAGATAGGTATCCATTTCAGTTTTGGTGTTATTTAGATCGGCAAAATATTTCAACCTGTACTAAACTGTAAGAGTCTAACACTTTTAGAGAGTAAAAGACTGTTGACAAGCTTAAAATGTTTTTTTTTTTTTACGTTAAACCACCGCGCCATTTCCCTCGTCCCATACCCGTACAGTTACCGTCCCATGCTGTAGCCATCAGGAGGTCCCGTCCTCCGCGCGCCCGGCTCCGCTGCGCAGTTTCTATTTCGCAGCTTCTGCGCTCCGCAGTCGGGCGACTTCTGAGAGTCCGACCTGCTTCAAATAGCACAGTGATCTCTAATCGTACCCTTTCGTAGGGCACCGGAGATAAGTTATAAAGAAGAATAGCAACATCGAGCAATACAGGCAAGTCTTTCCGAAAGCTATATACGTTTAATCAGAACACACGTTGAATTTAAATATTTGATATGTACTTTGAAACATATTTTTTAATGTTTCTAAAAGAAGAGAGTAAATCAGCTGGACGAAGGGTATATCTGTGAGCGAGTGTTTAAGGCTACTCGGGTCCTCTATAGTTCATAAGTCAATTGATGTGAAATTGCAGGTTAAACGGGAGCGAAGAGCTTTGGGACTTCGGGACTTTGGGACATGCGCCGGCTGCTTGTAACGCTGACGCTGGGTAAGTAACGCAGTTACGGGGACCCGAGGAGCGCATCTGCCAAGTGGCCAAAGTCACTCACATCTCGAGGAAAACACGTTTTACTTGTGCAGCTGTTTGTATAGAAATAATTCACAATAGTACTTTTAATGTATGACACTTTACTGTGCCTTTTAATACTTGTTTTCCGAAACGCATCTGCCTGGCACTTGAGGAACATAAGATTGCTCTGCATCTTCTAATTGAAAGTTACACGGATTATCTTTTTCTGTAAAAAGTGATGTACATGGGGCTAACTGCGTCTTCTGAGTTCATAGCGCCGCGTTTAGATGACAATTGAGTCGTTCGGTGCCTAGAAATGTTTTATTTAAATCGCACCTTCCCCAACAAAGTCCATAATGTTTTTTTGATCATAATAATGGATGCTATATTGTAAAAAATGAATAAATACATTTTTTACTAATGTCTGTTTTAAATGAGCCTTTTAACATTACTGTTTCGCTCCTTTTAAGTGATTTAATACGTTTCACGGCGATACTATACCGTCGTATTGCGGGGGCATTTACCTAGAATATTAAATGGCCAATTTAACTTAAGTCACCGCGCCTGTTTGCATCTCTGTCCTCGACGCACTTTGCTGCTGCGTGTCACTCCGGGCAGAAGGGCCAGGCGCTTCTGTGTCCCCCGCCGGGGGAAGGTGGGCTTGCGGTGCCACTGCGTCCCGATCCTCTGCTGCTTATCGCTCTCCTAAAAAAGGGCCTTTCTGTAACATGAATAGCAGCTTTGCCCGGAGACACAGTGCATTTAGCACTGTGGCCGTGAAGTGATGGTGAGTGAGGGGGATTTCACAGACTACATACAGATGTGAAAGTGCAGTATTCTCCGCACGCAGCTAACTGCCTCTTCCTATCCAAACACGGGAATTAATGTGCGGAAATAAGGCAAAATAAGCAGTTCACACAAAAAAAGTCAGGTTGGTCTTCGATGAGCCCAGTTCGCTCATTTCCTCTTTCTGCATTTTCCCTGGAGAAGTGCACCTTGACTATGAGATTCGTGCATGTCATTTCCACGCTGCACCTCTCACTACTTTTCTCAGGTACGTTTCACTCAGCCAAGAAAATGAGATAATTCAGTAAAGTGCTGAAGCTTTCATAGTCAAGCCCACATCTCAGTTTCATTTTATTAAGAAATAATACCTAATTATTCCAGTTTTATTCCTTGCAAGGCCATGTCAGACTGGCTTTACTGCTTATAAAGTACAGTATATATATATATATATATATAAACTTGATTTGAACAAAAGTAATATTAATATGAATGATACCACTCTGAATTAACTGATGGAGCTCGATTAGTTTATTAATGCAGTTAGAAAGATGTAATATGAAAACACCATGGCCTTTGAAGTAAACATGCTTTTCATTTATTGAGAAACTGCGGGTCGTTAAGAAAAGACAGCTTTATCGCACGTTTCCGGAAAAGAGGGGTTGCCACAGGGACAGGCAGTTCATCCAGGTGTTTATTATTATTATTATTATTATTATTATTATTATTAGTCTGGTCAGCGAGGCTCCGCGTTTGTCGTGGTGATGGAGTGAGTGAAGGCCATATATAGTGTTCTCTGAATCCTGCCGGTCTGCTGGGACTGGTTCTCTTTTTACACCCCCCTTTTGGTTTATTTCTGTCCCGCCAAAGCTGAGCCTGTTCTGTCTGAAGCTGAGTCCTTTGGCCCAGCAGCGACTGAGAGCTGGACCGCTGACGGTGTTCCCAAACTTCCAAAGACATCAACAGCTCTGAAGTTACTGTAGACCCTGCATGTTTGCTGTGTTCTGTTCTGCTTTGAGAACCTGGGCTTTCTTGCTTAGCCAGATAACTTGTCAGATTTAAGGTAGTCTGGCTAAATATAAGCAAACAAAGAGAAAGGTCCATTTAAACTGGGGATCCTTAAATCCGACAAGTTGTCTAGCTAACTGACAAACCTCGCTTTGCGATGCCGGCCCCCTCTCCTGCCAGCCTGAGCTGCCGTGGCTCCTGGAATGGCCCAGTGCGTCGGGGTGGCAGGCTCCAACGATGGATGCTTTCCTGTTACCGAATTTTTATGCGACCCACATTGAATCTTTTTTTTTGTTGTTGTTTTTGTCCTTCGTTAATTCAGGGAAGAGAAAATAACATCAAGACTGAATTTACTTTACATAAATCTCCATCTAAATAATGGCTAAGTAACAGGGATGGTTACAATGCCATGCATGAAGGAGAGACTTATAAGTGATAAGTTTTTGCTTTTCCTCCCTCCTCTTAATCTTAACGCTCTTATAAATCGGCATTTGCCGTGACTTTTATCAGAAAGCAGGGGTTGGTTGCCCCTGAGCTCTCCGTCTCCTCAGGATAGATGAAGGAGAGGTAGAGGTCAGTGGGCTTATGATGTTTTTGTTGTTTTTGTTACATTTGAGATTTGCAGATGTAGGGCTGTGAAACTCCTCTAGAACAACGATTAGTGAATGCGGTGATGGGTGGATTTCTGCGGAGGGGGGTTAGCAGGCAGAAAGCGGATTCGGAAAGGGGACTGGCTTGTTTGGGATGGGGGTGAGTGATGTTTGCCTGAAGGTAGGGGATTTCACACTGAAAGTGAAGGAAGCTGTAGTGAAGAAGGCCTCCTTTCTTGGCAGACTGGCACTGTAGATGTTTATCACCCTAAAAAAAAAAGCTTCAGAAACCCACCCGTGAGTCGTTATACTGCCTCTCAGGTGACGGTTATTTTAGTGCAGGACAGGTCACATGACTGCTTCAGGTTTACCAGTTTAAAGTACTGGGTTTAAATCTACTGGGCTTGAAACTGAACACATATATTTGATTTCACCGGTATGACACACACAGTGCAAACCTGTTCGAAACAAATTTCTAAGTATTATACATAGTATGTGACGGTTATTCATATATATCTGACTCAATGTATTAGTTCCTCTCTCGCTTCTTAAGCTGGTGCCCCTACGGCCCTCCCCTAATCTGCTTTTCCACACCCCCCCACCAAGCAGAGTCCCTTGGTAAAACCAGCTGGCGCCATGCGATGCAGCTGTCGGCTCCCCCCCACCCTGTGGCAAAAGGCTTCCGTCTTCTTGGGCCTCTGCTAGGATGGAGTATGCGTACGGGATTTGGCCTTCTGGAACTCCTGGCAGGCAAGCCTTCCGGGTCAGGAACAGGAATGTGGCGGCAAATGTGCGTGCCACTGGGATGCCGGGTTAGCACCCCACTACAGTGAGGGAGCAGCACACATCCGCCGTGATGGACATTTTGGAGCTGAATTTGGGCAGTATGGCTGCCTCATACCTCTGGGGTTTGATGCCTACCGCTGGCCATGGTGTGGATTTTGCAGGTTCTCCCTGTGATGCATAGAAGTTCCCTCAGTGTACTCCAGCGTCCTTCTTTAGCCCAAAGACAGATTAGTAGGCTAACTGCTGTCATTAAATTGCCCAGAGTGTGTGTATCATACAGTGGACCCTGGGATCTCCTGGGCATAGCCTAGCATTGTGGCGCCTGACAGAGGCTCCAAGCTGCTCAGTGACCCTGCTCAGGATAAGCATTTGGAGATGAAGTTTTTGTTTCTAGCCAACCTAATCCTCCCCCCTTATTCTGGCCATTTCCAGATTTGGTAGATGATATCCATCTGTCATTTATTCCCTGTGTTCGTTATTAACCAACTAAAATTTTGCCTGTCATGCCATAATTCATGTTGAACCTCCATGACTTCTGTCAAGGCCTAGTGATAGATTTAGTACACAGCCAACCACCCCTGTGCTCAGGGGGTACGTGATAGTTCTGTTAGTTATTGTGTAGTGTGGAATGGCGTGTCACGCCCAGTCGTTACGCTGCTCCTGAGCCACAGTGAAAACACAGAGGAATTATGGATAATAAAGCAGATGTTGACTGCACCCCTGGGAGATGTCGGTGGTCAGTGGTAGGTGTCGCACACACCAGATGCTAGAGGGTCTTACAGATGATTTACTATTGCCAGTTTTGGTGTGATCTCAGCCGGGCTCTGACAGCACAGAAGATTCAGGATCAGCGATGAAAAAAAGGTGCTGTGACTCCCGGTTGATAAGCACATGTTTTGGACTCGCTGCAGATGAGTCCGACCCCCCCCCACCAGTTCGACCCTGACCAGGAGAAGTGGTTGGAAAACAGATGGATGTGTTTAACCCATTGCTTAACACAGAGCTGGTGCTCTGGGTCCTGACCTGGACCGGTCCAGTGCTGCTCCCTGAGGAAACACAAATCCCAGTAAAGAGAGAGGGGCAGTGAAAGGTTACGCTGGGTTCATAGCTGTCAGGGAGAGCAGTACCATACGAGAGAGCAGCAAGGGGGTTTGGTGAAACATCACTGGTGCTGTTCTCTTTACTGCCAGTTGTATATAATCATTACTTTTACTCATAACAAACAAGTTAGTCCATAAATATGTACCGGCACAGACAAAACAAAGCTTTCTGAGCATGAGAACCTCACTGCCGTCGTCTTGAATGTGAGTCTACTATGTGTTTCGCTCTGTAAACTTTGCTTGATCTTAACAACAAGCTTAGCATCATTCCCATCGACCTGGAAACTATTCCCAAGCATGATTAAGCTAAACTGCCATCTGCAGCTTGCTTGAACATGTAATAAGACAGGATATTTCCAAATAATATGGTTTAATTGTAGTAATCCTTCACTAAGGAGTGACTTTTTTTTAAATGGACACCATCGATGGTCTTTGAAAGCAGCATCTCAGACATTAGTCTTTGTCCTTTTTCTGCTCCATTAGGTCATTTAGGAAGTATGTGATGGCCCACTGCGCCCCCCCCCACCCCCCAGATTAGCCCACTGCGCCTCCCCGCGATTA
>JAODKM010000099.1:14904873-14929263 GCA_026780845.1 Petrocephalus sullivani | reverse complement strand
CCCCACGCACCCCCTGTTTGGGCACCCCCCCCCCCCCCCCCCCCCCTCCCCGTGGAAAGCTGACTTCTTTACATATATGTAGGTATCTGAGTATCTGGGGGGGGTGTTAGCTGTCTGTGCTGGGGGTTGTGAGGCACCTGTAGGCCTCACCCTGCCTTCTGCTTGCTAAGAGTAGATTAGAAAGTAAGATAGTAGATAGTAAGAGTAGAACAGAGCCAATGAAATGCTAAGGCTTCGGGGGAAGCTGTCTGCTGAGTCTGTAAGGCGCCTTCTCTCTCAAACATTTAGACTAGAAGACCTTGATAAAATTATTTCTGTCAGTTTACAGGCCAGTTGTCCTCAGGCATGGAAATACAGTGATGTGTTATTCTTAGAGGTCAACATCCCTTTTACGTCAGCCTTTTTTTGTAATTCCCCATTGACCTATGTCCTGCAGACCAGCTGAGGATCACCAACCTACGTGTGAATCTCACCAAGCTTCACACGCTGGGGGACAACTTGTTGGACTCGCGCGTGGAGATCAAGGAGAAATACTACTACGCCGTGTACGAGATGGTGGTGCGCGGGAACTGCTTCTGCTATGGCCACGCCTCTGAGTGCGCCCCCATCCAGGGGGTCAGGGAGGATATCGAGGGCATGGTGAGCATAAATGCAGCCCACTTCACAGCAGCGGGCAGCTTATTTCATAGCGTCATTTTTCACGTTTTTGGCAGTTTTTAAGCACTGTACTTTTGCCTCTTACGCCCCCAGGTGCATGGGAGGTGTGTCTGCAAGCACAACACCAAGGGACTAAACTGCGAGCAGTGTGAGGACTTCTACAACGACGCCCCCTGGAGGCCGGCCGAGGGCAGGAGCACCAATGCCTGCCAGAGTGCGTGATGCAGACCGACTATTACGCCTCATGTCGCTGTTGCCCCGCCACCTGCATCAGCACCATCTTTTAGGCACTCCTAGCACTGCAAGCAAAAGCACTGGGTAGGAGGCCTGGAAAAGCCCAGGTTACCAGTGTGGTTGAGGCACTCCTATCATTCCCAGAATGCAACTGCAACCAGCACTCGGACAAGTGCCGCTTCGACATGGCTGTGTACCTGGCCACGGGAAATGTGAGCGGTGGCGTGTGTGAAAACTGCCTGCACAACACCGTGGGGCGTAACTGTGAGACGTGCAAGCCCTTCTACTACCAGGACCCCACCAGGGACATCCGGGACCCTGCAGTGTGTGTCCGTGAGTAACCAAGGCCATGCCCCCAATCTGGGGAAGAGTGGGTGGAGAACATGGTTTATTGCAATGGAGTCTTCACGTTTATACCTCCTTGTACCAATTACTGCATTGCTTATCGATTGCTCTGGGTTTGCTCGGGTGAAGTGCCTTTTTCGAGTGGCCCTTCTTGTGACTCTGCTTGGGCCCTCATGCCCCCGGTCCGGCCTGTGCTGTGCCCCTCTCTCAGCCTGTGACTGCGATCCAGACGGATCCCTCAACGCCGGCGTCTGCGACGGCCATGATGAGCCCGGCCTGGGCATGGTCGCCGGCCAGTGTCGCTGCAAGGAGCATGTGCGGGGGAGGCGCTGCGACCTCTGCAGGGTGGGCTACTTCGGGCTCAATGCGGACGACCCCCGTGGATGCCAGCGTGAGGCCCTAGGGTGACGGCGTGGGCTGAGCGGCTGTGTGTGTGTGTAGACCCCTGCACCCCGCTAAGCTAGCCCTCCCCCTCACAGCGTGCCACTGCGACCCCATGGGAACGGTGTCGGAAGGTGCCCAGTGCGATCCGGTCACTGGAGACTGCTTCTGCAAGCGCTTGGTGACGGGCCGGAGCTGCAGCCAGTGCCTGGTACGTGTGCCCGAGCAGCCCACATGTCAACACCCAAGGTCACCTCCGGCATGTCGATGGGCGGAGCCCGGCGGCACCATATGGATCAAAGGAGCGGTTAATTCAGTACCTGGGCACCTGCTGTCCTCCATCTACCCTCTTCTGTGGCCGTACCCTTCTATTTTAGACAGGACCCTCTTTCTGTATAGGTATGTATTTCACTTCCTATATGGGCACAAAGCACCAGGTGGTCTTCCTGCGAATCGCTTCCCAGCAAATCCTCCACTTCCTGTCTTGGCTAGGAATAGCACCCTGGAATGTGGGCACCAGAGAAGAGCTCATTGTCTAAATTTAGTTCTGGGCGCCACAGACTCCTTGGTAGTGTTGATTACACAAGTTTTAATTGCTTTCTGGGCCTCAGGAAATATTGCAAAAACTGTGCTTCTGCATACTTTGGTCTTTACAGATCTTTTCCACTGATGTTTAATTTAAGATATATAATAAATCTTGGTTGGCATAGCCCAGTACCACTGCTGGAATGACTAGCATGCATGCAGACTGCATAATCACTTTGACTGTATGAGACAGTGTGTTGTGTCAGTGATTCAGCAGGAGCTGTATTAAGGGTGTCAAACGCTCTTCAATGGAAGGCTTGAGTAGCGCTCACCTAGGCCATCAGATGCTCACAGCTATCCCTTCTTCTCTCTCCCCCTCCTTCAGCCAGAACATTGGGCTCTGAGTCATGATCTGATTGGCTGTCGAGAATGTGACTGTGACGTGGGCGGGGCAACGGACAACCAGTGAGTACTCGTGTCTGATTTCCCTTTTCCTCACAATATCACAGATAAAACAGTTGTTTCCAGATATCTAGCAACCCAGTTTGTGAAAAATGTTGATCTTCTATTATAAGCATCACATTGCTAGGGGAAGCACATCTGTTATTTGATATAAGTGTGAGACAAATGTGCGTGATACCAAAGTGTCTCTTGTTTGTGTGCCTGTGTGTACGTGTGTGTGTGCGGACGTGGGCGGAGTCATGGGCGGAGCCAGGTGACCTCATATTGTCAATTTGTAATTACTATGACCCAATGTCCCCACAATGTGATAAAAACCTGCAACTTCTTACCTTGTGGGGACATGTCTCCTATTTTGTTTGGCTAATTATGGCTAAGGTTAGGCCTGTGCAGGGGTTAAAGATGTCATAGTTTGAGGTATGATTATGTCATTAGGAATTAATGGAGAGCCCTCATAAAGACAGGAATACATGGATTGTGTATGTCTTAGTGCACGTGTGTGTGCGTGCGTGTGTGCGTGTGTGAGCGTGTATGAGTGGGTGCGTGTGTGTGTGTGTGAGCGCGTGCGTCTGTGTTCGTGTGTATGAATGCATGTGCGTGCGCGTGTGTGTGAGCACGTGTGTCTGCGTATGTGTGTGTGTGTGTGTGTGTGTGTGCGTGGGCCCCCTTGGCTGTACATGTGCTGACACAGCTGTCTTCCTCCCCAGCTGCTCCATGGAGACCGGCCAGTGCCGCTGTCGCAGTCATATGATTGGCCGCCAGTGTAACCAGGTGGAGCCTGGCTTTTACTTCATGACTCTGGACCACTACACCTACGAGGCCGAGCTGGCCAAACTGGGCCAGGTAACCACACCGGGTGGCAATGCTAGCGTTACCTTTATGCTCAGTCCTCATCTTCTCCGCAATGACACTGGCCTGAATTCCAGCCTCGAGGATCCCATCACTGCCTTTACTTACAGCTCCAAGTCTTGTTGTTTTAGACTGACCCTAGTTTGTGGACTGTGGCTATCATTTATACTTGGCCAAGTATATATACTTGTTAGCCACAGTTGTAATTCCCAGCCATGTGAAATGAGTGACCATAGTTACAGAGCTTTACTGTCGATGAGCTTACGCAGCATGTTTTACCGCGTCCTGTTTCCGTGTGCTTTGTGTGTCACACTAGGGCTGCACCGTGGTGGAACGGGAGATGCAGCCTGGTCACCCAGCAACCTGGACCGGTACTGGTTTTGCCCATGTGCCTAAAGGCAGCACTCTGGAGTTCTCCATCAACAACATCCCGTACTCAATGGAGTATGATGTGCTGATTCGCTATGAATCACAGGTGAGGGCCAAGACTGTGCAACTAAGCTCTGTGCTGGCAGGGGTGTGGATGACCGAAGCTCCTCACGGCCCCATCAGTGATCTGCTGCTTACTTGCCCACACCAGATGCTACATGACTGGGAGGAGGTTCACGTGAGCGTCGTGCGACCGGGCCCGATTCCGACCAGCAGCCCATGTGGCAACACTATCCCCGCCGATGACCTGCTGACCGTGTCCCTGCCCATCGCCTCCAGGTCTGAAATGGGTCCATCATCTGGCAGTTCCTACATGACATGAGCCAGCACACACTGTGTCCAATCTGACAGGGTTAGAAGCTGCGAGCTTACGGATTGATGTGACATCATCGTAAGACATGCCCAGAGTGCTATTATAGCCATCACACCTGCGACATGCACATGGCAGCATCTTGACAAGGTCACTCACAAACTGCTGCACATTTTTACAGCTACTCCATACGCGAGCTCTTGCAGGTTTGTCTTGCTGTCAGGTTACAGGTTTGTCTTGTTAGGTTACAGGTTTGTCTTGCTGTCAGGTTACAGGTTTGTCTTGTTAGGTTACAGGTTTGTCTTGCTGGCAGGTTACAGGTTTGTCTTGTTAGGTTACAGGTTTGTCTTGCTGGCAGGTTACAGGTTTGTCTTGTTAGGTTACAGGTTTGTCTTGCTGGCCGGTTACAGGTTTGTCTTGTTAGGTTACAGGTTTTTCTTGCTGTCAGGTTACAGGTTTGTCTTGTTAGGTTACAGGATTTTCTTGCTGTCAGGTTACAGGTTTGTCTTGTTAGGTTACAGGTTTGTCTTGCTGTCAGGTTACATGCTGTTGTGTTTGCAGATTTGTCTTGTTGTCATGTTTCAGGTATGTTTTGCTGTCCTGTTTGCAGGTTTGTAGTACTGCCAAAGCCTGTTTGCCTGGAAAGGGGCGTGAGCTACAGCCTGCGGCTGGAGTTCCCACACTTCTCTAGGCGGAGCACGGTCTCTAACCCCGTTATCCTGATTGACTCTGTAAGTACAGCACAGGCTTCTGCTCTCTCTTGTTCTTGCTCTCCTCTGGCCGCTCCGTCAGTGGTGGGCATGTCACTCCCCCGGATGCAGATCTCCCTCCTGCCTCGATACTCCTCGCTGGAGATGTTCATTGCTGGGGACCCCGCGTCCATCTCCCGCAAGCAGACCTTCGAGCTCCACCGCTGCCACGAGACGGGCCAGGCTGTGCTGCGGCCTCCGCTGAGCGACACCTGTGCCAAGCTGCTTGCCAGCATGTCCGCCGTCATCAACGATGGAGCTCTGCGTGAGTAACTGTGAACTGCTGTGGACGCTCTGTGGCTATGGAGGGAGATCACACTTTTCTTCACTCCTACTAACAGCCATCAGAATTCTCCAAAAATAATCCATCTACACGCAAACTCTACCGAACGTCTATGGAAGTGTCTGCTTAAGCGATAGGAGCGCCGAAACTGCCGAGAGGCTAATGACTTGGTAGCCGCTAACCTGTTCTCCCCATCCTCATCCCCACCCAGCCTGCCAGTGCGACCCCCAGGGCTCACTGAGCTCTGAGTGTAACGCTCGGGGTGGTCAGTGTAGCTGTAAACCCCACGTGATTGGCCGGCGCTGTGACCAGTGCGCCCCGGGGGCATACGGCTTCGGGCCCGCGGGGTGTAAACGTAAGTGACCTTTTACTGTGGAACTGACTGGGGGGGGGGGGGGGTCACGTTAATCTCCATTAATTAATAACAGGGCAGGTACAGTATGTCACCTTCCTGTGCATAGTACTGTGTGAGAGTAGTAATCGCTGTGCACTAAAGTATACTGATATACTTTAATCAGTTAATTCTTCCTTTGTAGTAGAACTATTTATGTTCTAATCACCATTTATATGTACTGGACTTAGAATTAGGAGCCTGTTATTGTCAGTTTACCATATATAACGAAATTGCAAAGCGAAAAGCAAACATTCAGTGTAGTCAATAACATTGCATAGTACTGTAAATGTAAAATGCTAGTTACACTTTTCTTGAGGCAATGGAAATAATGTCAATCCCACCTCACTCCTAACCGTAATACTTATGTAATAATTAAGTGTTGGTTACAAACCGATCTCATGTTTGTTCATCAGTAATGAATTGTCACACCTCTTTTATCCCTGGCAGCTACTATATTTGTTACTATATCTGTTAATTCTATAAAACTTTGTGAACTGAAGGAACAAGTAATGAATAACACGTGACATACTGATCTCATGTTTGCTTATTAATGAATCATGGCACATCTTTCATCTTAAGCGGCGACATAACTGAGTCACTACTAAGTATTTTTATCGCCTCAAGTGTCACTAGACTACTTAATAAAAAGTATATAAAAAACAGTAATATACTAAGCATTGCTAAGCAACAAATGTGGTATTGCTGACGATGCATGTAATTACACAATGAATTACCAACAATATGAATACTGCACAGAAAATGACTCATTCTAATTGCAGTCTAATAACTAGTAATAATAATTACTAGTCACTTAGGCAAAGGTTCTTCACCGATGTTCACTGAAGCAGCACCGATGAGCCCTGCCCCCCCCCCCCCACTTTCCCATGCACCCCCTCACATAGCCTTGCTTCCTGGCAGCGTGCAGCTGCAGCACTGAGGGCTCACGCAGCCCCTTCTGCCATCATCACACGGGCCAGTGCCCCTGCAGCCCCGGGGCCTTTGGCCTGCACTGCGACAGGTGCCAGTACGGGCACTGGGGCTTCCCCAACTGCAAGCCATGCCACTGCAACGGGCACGCCGACGAATGCGAGGGAAGGACCGGCCGCTGCTTGGACTGCAGGGGGAACACGGCGGGGGACAAGTGTGAAAGGTAGGCCGGAGCAGGGCAGGTGCGGGAACAAGGCCGGGCAGGACAGGGCCAGAGGCTGAGCGGGGGCAGGGCCAAGGCCGGGGCAGAGCCAGGAGCTGGGGTGGGCCGGGGCCAGGAGCAGGGGTGGGGGGGAGCCAGGGCCAGAGACGGGGTGGTGCAGGGCCTGGCCCAGAGAGGGGGCGTGCAGGATGGGCGGAGTCATGGGCAGAGCCAGGGCCAGGTGACCTCAAGAGAACCTTGAAGTTGAGTCTTCCCTTTGCAGGTGCGCCAATGGTTACTATGGCAACCCGGAGCTGGAGTCGGGAAGTCAGTGTCGGTCCTGCCCCTGCCCCGACAGCCCCACCAGCGGTCGCCACTTTGCAGCTTCCTGCTACCAGGACAGCCGTAGCCGCCAGGTGGTCTGCAACTGTAACCAGGGTTACGCGGGTGAGTGCGCCACCATCGCCCCATCACCGGCTGCTCTGTAACCGCCACTCTGTCTTTACGTCTTAAATCCAGGGACATAATGCAGGTGATACTAGGACATTACCTGTTGAAGATACTTGTGGGTCAGATGGCCCCAAAAAACAGTTCCCTTCAGCTTGTCCCTGTATTTGCCTTTATTGTTGCTGTTTGCCTGTCTGCTTCTCTCGTTGTGACCCATCCATCGCCCACTCCTGTTCCTCAGGGAGGTGGGAGGTCATTTATGGGTCAGTAATGCTTATTGTTTCCCTTCCCCATCGTTCACTTGGTTCAGGGATGGTTAAACGCTCAGAGGGGATCATCCAGCGTGAGTAAAGGGGAGATTCACTCCCCCAGCTCTGCCTCAAACCCCCCCCCCAACACTCAATTCTGATTGGCTGCATGGCTTCAGCCACCCCTTCACATGATGCCACAGTCTTCATCATAATGTAGATAGCTAGTGCTCTTAAGAGCTGACCTGTTTTAGCCGAACATCCTTGTCTGCTTCGGGGTCATTGAAGGTCTCCTCTTGGGAGGGCACTAGCTGTCTACCACCACTCCTGGGCCAGCACTTGTCACCTCTGCTTGCAAAGGTCACCTACACTGCTGCCAGCCATTGATTTGGTACCTCTGGAGAGAGGGGAGGAGACAGGAGGAGAGGGGAGGGAGTGGACAAGGGAGGAGATGAGAGCCGTTGACCTGTTTATCCCGAGAGGGCTATTGGGCAAACTGCACCCACACCAACACCAAACATTAGCTTCACGCCACAGCCACTAAAACCTAAAGCCTTATTACTGCAACATCAGCACTTGTACATGTCATTTTGGAGCACAGGATGTACAAGTGAGTATGAGCTTCCATTCAGTTCTCTTATCTTTATTTTGGGTACATATATCTGCACGATTTGTGGTGGTTAGTGGTGGTTAGTGCGCTGCCCTGCAGATCCAGCTGCCGGGATCTGCAGATCTCTAAATGGTCTGTAGGAAATGGTTTCCCTTCTTGGCCAGCCTCTGTTTTCCCCATAGATGTGAGCCAAAGCAGTGGGTGAGTTTGTCATTCAACTCCATAAGCCTCCAGTGGTGGGGATGTCTTTGCTGCACCAGCTCAGCCCTCAGCCTCACCTCCACATGCCCGAATGCAGGCAGTCTTTCTCCATTCCGGCTGCCCCCTTTTGCAGGACGCCGGCGCTCTGACAGGAGATGCTGGGGAGGCCCCCACTGCAGATCCAGCCTTAATCTGAGCTGAGCACTGCTTCCTAAACAGTGTTTCACTACCTGGTGTTGCTACTAATAACACTGCCTCCTTATGTGCTATTTATTTTATGCGCCAATTTAATACCCAGACTTATCTAATAATTTGCCAAAGAATTTATTTAGTAAAGAATACATAGATACCATTTATTTATATAATGGATATTTGCTGTACATTTTTTCTGAGGTTATCTGTATATTTTCAGATTTGTAGATTTTAGGTCCTAGTCAGGAATAATGAACAACAAATTGGGTTGTTCGTTTCCAGGAATAATCAAACCCTTTTTCCTGATCTGTTCCTCTGGGTTGCTCTCGAATCTGCGAATGAGGTCACACAGTGTGCCTGCAGGAGCAATTATGCTGCAGGGCCCCTGTACACGACCTTCTGGAAAATCATTCAAAGATGTTCCGGAAATTTAAACTCTACTTGGAAAATCTCTCGATTGCCTTTCCGTCCGGTAGTCCCCCACATGCTCCCCATTCTCCACCTGACCCCCCATCTCTCCCTCCCCCGGTGTCGCCAGGCTCTCGCTGTGACGAGTGCGCCCCTGGTTACTACGGCAACCCCTCGGAGCTGGGCGGGCGCTGCCAGCTGTGCCTGTGCAATAACAACATCGATATGAGCGACCCGGAGTCATGTGACAGCCGCACTGGAGAGTGCAGGAGGTGCCTGTACAATACGGAGGGGCCCAACTGCGGAATGTGCAAGATTGGGTACCATGGGGATGCCAAGCGACGGAACTGCCGAAGTGAGTCATCCACAAAAGTGATCCATTAAGAGTTCGGGTCAGGGAAGTATAAATCCAGACCAAGGTTTAGTTATAACCAGCCAGTAGAGTGTAAAGAGGGACAGTTATGGGATTTGTGCTTTCTGGATCTGAACTCTGTAATTACTTTTTTACTTTTGTGAGTAACTTCCACAACAGTCTAAGCCATACCCCTGCACCCCAAGTCTGCTTCCTGGTTCCCATGGGTGATTAGATGAACTTTGTTTGATCGTTGTCTAATTGATTCATGTAAAGTTTTTATTTAAGATATGTATGCATACATACATTTACATTGTGAGGCACAAATAGATGTTCTGGGTCCCCTGAGAAAATGTCATCTTCCGTTTCCCTGCTTGGGTCGACGGTAGGCTCTACAGTGAAACATGCTACAGTATTTTAGCAGCTAGTAATTTTTTCATAGTTCTTTCATTGACTGGGCTTTTCTTAAACCATATTCTCACATTGTTAATCTCCCAGAATGCACCTGTAACTTCCTGGGCACTGAGCACAAACAGTGCTCCTCTCCGGACGAGTGTGTGTGCAACCGCGGGACGGGTCAGTGCCAGTGCCTGCCCAACGTCAGTGGTCAGACCTGTGATCACTGTATCGCCAACTACTGGAACATGGCCAGTGGCCGTGGCTGCGAGCCCTGCAGCTGTGATGCCAACAACGCCGCTTCGGCCTCCTGCAACGAGGTGTGTCATGCCACCAGCCCTACTGTCGCTGTGAAAAAGGGCTCTGCAGTGTGACACCCAGCCCTGTCCCAGGCAAACAAGTAAACACGTGATTATAATCTGTTTCTGTTGTGTGTTGGACCCTGCCTGTGTGTGACCCCAGTTTACAGGTCAGTGCCATTGCCGTGATGGTTTTGGGGGAAAGACCTGCACAGAATGCCAGGAGAATTTCTGGGGCAATCCCAAGGTCCAGTGCAGAGGTAAGTTGTCACACAGGAACTGCATGTGAGTGCAGCATATTATAGATCATTATGGGGGAAATCCTGCCCATTTCAGTCTTGCAGTGACTGATTTACTGTACCAGCCAAAAGTTTGGATCTACCCATGGAAAGGTTTATTTGTAATATTCTCTACATTTTATAATAATTATAAAGACATCGGAATTATAAAATAACACATATGGTAGTATACACTGACCAAAAAAGAATTAAACAAAAAACAATAACTTGTTGAGGGGGCAGCTCTGTGGGTTGAGACTCAGAAGGCTGCCAATTCAAACTCCGTGGTCGGCAGATTGATCACATCATTGGGCCCTTGAGCAAGGCCTTTAACTCCAACTTCTCAAAGGACTGGCTGACCCTACTGTCTCCTCTACACCAATTTCATGAGGTGGTCTCCTGGCATTCTTTTCCAGCTGTCCTGAAGGAGGTCCCACATATATGCTGAGCTCTCATTGGACACTTTTACTTCACTCTCTGGTGGGGCTGAACAATCTTAATATGACATGTACACTAAGAGCAGTTCCTAAACAATCTAAACTTTTTACCAATCATATGATTCGGTGTGATTGCTGTTACCAGACAATGCAGCGTTCTTTTCAGCCCAATTTACCTATAAATGTAAGGCTAAACAAAATATTCAGGGTCGCTAGCTAACATGGTAAAGTGATTGCATTTTTAAGTGTCACGTTTGCAAACAGCGCTCGACCGCTTTTTTTACCCATAGTAAAGTAAGTTTTTCTGGACAGTCCCATGTACACAATGGTAAAATTAGCAGAGAACAATGACACATAAAGCAACTATCACAAAAGCTGTGACTGTATTAAGTTAAATAAAGTAATAAAAATAGAACGATTCCAGTAATAAAAACAATTGGGATCTTGCGGCTAACGCTGCTTGGACCATTAATAATAGGACCTTTCTGTAAACAATCTCTGACCATTAAATAAGTAGTTAATTCACTTATGGCTCAGAAGCGGGATCAATATTTTTCTGCACTGTGAATTAACGTTATCCTTCAGTTTCATGTGTCTGTGTTTGTATACGCAGTCACTTTGGGCCACTTCTGATTGGTTAGACTGACTGTCACATAAGCATGAATTTGTAAAACTATTCTCACGACAGTTTTAAGCCCTGGATCAGACGTATAATGCATATCCTAAATGGCAGCCTTTGCGATTTGCTAATTGCGTTGTTTCAAATTCCATTTGAAATCAACCAATCATTCAGCCCTACTCTCTGGTCAAACCTCTCAAAAACCCTTTGTGCTGTGTTTCGGTCAGGTAGTTAGGTCTTGTGATGTGACTCCTTCACTCTCCTTCATAGGTGATTTGGCGTTCCAAACCATTGACTGGTACCGTACATCTGGTACCGGCCGCAAGAGTTGCCCCCGTTTAGTGTGACCTTCTGTTCTATGCATCACTGTTTGCGCGGTTATCGGCAGTCATGTGACCCTCTCCCCAGCCTGTGACTGTGAGCGACACGGCATCGAGACGCCTCAGTGTAACCGCCTGAATGGGCACTGTGTGTGCCGGCCGGGGGTGTCGGGCGTGCGCTGTGACCAGTGCGCCCGTGGTTTCTCCGGTCATTTCCCGGACTGCCATCCCTGCCACCAGTGCTTTGGAGACTGGGATCGTGTGGTCCAGGACCTGGTGGCCCGTACCAAGGCCCTGACTAACCGGGCCCATGAGATCCAGCTCACTGGCCTGACTGGCGCCTATGAGAAGAGCTTTCGTGAGATGGAGAAGAAGCTGGCCAAGGTCCAGGGCATCGTTAACACCCGCAATGCCACAGCCGAGACGATTGCCAGCCTCATGAGCCTGACTGAGGAGCTCAGGTGCGGAAGGGCAGCCGTGAAGGCCAGGGAATGCAGAGAACGCACACACAGACACACACAAGTTTGTATTCATAGCTTTGTGGGGACCATCCATTTTAATTTCTATGGGCAAAACTGTAATACAAGACTTAGTTTTATGATTGCAGCCACAGATTTTTATAAAATTGAGTTTCACAATGTCAAAATAATAGGTTTTTTTACCACAATATGTGGACATTTGGTTCCCATAATGCAATATATACATAACCCATACACACGCACAGACACTACTGAATTGGAATGGATGACTTCCCATTCAGTCTCACCTTAGTGCCTTTAATTATTTATTACTAACCTCAGTCCAAAAAAAAAACAAATTTTGCACTTTTAAATTTCAAAAACATTCTTACATTATAAAAGGTGTTTTTTTTGGGAGGGTGACAGGGCAAGGATGCTTCGTCAGAATTAAATGCCTACATCAATGTCAGTGATAGTTTGCCCCTGACAATCTTCTCCTCCTGTACTCAAAACGCTTCCTCCCAGGGCTCGAATTGGTGAGACCACAGAGGGTCTGGATCGCCTGGAAGCAGAGCTGACCAACGTGCAGGACGGCAACTATGAGGCCAGCAGCCAGCTAAGTGCCCTGGAGAGAGAGGCCAGGGAACTCAACCTGACCTCCGACCAGCTCAGCCACCAGCTGGACGTTCTCAAGAACTCCAACTTTCTGGGTAAGATTTCTGAGGGATGGGCAAGATTCATCCCCAATTCATCAGCAGCATAAGGTCGATGCATTAGTGGTTTGTGGAGGATTTTGGCAGTCAGCTGTTTACAAAGGTGGGCAATAATACAGCTTCTTCCATGGAAACTTCCTGAATCTGTGAAGCCGTAGGAGGCATTATTAGGCTTGTGACCATTACCACATTGTCCACCCATTTGCCTACCAGGTGCCTATGACAGCATCCGCAGCTCCTATAACAAATCCCGAGAGGCGGAACGCCTCGCTAAGCACGCCACGACCCACGTGCCGAGCATCGTCAGCCAATCAGCGGACACCCGCCGCAAGACAGAGCGCCTGATGGCCGCCAAGAAGGACGACTTTAACCGCAAGAATGCTGCCAATAAGCGTGCCCTGCAGGACCTCACTGCCAAGACACACACGCTGGACCTGAAGAAGATCAATGAGAAGGTCAGGGTGAATGCCATCCTCTTTATCCCCCATGACTCCAGAGAAACCAGCTGTCCCTGCATGCTCATCCTCTTCTGTATGTTGCTTTGCACAATAGTGTCTGTGGAATAAATGTAATAAGAGGCTTTGAAATTGCCTGGGAAGTCTGAAGTATGAGATGCAGCCAACGGCTTAGGAATGTGACTACCAAAATACATAAAGTATATACATCCCAATCACAATGTAGCAAAAAAATCTAAATTCCAGTTTGAACCTGACATATAGCCCATCTTGGCATTGTGTTGTATTGTCTTTGTCTGGTCACTGCTGTCAGAGCTAAGAGCAGCAGCCAATAACAATGAAGCACTGTATTCTTTATTTTGCACACTGCGTGCCAAGGTCTGTGGCGTTCCTGGTGATGTGCCGTGCGACGAGAGCCCTTGTGGTGGCGCCGGTTGCCGCGATGATGATGGGAACAGGCACTGCGGGGGTCTAAACTGCAACGGTGCTGTGGCAACTGCAGGCAGTGCCCTTGAGAGGGCTAAGCATGCAGAGAAGGAGCTGAACAAGGCCATGGCTGAGGTGGAAGAACTCTTCCAGAAGGTGGGTAGAGGTGGTGCACTCTCCATCACCACAGGGTTAAAAATTAGTCAAGGATTTTTTTAAATACTCTGGGGTCCCACTTCTGCTATATGTGTGGAATGTGTGGCATGTTCTCCTTTTGTTACACAGGTTTTGGGTTCATGATCAATTGGCTTCTTTAATGTGTGTGTGCGTGACTGCCTAGTGCTGCTTCAGATAAGGTCTGGCCCCCATACTATATACGGTACTGCTTGAAAGTTTGTGAACCATTTAAAATTTTCTATATTTTTAAACGAAAGTGACCTAAAACATCATCTAAATCAAACAAGTCCTACAAGTAGATGACACAAAAAATACTATATTTTCTCATGTATTTATTGGAAAATTGGAAAAATAAAACATTTGCGGTAACTATTAATCAGTTAATCAAAACCTGCACATAGACTTGGAGGAATTTTAGCCCATTCCTCCATACAGAACAGTTTCAACTCTTGGATGTTGGCAGGTTTCCTCACATGCTCGCTTTAGGTCTTTCTACAACATTTCAAAGGGATTAAGGTCAGGATTTTGACTTGGCCATTCCAGAACATTCACTTTATTCTTCTTTAACCATTCTATGGTACAACGACTTGTGTGTTAAGGATCATTATCTTGCTGCATGACCTACTGTCCCTTGACATTCAGTTCATGGACAGATGTCTTGACATTTTCCTTTAGAATTCTCAGGTATAGTTCAGAATTCATTGTTCCATCAATGCTAATCACAGTATTGAATTGCCTCCATTTCTACACAATCTGTCTGACTGTTGATTAGTGGAGTCCAAACTCTTTAGAGATGATCTTGTAACCTTTTCCAGCTTAATGGGCATCAGTAACTCTTTTTCTGAGGTCCTCAGACCCCTCCTTTGTTCAAGCCATGATACACATGCACAAATGTGTTGTATGTGTGATCAGGCTTTGCTGGATCCCTGTTCCTTAAATAAAACAGGGTCTCTCACTCACACCTGATTGCCATCCTGTAGCGTATGGACTAACTTTTTATGCAGAGTTCTCTCTTCCGTAATCCCTAGTTCAAGCCTGAAAGGTGTTCGTCAGTCTGAGCGCATTGATATGCTTGTTTGCAGTTCTCTGAAACAAACTCCCAGTCCGTGTCTGCTCCCAATTCTTTTATGTTAAGTGGGTTAAAAACACAACGAACTGGCGACGAGTCCGAACCCGCACGCAAACGAGGGTCCCCGGCTGCACTGACGGTTTTCGCGGAGATGGCGGAGCGAGAAAAACAAAGTAAAAAGACACCCATGAGCACAAGCTAAGCTAACGGGCTAACGGCTAAATGCGGAGGAACAGAGAAGTAGACACAGTGAGCATGGCACATTTAGGGGAAATAGAAGAGTTTGATGGCTAAAATGAAGACTAGGACGCATATATCGAGAGAGTTCAACTGTATCACAGCAAATCATCCTTAGCCTCATTTGTGCTAAGCTATATAACCTGCTCAGAAACTTGCTTACCCCCAAAAAGACTGCCACAAAGACGTTTCAAAGCATTGTAAACACATTAAAAAACCACCTGAACCCAAAACTCCTAGTGATTGCAGAGAGATTCCGTGTTCACAACAGGAACCAGTACAAACACGAAAGCATCACTGAGTATATTGCTGAGCTGCACAAACTGATTCAGTTCTGTGAATTTGGAGCAGGACTTTCTGATGCATTGTGTGACAGACTTGTGGCATGCATTGTGAAAACACACAAAAAAGGCTCTTGTCAGAAAAGGATCTTACTCTGGAAAGAGCATTAGCTATTGCAGTGTCTATGGAGACCGCTGCCAAAGATGCCTTGGAGAAACAAAAAAGTGCTGTGGATAATGGTCTACATAAAATGTCAATGAATGATGCCAAAAGACAGACACAGAAGTGCTACAGGGTGTGGCAAAACATTACACCACAATGCCAACAACTGCTGGTTTAAGAACTGCAGAAGGTGAAATAAACCTGGACACATTGAGCAGGTGTGCAAACAGAAACCCACCAGTAAGCAAGCACATGAAAAAGATAAAAGAACAAAGTTCAAAGACAAACGTATTCATAATGTGGCTGAAGATGAAGGTGAATCAACTTCAGAGTCTGATACTAATGGGCTGGGCTTTTTAAAGTTGCATAGTGTAACTGAGAGTGAAGATAGAAAAACTATCTGGGTTACACCAGATGTGTCTGGCATGAGTTTAAAGATGGAGCTAGACACCGGGTGAGCTTTATCAGTCATTTCATATGCTGAGTACAAGAGGCTACCATTGTTAAAAACATCTGTACAACTAAAGACCCACACTGGCCAAAAGGTGTGCCCCAAGGGTAAACCCAAGGCGACAGGGACATACAAGGGAAAAGCACTGCAGTTGATGCAGTTGATGCTGTGTGTGCTAGGAAAGAGTGGACCAGCACTGCTCGGACATGAATGGCTAAGAGAGATTCAACTGGACTGGTACACCATTGAGGCCTTAAATGTGTCACAAACAGAAATCAACAGCCCTCATAAAACCACCCAAAAACTGTCACAGCTACTTAATACCAACGAGAAGGTGTTTGCAGAGGGCATAGGCAGACTAAAAGGAATAAAAGCAAAAATTGAGCTGAATGAAAATGCATTCCCTAAATTCCACAAAGCTCATCCACTCCCATATGCACTGCGTCCAAAGGTGGAGGCCGAACTTCAAAGCTTGGTAGCATCTGGTATCCTATCAAAAGTTGAACATAGTGATTAGGCGATGCCTATCATCCCTGTGATTAAGAGAAGAATGGCTGAATCTGTTCATATATGTGGAGTACCTACTGCCACGTATTGAGGACATTTTTGCTATACTGGCAGGTGGAGAGAAATTTTCAAAGGTTGACTTAGCACAAGCTTATCTGCAAATGGAGGTAGAGGAGTCAAGCAGGAAACTCCTCACCATCAACACCCATCACCCATACAATAGACTTGTATTTGGTATTGCATCAGCCCCCGCACTCTGGCAGAGAGCGATGGATCAAGTGCTGCAAGATATTCCGGGTACACAGTGTTACCTTGACGACATCATTGTGACCGGCAAAAACGATGAAGAACATCTAACTAACCTCAGTAAGGTACTTAACAGGCTGAGTGAGTATGGCCTGCGTGCTAAGAGAAGCAAGTGTGACTTTTTCAAGAGTGAAATCTGTGGACATGTCATTGATAAGCACAGCTTACACAAACCATAAGAAAAAGTTGAAGCAGTGCTCCAGGCGCCTACACCAGAGAACGTGTCACAGCTCAGGTCCTACTTAGGCCTTGTAAATTACTACCATAAGTTCCTCCCAGACCTAGCCACTGTGCTGTACCCACTTAACACACTGCTGCGAACTGGAGTGCAATGGAAGTGGTCAAAGGAATGTGGCAGGGCATTCCTAGAAACAAAGAGATTAAACTACTCATTCACTATGACCTATCACGACCCATCAGATTGGCTTGTGACACTAGCCCAAATGGGATTGGCTGTGTCTTGTCACACATCACGGAAGATGGACCAGAACAACCAGTGGCGTTCCCCTCAAGGTTACTGACAAGAGCTGAACGCAATTATGCAGAACTAGACAGAGAGGCCCTCAGCATAGTGTGGGGTGTCAAAAAGTTTCAACATTACCTATATGGACAAATATTTACAATTGTGACTGACTATCAGCCCCTGGTGTTGATTTTTAATCCCCAGAAGGGAATCTCAATGATGGCAGCTGCATGGCTGCAGCGATGGGCACTTTCCTTAGGAGCTCACTCATACAAGATCGAATTCAAGGGACCCTACACGAAGGACACCTTGACACAGTCAAGATGAAAAGCCTAGCCCGGAGCTATGTTTGGTGGTCGGGTATAGATAAGCAAATCGAGGATCTCATCAAAGGCTGCTAAAGTTGCCACAGTGTTCGAAACACACCACCTCCAGCACCTCTCCACCCCTGGGAATGGCCACCTGCACCATGGAAAAGGGTATATATTGACTTTGCTGGACCATTTTTGAACTCCATGTTTCTGATTGCTTTTGACGCCCATTCAAAGTGGCCAGAAGTGATCCAGATGAAGTCAACCACATCAGAAAAGACTGAATACTCTCAGATCCATTTTTGCGAGAAATGGCTTACCTGAACAAACTGTGAGTGACAATAGTCCCGAATTCTCTTCAGAGGAGTTCTCTGTATTCATGAAGAAAAATGGCATCAAACATTTCAAGTCAGCACCTTACCATCCAGTGACGAACGGATTAGCAGAACGGTTTGTCCAAACCTTTAAAAAGTCCATAAAGGCGATGGACAAGGAAGATAACCCTCTCCAGCACAAAGTGGACAACTTCCTCTTTGCCTACAGAAAGTCTGTTCATGCAACAACAAGTCAAACACCTGCAATGCTGTTGCTTGGCAAAAATCTTAGGTCCCACATTGATCTCCTGAAACCAAATCTACGGACTACAAGGGAGGCAAGTGGACACCTGGTACAATAGCCACAAGAGCAGGACCACTGTCGTACGCAGTTGATGTTGGTGAACAAACATGGAGACGTCATGTGGATCAAATTCTGGATGTACAGCCCAAAAATGACACTCAGCCAGCTCCAGACACACCTCCTGATGACGATCACACCACTACCACCAGCGTGTCGCCTACAACCATGACCTTTGCCCCAGACAAAAGCCCAGTTACCCCGCAAGTCCAAAGGCGTTACCCGGGAAAGGCACAGAATGCCCCCAAAGAGAACTTGAATTGTTCAAATGTTCACACTTCTAATGTTCAAATGTTCACCCATGGACTGTTGGGACTCACACATTCCAAAGTGACAAAAAAATCTGTATTGCATATTGGGGATGAATGTTTTGTTATAAGGGTAATGTGAAGTGTTTATCTAAAAGGGGAGGAAGTGTAGTGTATGGACTAACTTTTTATGCAGAGTTATCGCTTCTGTAATCCCTATAGTTCAAGCCTTAAAGGTGTTTGTCAGTCTGAGGGCATTGATATGCCTATTTGCAGTTCGCTGAGAGGTACTCTGAAGCTGCCAGTAAAGTAACAAACTCCCAGTCCGTGTCTGCTCCCAATTCTTTTATGTTAAGTGGGTTAAAAACACAACACATCCCACTGACTGAAAACACCAGACTCTGATTTCACCTTCAAATTATATGATAATCCAAAGTCACTTACTTTTGCAACACACAGATATGTCATTGGATCTTTTATTTCAATAGATACATTATCATTTGTTTAACTATGTTTTCTTCATACACCTTTAGGAAATCAGATGATGTTTTAGGTCACTTTCATATAAAAATATAGAAAATTTTAAATGGTTCACAAACTTTCAAGCAGCACTGTATGCAGGTTAGATGATGGATACATGGATTTTAATACTAGTACTTTTTTGCTCAGGTGGTGTTGTTTTTAATGAATTACACTTTCCATATCCAAATTATGATATAAATAATGTGTAACAGAACATAAATTTACATTGCAGTGTTTGTCCCATAATTCATAATATGAATTATTAGTCTCACATCATTAGTCCTACACTTCACAGTGAGGATTTGCTATATGGGCGTGTTCATATCTCACTGAGATGCTCTTCAGGTGGCCAAGGCCAAGATGCAGGCGATGGAGGCTAAGGGAAAGGCCCAGGCGGCCCTGGACAAGGCCAATAACACCAAGGCCAAAGTGGAGCGCTCCAACAACAAACTGCGGGACCTCATCAAGGAGATCCGCGGATTCCTCACGCGTGAGTGCCGGCACATTTAGCACCAACATTCAACACTGATTTGAGGACAAAGCTGAGATTGTCAGAAGCTGGACTGCTGCAGTGAATCATTGGAGGCTAGCTTGACGATATACTCAGCTGTTAAAAGGTTTATAATAAAATCGTGGAAGAGAAACCTTCTAATCTTCTAATGCACAAAAAAATGCACAAAAAAAATCTATATATATATATATATATGAAAAAAATCTGATATGTCAAAGAAATGAAAATGTGACACACCGTTTCTGCTGTCACTACAGAAGAGGGCGCTGACCCGGACAGCATTGAAGCCGTGGCCACCCGCGTGCTGGAGCTGACCATCCCGGCCTCCCCTCAGCAGATCCGGCACCTGGCCGGCGAGATCAAAGACAAGGTCAACAGCCTGTCTAACGTGGACGCCATCTTGGAGCAGACGCAGGGTGACGTGCGCAAGGCCAGGCAACTTCTGCAGGACGCGAAGAAGGCCAAGTGGGTGGCAGCAGTGAACATTACTCATGTAGTCTGATGTATGAGCAGAAATGCTGAGCTTAAGCAGGGATGAGGAAGGTCCGTGTTTCCCAACACGGTTCTTGGGGATCCCCAGACAGTCTGCATTTTTGCTATCTCCCATGTTCCAACACACCCACACCACATATTTGGTGTCCCTGATTGGCTGAGAGTTGAGAGTGACCTAAAATGTGAACTGTCTGGGGGTCCCCTAGGTCTGGGTTGGGAAACACTGCTCTAATGGATATGTTAGTGATAGCTGGTCCTCCAGTAACCACAATTATGAGAATATGAAAAGCTTCACAGTACTGTGAGTTTAGAGACTGGAGAGCAGGAAAAAGCTGTTTTATTTTTGTCTGGTTATCAAAGGAATCGTGCCGAGAGTGTCAAAACAATGGCAGAAACAGTGAAACAGGCTCTTGCTGATGCCCACAAGGCACAGGCTGCTGCTGAAAAGGCCATCCAGCGTGCCCAGGACGACATCGGGAGCACCGAGGACCGGATAGCACAGGTATCTACGCGTTCATTTCACGGGTGTATTGAGAAGGTCGGTGACTACAAAGCAGGCCAGATGCGGGCCAGTTCTCACCGCATGGCTTCATGTGTAGGTGAATTCCGAGACCTCTGCCAGGGAGAAAGACCTGAACGATGCCATGGATAACCTGGGCCACCTTAGCCGGCAGATTGAGGCCCTGAAGACCAAGCATGCCAACAACAGCCTGGTGGCATCGCGCGCTGAGGAAACGGCCACGATGGCAAGAGATAAGGCCAATGAGGCCAAGCAGGTAAAAACGTCTGGGAGCTGCTTTCTTTGTTAGTCTGCAAGCACATTAAACTGAATTCTAAACTATGGTAGAAGTTCATTAACGGAAGCTGCTGCGATCCCATAGCATAACGATTGCCGATTTTGCTCCTATTGTCAAGTGCTGTATTTGTATCGGATGTTCCACACCCGTGACGTAGATGTCCGTCTAATGGCAGATCTCCCAGTGCACCGAGCGACTGTCCTCATGAGGCTTGCTCTTCCTTGTTTGTGCCGGACAGATGTTAGACGGCGAGTTGACAGACAAGTACCGGATGGCGCAGGACCTGGTGGACCGCAAGGCCAAGATGGTGCAAGATGCAAAGAAGAAGGCGGAGCGACTGCGGGATGAGGCCAAGAAGTTGCTGCAGAATGCCCAGAACAAGCTGCAGAGGCTGGCAGGTACGTGGACTGGCCCACTGAGTTGTGGCTTGGCCTGTAGCTCCCTTTATCTCTTTGGCTGAACTGTACTGTCTGTACGCTGTCATTGATATCTCCGAACTTCCCTTATAGAACTGGAGAAAAATTATGAGGACAATCAGAAAATGCTAGAGGGAAAAGCCAGGCAGCTTGATGGACTGGAAGACAAAATGAAGAGCATCCTCAATGACATCAACAAGCAAATTCAGATTTATAATACATGCCAGTAACAACCAGCCTTTGTCCACTCGGTCACAACTGGACTGCACTTTACTGCAAACAAAGAGAGGACTAAAACCACTGCCACAGTGCGACACTGTGCAGAATCTGTAAACCCTAAAACCTAGTGGAGGATGTGGGGTACTGCAACCAAAAAAATTGTTTGTAATTTGTTTGTAATTGGGTGGAATAAACCTACAATTAGTTATGCAGTAAATGGAAGTCCCATTTATGAAGGTAAGGCAGCAAGTAAAAGTTATTTTAAAAGTTTGGATTTGTTTTGTTTTTAGCATAACATACTTATAAAATGCATTAAATGTTTTGTATATGTACAACATTTACATTCTGCTCACCCATCACATTTAAAATTGCAACCATGTATCTGATGTTATTCAGTTACTCTTTAAATAACAGGTTAGTTTTAAACCTTAGTCACTACGGTACCAAAGAGAATACTTGTAACTTGATATACCAGGTATTAAATACAGTAACTTTTGGATGATAGACATTATTAAACATCCTGTGTGAAATACTAGGGAAGAAAGCATTCAGATCACAATTATCGAAATAGTGAAACGTGGGGCAAACTGGATGAGCTCTGACCACCAGCTGTAGCTGGGTATTCGTGTGTCTGACTGGAAGGCCCTTTGGAAAAAGAGCAGTCAGTATGTAATTATGCATATTTGGGAGTGTATGACCAAGTCAGCAAACCATAACACACATGTAGTGTATTTTTTATTCCTAAACTATCCAGATCATACATCATGTCTCCCTGAAGCTATAAAAGTTTTCATGCTGTGCCACAATTATATGCTGTTTTAATTTTACACATATTAGCACCTACTTTCAACAAGTGTGTCCTATAGGGCATCTGCAATAATAAAAAACAAACATGTCCTTTGAGCCATTACAGTACAAGCCTTCACCACATTAATTAATATTTGGTGGTATATTTGAACTTAATTGTTAGTCATCCTGTAAAGCAAATGTGGATAAAACCTCTATTTTTGATAATATAACTCATCCATTCATTTTACAACTGCTTATCTAGGAAAGTATGAGACTATGAGGCCTGTCACTGGGGGGCACAGCAAATACCAAGGGGTTGCTTAAAACTACCTAACCCCATCTAATCCCTACTCCTCCCACACCTAAAACTTCCACAATTTCTAGAATTACTGGGTGGGTCAACAAAATGTGAAAGTCAATAAAAATATTTTTACTCTGAGTCCTAGTCATGACACATACAACTACACCAAGTTGTTTATTGCACATTCCACTTGCATGCTACATCTTCCCACACAAATAACTTCGTTAACTATTTTTATTCGTGTTCATCTTCCATATCATAACATATCATTAATATTATTTATATTCCACACATGTCGACTAATACTGACCGTTATGACCGTGACATAACAGTAAAAATTGTAAAAGATATATGTATCTTTTACAGGACCCATACACCGGTCACAGACAGTTCTTTTTTTTGTAATTTTCGTACTCGATGTACTAAATCATGCACAGAATTTAGTTTAAGGTGTCGAGGGAATACAAAATCGAGCTCATAAAATCCCTAAAATGTGAAAACGACTTATTACTTTCAATTCGCTATTTTGAATTCTCGAATTAAGGAGATAAAGACGGGATAGTTGCCGCGTTTTAGGTGACGTACATGTCATGCGCGAGCTCAAAAACTTGTCTGGCATTTACCGAAATATTTGGCATTTGCAGAAATGACCAAGAAAGGTAAGCCCGACGCCAACTGGACCGGTATCCTGTACCTCTATTGCCATGGGAAGTAAGGGTTTACCACAGGTAAGGACATAGAAGAAAAACAAGAAACCTAGAAAGTTTTGGAAACATTGTGAAATTTTGTAACGCAGCATAATAATATGCGGTTAATTTAAAATCGATTCAGAGCAAATATATTCTCTGAAAGACGTTCAGTTCAGACTATCATGTAATCATTTGACTGTCTGCTCACGTCAGGTACTTTTTCGATCACTACTTTTTAAAATTCTCTTTCAGATTCTTTTCACGGATTCTTATTCGCATGTTTGATTGTGCGGCTATATTTCAGTCTACATGCCATGGACAAGGCTTCCTCAAAAAATGCGCTCAGATGTTTTTGGGTATACACAACCCCTATATCCATTCAAGAGGAATAGCTTCCCTGCTCGTTGGGAGGCAGTCAGGATGGTCTAGCGGTCTAAGGCGATGTGTTACGATGGCAGTCTCCCCTGCAGGCGTGGGTTCCCGGCATTCCCCGGTACCTTTCTCAAGCATGGAACTGAAACAAAACGCGGACATTCCAATCGGCGCCCCACTTCGGAACGATTACCCGCTACGCGGTCCGCATTCTCGACTGAAATGTGACATCTTCTAACTCGGACCAAATCTTCAATCTATTGTTTTGATGCTTGTCATACGACAGTATTCTGACTGCAGAAAACATAACTTTTTTGTGATTGTTGCTTCGGCAGTTTTATATACAAGCATATTGATACAGGGTAATTAAATGAATTTTGGATTTTTTTCATTTACTATTGGGACGTGTTATTGTCAGTCATTGTGTTTCCAGAATCGTGTAAGACGCTGGTGAGTCTTGTTTGGATAATCGTGCTTTGTCCATACTCTGAACCATCCGAATAAAAGTGCGCTAATACTATGGGTTTTACCGCGGTAAATATATTCGCTCATATCTTTGTAATAATGTATCCCAATGAGACAATGGGTGTGTTCGACTTCATGCAGCAGCGCTGGCTTAAAGCGCTGCATTCTGGTAATTTCTCCATCCATCCATCTTCTACGGCTGTTCCGGGTCGGGTCGCGGGGGCAGCAGCCTAAGCAGGGAAGCCCAGTCCTCCCTCTCCCCGGCCACTTCGTCCAGCTCTTCTGGGGGGATCCCGAGGCGTTCCCAGGCCAGCCGAGAGACATAG
>JAODKM010000099.1:14882829-14897967 GCA_026780845.1 Petrocephalus sullivani | reverse complement strand
CAGCAGAGTCCGCAGTCGTACTGAGGGAGCGTGGGAGTGCCAGAGACTCTGATCCATAGCAGCAGAGTCCGCAGTCGTACTGAGGGAGCGTGGGAGTGCCAGAGACTCTGATCCATAGCAGCAGAGTCCGCAGTCGCACTGAGGGAGCGCGGCAGTGCCAGAGACTCTGATCCAAAGCAGCAGAGTCCGCAGACGCACTGAGGGAGCACGGCAGTGCCAGAGACCCTGATCCATAGCCCCATCCACTTCCCCACCCCAATGAAATGTAAAGTCAAACTGGAAAATGAAAAGACAAAAAGGTGTTTTAATTTTTTCTTTTTTCACAAATGACTCATTCATGAGTAGAAAATAATACCATTTGCAGTTTTATTTTATTTTTGAAAACAAAAAGCACTTTGAAAACAAAAGTGGAGATTGTACTTGCATTTTATTATCATTTTCTTTTTTACTGAACATACCTCCCATAAATTATAGCTTTTTTGGCATTTTTTTCCATTTGTATTTACTATTTAAAAAAGAGTTCTGGTATCAGATCAGTACTCATGTAGGCCAGTACCCTCTGGTCAGGTATCAGAATTGCATTGTCACTGGAAGGACTGGGATCATTGTACCTCTAATGATGATAATATTAAAGTAAAAAAAGCTGTTGTATCACAATTTGTATTTGTATCGCCAGATGTGTATCAGAACCAGATAGGGACTGAGAAAATGTGGATCGGCCAATCCCTAATTAAACATACATATGTCTCAACATGCGTGCTATAAATTTCTACCAGGATTGCTTTAAACTGGCCTTCCTCGAGATGAGGAGTATTGTTAGCTTTTCTGATGGTGAGGAAAACGGGATGGAATGAGCTTGAAATGGGGGTTTGCTGAAATGCTGCCCCTATGTGCTATATGAATATGTACTGGGCCTGGTGTCTGTGTGCAAGAGTGTATCGTTATGGCCCTGTTTACACTTGGTTTTAAAATGTGTCTTGAGCGATTTGATTGCAAGACACATCGTGATCCAGTCACTCAAACCTCTTGCTGAGGTGGTCCGGGACGCACTTGACCATACTTTTTATAGTGCACATGAGAATGCGTCCTTATGTGTCTCTGGCGAGGACGTCATAATAAGTATGTGCCGGACAATAACAAAATCTGAGCACTAGTGGTGCAACGGTTCACTGTTGATTCATGATCCGAACCGATCCCTCTCCACGGTTCGGCGCGCACGTGATCTGAAGATTCTGGAAAAAAAAAGAAGTTCCACAACTTAAAATGCAATTTAAGGTATGGTATATTATTATTATACTGTCATATATAGGGAACTTGACCGGAGTTCCCTATGTCAGCATTTATGGCAGTTGGAACAACATTTATAAATGCTTTTGACAAGTTATGTGGGCTGTCATTATGGGCTTATGTTGGTGCCATGTAGCTGTCATAGAGCACCCTTAAGTAAAATGTTAGTGAATTTTTAATATACCACCATACCATTGCACAGCTGAAACAACAGTTGTAACCCTTCAGTAGACAGCAAATTATATAATGTTTTTCGCTACTAGAAGCACTATGGATCGCTGTGCAAAGTGTATTGAGAGGGGACCCCTTTAAACCATGCATACCCTTCGCACTATCACTTATAAAATTAACAACACAACTCCTTATAGCATTATAGCATATAGCAGCATTATAGTCTATATCTACCTCTAATACATACGAGGGACGTTCGCAGTTATATTTTCGTTGGAAATGGTGAAGGCAGGAGGAGCAGTAACTGGTCGTGTCCGATCAGGTCATGTCACTAGTTCTGTCAGGCAAGCCGGCTGCCCTTGCAGGTTAGTATAAGAGTTGTCACCCTGTGGTGAAGATGGCTGCGAAATGTATAAATTGCACCAAAGAGGAACAGCTTTCTGTCATATGCTTTTTGTCGGCAGAAGGCACAAATTAATCTCCGCATGTGTGCTCTGTATGGGGATAAGGTATTCTCTCGTAGAGTGGTCTATGAGTGGATTGACGTTCAAGAATGGCCGTACTGTTGTGAGTTGGTAAGACGCTGGGAAAATTTGTATCATTGTATCGCTAAAGAAGGTGACTATGTAGAAAAGTAATGCATTTTTTGCTGTAATTTATTTTGAAAAAGTGTGGAAACTTTTTGAACATCCCTCGTATATATAAAGTATATCGATCGACACTTTGCTTCACCGCAACACCTGCTGCACAAATGTGGCCACACAATATGGCGATTCCTACCCATCTGCCCCATAATGCACTGCGGTGTGATGTCACATTCCATTTTGTAACCAAAAAAAAAATTTAAAAATGTCAAAAGTTTTGTATTTTATTTGGTTGGGCTAAGGTTGTCATTGTTGGGATTAGGGGTGTGTGTGTGTGTGTGTGTGTGTGTGTGTGTGTGACGCGCTCGTGTGGAGTGTCTTGCTCCAGTTACCGCCTTGCTGAATGCTGAAGTGTTGAAATACAAGCCGGCGCGAAATGGGCCCCAGTGACATTGGTTGTGTCAAGGTCACGCAAAGAGCTGCCTCTCCTTTCCTGACAAGTTTGACTGAGACTCACTGGGGCAGGTAGCCCTCTTTCTGGGGAGCCTCAGGCCGTCTGCGTGCCTTTAGTCTTAGTATTGCACTGTGTGTAGCTGTAGTACTTACCGGGCATACTTGGGGGTGTCTGCTGAGGACAGCAGGTGCCCTGTGTTTTCTTTTTCTTCTGACCTTTAGATGACTGTGCATTTGGAGTCATGTGTGTGGTGCGCAGCCGGACATAGCTGTAAAGGTGAGAAGGATTATAGACGGCACAGAGTTCTGTAGCCTAAAGTGGAAGCCCCCGTGCTCTGCTGATCGCTCTATGGGAATATGACAACATGTGATTGTAAGGAAGAGAAGCCTCCATTGCTGATATGAACGAAGGTACTGCAGCTGTGTAACTTTGCTTGAATTGCTGTTGTTTTCTACCCTCTTGGCATGATCTTCTCTCCTGCCATTTGTTAGAATTAGTTTAGTTATGTTTATAAATTTAGTTTTTGGTGCTCTGTAATTTTCATGGTAAAGTAGACTGTTTTTTAATAACGATGGTTTATAAGTACTGCTGGACAGTATAGAATAAATAGGTTCACACTATAGTATGAGGAATCCCAGCCTCAGTAGATAATTACTTAATTCTTGCCTCTTTCCTCTTACTGTAATAGGAGGTATTTTTGGCAGTGGAAGACATGTCACTGTTTTGTTGACCCCCTGTTTCCATTTTTCATAAATTAATAGCATGTTCTTAGTGTGGTGAACTAGGGCATCACAGTTATGTGTGATCTGAGTCTCAGTTTGAGTACTTGGTTTTTGTTGTTCAAACGTGGTATATGTGTGTGTGTGTGAGTGTGTGTGTGAGTGAGAGAACTGCATCACTGGGATGTTTCTCAGTATCAGTCTGCCAGATCCTTCCTCCATCTGTCATTCGCACAGGTATCCATAGGGGTATCTTTGCTCTCTTTAGATAAGGCCTTGAAGCACATTGTGTGATGATCCACAAAGGAAGTGGCTGGTGTGTGTTGGGCTTCTCTTGAGGCTACTCGGGGTCTCTGGGTGCCTCAGTCTGCTCTGAGTCTGCGGTCTCTCTCCCAGACATGTTCTTTGACTGGAAGCAGAATGCCAACGAGGTGATCGTGAAGCTGCGATCGGGCGATGCGATCATGAAGGTGGAGGACATCAGTGCTGACTTCTCAGACACCGCCTGTCAGGTTCACTTCCCAGGTAATCCCCCCCCCTAATTGGTATAGTGATTACAACCTGATGAGCAAAATAGCACGGTTTATATCAAGACATTAAAATCAGTCACAAGCCATGAGTAGCAGTGGGTAACTGGAACGTACCCAGGGCTTAAACCTCTCAGCCCGAGTTCTCTGTCCCGAGAACTTATGGTCCCGCATGCCCATCATCTCGCTGCAGATGGGCGTCAGTGGAGCTGCCACCTGCATGCAGAGATTGAGAGCTCCTGCAGCAAGGTGCAGTACAAGGAGAAGGGCAGTTTCCTGCAGCTGGTCATGCAGAAGAAGATCCCCTTTATTTCGTGGCCTTCGCTCACGGTAAGGTGCTCTGTGTGCCCCCATGCACCATCCCGTGGGTCGGAACCCACTTACGGTTAATTGCTGCCTGACCTCAGTGTGAACCTACTTTTGCATGTTCGCCCCATTTAAGCGAAACAAAAAGGATGACGAGCCCGTGAACATCAAGTTGGGCAACATCAAAGTGCAGGAGCTGAGGCAGCCCGTTCCAGCGGAGCAGGCCGCCCAGTCGGACAAAGGCCCCGGGCAGCCGTCAGCGGTGCCCGAGCCCAAAAAGGGTAAGCTGGACCGCAATCTGAAGCGCGCCAAGAACAAGCCATCTGAGAAAGCCGAAGCCGGGATAAAGGGTGCCGGGGCGACCGCCTCCCTGGGCAAGGTGGACGTCCCCATCGAACCCAGTGCCAAGCGGACAAGCCGGGCCACCAGGAACTCCAAGGACGCTGGGCTTGGTCTGCCTAGAGAGGCTGGGACGAAGACCTCTGCCAGTGCCAGTCCTAACGTCCTGACGGACCCAGGCGCTCCTCAGGGCCGTGACCGGCGACTAAGGAAGACCAGCGGAGGCCAGAGGTGTCCTTCCCCACAGGTGGTACTGGAGGACAGGAAGCCAGGCGGCAAAACTCAGGTGAGTCAACCTGCTCCTTGAGCCTGTTTTCACTATTTCTGCTGGATTTGCAGGCGTGTAAAGTTTCAGATCTTCCTCATTGCATTTGGGTTTTCTGACCATCAGGCAATTTGCCCTTCTTCTCCCTGCGAAGGTCACTTTACCTCGATGTTTTCATGGTTTGCATGTTTTCCAGGTGGCGATTGTGGAGGAGCCAGGCACACTGGTCCCTCAGGTGGAGGCTAGCCCCGCAGTCCAAGATCACAATGAAGTGAACCTTCCACCCTCCATGGAGAACGACCACCAGAGGGAGACGTCTCAAGCAGCGCTGAAGCCAAGCACACATGAGGAGCGGGCCCCAGACCCTGTACCCACGGAGGTGGAGATGACTTCATCGTCCGACAGTCTTGAGGTGGGGAAGCCCCTGGCAACACAGCCTGAGGTGACCACCTACAAGGACAAGGACTCCTGCCGGGCAGACATGGAGGAGAAGACGGACATATCCAAAGAAGAATCCCTGGACAGGGAGCAAGGTGATGGTCAGTCTACAGAGACCTTTCTTTTACTAAATATAGGACAGGATGTGCAATTGAACTGAGAGTAGAATGCTTTGTCCTTGATTCAGTCAGCGTGTCAGTTGTGCAGAGTGCTGTGATTAGCACTGCTTCTGCGTCATACTGATGGATGCAAGGATTTATTCTCTGCCAGACTGTGAGCATGGACTTCAGTCAAAACAACTGCACTAATTAACAATCGTATTTAAAGTTGCATTCCATGATTGCAGATGCGATAAATAATTTTAAAGACTCAGTTAAGAACCGTTGTGCTGTTGAAGTCCGTTATAGACCTTCTAATATTTATTACAGCCTGAAGACGCCAGGTTTGTTGTCCACAAGTACATGGGTATTTTTAAAAACTCCGTTATTAAAAACAAATCACATCCACACAAACACTGTTTTTTAAAAAAATTCCCATCCATGCGTTGTCAAGAACATTTAAACAAGAATGGCGCACACTCTGACGTCAAAGCAGATAACGGCGCACACTCTGACGTTACAAACCTAAAACTGTTTTCCCTATCTACACATCGACGATGAAAAAGGAGTTTCTGAAAATAAACCTGGATGGAGTTTTGCAAAAGCTCCATTTCCAGCGACCTAAAATGCCATTTCCATGTGGACAAAATGCGTAGAAAAGGCTAAATTAAAAAAAAATCCTCGTCTATGTCTCAGCGCGACCTCCTGAAGGCATTTCTAAAGCCCCCCGTCTTTATCTGCAGCTCTAGAACCCATGGTGAACTTGACATTCGTGAAGAGTGATTCCTACGAGAAGGGGAACGACCTCATGGTGGTGAATGTGTACTTGAAGGCCATCTGCAGAGAGACGGCCAAGGTGCTATTCCGAGAGCAGGACTTCACGCTCATCTTCCAGACCAGGTGGCTGCTTCCTTCCTCCTCCAGCTAAAACACTGTTGATCCCCAGATGGATGGGGGCAAATTGGTCCCTTGACACTCATGTTTGGTGTATCTTAACAAGGCCTCTCGTTTTTAAATCAAGAATGCATGGAATTTTTATGTTTTTCAGTTTTTAATCTTTTTTTTTGACAGTGATGCCAACTTTTTGCGCCTTCACTTGGACTGTGGACCAAACACTGTCTTTAAGTGGCAGGTGAAACTCAGGAACCTCATCGACCCTGACCAGTCGACCTATGCCTTCACGCCCTCGCGCATCGATATCACGCTGAAGAAGAGGCACAGCCAGCGCTGGGGGGGCCTGGAGGCCCCGGCTCCACAAGGTCTGCTGCCCGGCTTCTGCTCGGCCGGCCGCGGGGACGCCTTATTTAGCGTCTAACCACAAGCTCTTTCCTCCCCTGTTTAAGGTGCAGTGGGTGGCGCCAAGGTGGCCGTGCCCTCTGGGCCCGCTTCTCTCGATAAGAGCCAGCCTGGGGGCAGCCAGCACCCCCCCGCCAAGGAGGAGCCCCGGGCCGTGGAGAGTGACAAGCCCGTCCGCCCTGATGACGGGGGCCTGGACGCCGTGGCTGCTCGCACCGTCGTCGAGCATGTCCCCATTAAGCAGGAGCCCTTAGTGGCTGCGGTGAGTGGGAAGACGTCTTTTCCTCTAGAGAGAGGGGTAGGGCCGCCTGCACCGGCTCCTGGAATTACAGCAGACAGCTGGGATTGCCACAAATAACCGTGGAGGCATGTCAACTGCACAGTGTCTAATTGCTAATTTTACACCGAGAGCAAGTCCTGGGTGCCAATATGGAGAAATTGGGGAGTTTGTCACAGCACGCCGGGAAAACCACAACTTTCTCCCACAGCCGAAACCGATGTGCATGGTGCCGCCCATGACGCACGCGCCGCCCGTCAGCAGCGAGCGCGCCGAGGAAGAGGAGGAGAAGAAGGTGTGCCTGCCGGGCTTCACGGGCCTGGTGAACCTCGGCAACACGTGCTTCATGAACAGCGTCATCCAGTCGCTGTCTAACACGCGGGAGCTGCGGGATTACTTCCACGGTGAGCCGGGCTTCCCGGGGCCACGGGCGGCAGCTCGCCCTCTGCTGGAGAGTGTCTGTGGCTTCCCCGAAACTCCCCCGGCACCACCTTTAACCTTTTTATTTCTCATGGTTTCTGGATGGGGGTATTTCTGTGAACTCGTCTTCCTCCATTTCTTCCGTCGTGACTCAGATCGCGCCTTCGAAGCCGAGATTAACTGCAGCAACCCGCTGGGTACCGGCGGCCGCCTGGCCATTGGCTTCGCCGTGCTGCTGCGAGCCCTCTGGAAGGGCACACACCACGCCTTCCAGCCATCTAAGCTCAAGGTTTGCCAATAGCCCTCCTCAGCCCTTCGCCCGAGCACAACACCACCACGCTCAAACATTACACATTGTGTCATTATTTCTCTGCGTTATCAGGGATCCTCCTGGTGCCTTTATCTGCAACGACTTAATTAGGCCAGGCTTTCAGTCCTGTTCAGTCAGGCTCTCTCACCTGCCCTTGTAATCAATTTGCTTTGACTGAGTGTGCTAATGATTCTTTGAAATCGCATTAGAGAACGGTCCCTAGGCCACCGATTCACTGAAATCGTTAACACAAAACCTTTTTTCCTGTCATATTTCAATTATGATTTGATTGTAATATAATGGGGAACATTTGTTTTGTCAGCAGCTAAGCTGTGCAGTTCATTTAAATAGGCTGATTGAATCCAACTAGAATAAAAATCTTTGAGACCTACAATTTCCAACTCTGTCGTGTTGCGCCGCATTTGTGGCTATAATAGAAATTCCTTATCAGCTATACTGCCCATCACCAGTCATGTCAAGGAAGGAAAAGCCTTTAGGCTTTTACAGGCTGCGTTATACTCTGAGAGCCAGACAGGCCTTGTAGAGTGTGTGCGCCATCCATTCCCTGCGACGGCGGTACATACCTCCTCTGGCCGTTGCCGTCAGTCTTTGCCACCCCGAGGCCTGCACTGATGAGCCCGGGCCTTTTGTCGCCCTCAGGCCATCGTGGCCAGCAAGGCCAGCCAGTTCACCGGGTACGCCCAGCACGACGCTCAGGAGTTCATGGCCTTCCTGCTGGACGGACTTCATGAGGACCTGAACCGCATCCAGAACAAGCCTTACACGGAGACGGTGGACTCAGACGGGCGGCAGGACGAGGTGCGGTGGCTACGGCGGGTTCATGCCGGGGAAGCGGGCACCATGGCGGCCCATGCTCAGGGCATGAGGCGAGCGGAGGCCTGCCGTGTCCTGTGTGTGACCCCGGGCTCCTTCCCGCTCTCTGTCCAACACATAGGTCGTGGCTGAGGAGGCCTGGCAGAGGCACAAGCTGAGGAACGACTCGTTCATTGTGGACCTTTTCCAAGGCCAGTACAAGTCCAAGCTGGTCTGTCCCATCTGCTCCAAGGTAGATATTACCTGCAGGTTAGAGTGGCTGCTGAAGCCATCAACCAGCCACACATTATACATAGTGGGGTGCTCCATGGATGGGCAGCCTGTCCATTGCAGGCCATGGATATTTTATTCTTCATGTCTCAGAACTATTATTTGGTTGAAAACCAGTGAAAGTTCTAGACCAGGGGTGGCCACACCTTGTCAAAATGATCTGCCTACATCAAAAAATTCTATATGTATGTATGTTTATATATGCATATATGTGTGTGTCTGTGTGTGTGTGTGTGTGTGTGTATATATATATATATATATATATATATATATATATATATATGTGTATATATGTATGTATGTATGTATGTATATATGTGTATATATATATGTATGTATGTATGTATATATATACACAGTGCCCACTAGTGTACATTGTAAGCTTCTGTATCTTTATAGACATGTGTAATACATGTGCATGTCAGCACGTTGTGTGTGTATATATAACAAATATTGATATACCAGTTTCTAAAACTGCTTCATTTTTGTGCCGGATTGACCAAAATACAGTCATTATACGGTAATACAGGTACCTGTATTAAGTTCAGAAAGACACTGCCATTTATCTTTGACAGTCTTATGCAGCGTGTGAAATTCAAAAAAAGTAGCTGTTTGTAATATTAGCCGATATTTTTGTGTCCCTACCTGTACCGACATGCGCGAAAAAATTGAGTTCTGCAGGTTTTTGTTAATAGTGGCCGGTCTCTAATAGCAGCCGGGAGCCAAGGCTAGATTTGCAAATAAATGCTGGGGGCCTCTATTGGAGCACAGACGTTGTGGGTGTGTGTGTCTGTGTCTGTGTGTGAGCATATGTGTATATATAAATGTATACATACATAAGTGTCGCAAGTACAGTAAGTGTTTCCGGAAAGTCCTCACAAGGGTGAAAGCAGCTATCGTAAAAGCTGTGACTGCCTGACCCAGGGTTTAAAACTGTTGTGACTTCTACAAATTCATTCCGTCTTCCTTGTGTGACAGTCGGTCTCACCAATCAGAAGTGCCGTGCTCCTCGTGTGCCAATCAGAAGTAGCCCAAAGTAACTGCGTATATGCCCACAAAGAACAGACATGTGAAACCCAAGTAAAACGTTACATTCACAGTGCAAAAAATTTTGGTTCCGCTGCTGAGCCATAAGTGAGTTACCTACCTATTTAATGGTCAGAGATTGTTCACAGAAAGGTCCTATTATTAGGGGTCCAAGCAGCGTTAGCCGCAAGATCCCTAATGATTTTATTTCTGGAATTGTTTTATTTTGATTACTTTATTTAACTTAACACAGTCTTAACTTTATTTAACTTAACACAGCTTTTGTGATGGTAGGTGACGGCGTTATTGTTCTCTGCTAATTTGACTCATTTGTAAATGGCACTTTCCGGAAACACTTTACTAACGGTAAAAAAATGCAGTCGAGCGCTGTTTGGAAACATGGCACTGGAAAATGTAAAAATACAATCACTTTACCATGTTCAGGTTGCTAGAGAATTCTTCTATGGTTTATTAGGTTCTATATAATTTTTGTTAGAATAAATACATTTTGGGTTCAATACATATATTTCCATTCTTATCTTTTGGATTAATGGTGCAGTTCAGATTTCAATGTATGGTAGTGGATACTGAACTGAGTAAAAAAAGAAAAAAAAGAAATCAGATTGTAATCGCAATATCTGTCAGATAAATCGCAGTTAGATTTTTTTCTTAAAATCGTTCAGCCCTAATGACAGTCAGAAGATGGATGCATGGATGGATTTAGGGTGTCTTTTTGTAATGGCACTGTCTTTATTCCCACATTTTTAAACTTTTCAGGTGTCCATAACTTTTGACCCCTTCCTGTACCTGCCAGTCCCCCTACCTCAAAAGCAGAAAGTCCTGACAGTCTTTTACTTTGCAAAGGAGCCTCACAAGACACCCATCAAGGTAGAACACCCCTTACATTGTTCTCGGGTGTATTTTGCAAATGCTTTATTAAGCATATATTTTTGTATGTGCCAGTTCTAATAGAGCACTTTTGGCTGTTGGATTAATTCCAGTTTGTCATCCCTGCGTGTTAATACCTTCTGTGTTTGTGTGCCAGTTCTTGGTAAGCGTCAGCAAAGAGAATTCCAGCACAGCGGAGGTGTTGGAGTCCATCTCCAGAAGTGTGCGAGTCAAGCAGGAGAACCTGCGGTTGGCAGAGGTATGGCTCTCATCCACCCTGCTTCTATGATCCTAATCACTGGCTGGATTTTTTCTTTCTGTATATCTGGAAGCCGTGTTAATATGGATTTAGTGAGGATTTTACGTTAGGCAAAGCTCACAGAGGTATAACATACATTTATCCGGGACTGTTATGAAACAGAAGGTCCGCACCCACTGAGTGAGCCCTTACAGCTGACAGCTTGTCTGAAGCTAGCTGAGGTTTCCTATTCTGAAGGCAGGATTATTGTCTGGGTTTCAGGTCTGCAAGAATCGTTTCAATCGGATCTTCCACCCGTCCTTCTCCTTGGACACGGTCTCGCCATCGGACACGCTCCTGTGCTTTGAGGTGCTGTCCAAAGAGCTGGCCAAGGAGCGGGTCGTCATTCTGCGGGTGCAGCAGGTAAACCGCACCTCGGGTACGCGGTGCCGATTCGGCTGCTGTGAGTGGAACCGGCATCCCTGGCAAAACGGACGGGAGGGTTCATGGCGTGAAGCTGACTGTCGACATCTCCCTCCCAGAGGCCGCAGGTGCCCAGCCTCCCCATCAGCAAGTGTGCCGCCTGCCAGAAGCCCCCGCAGGCCGAGGATGAGAAGCTGCGGCGCTGCACACGATGCTACCGCGTGGGCTACTGCAATCAGTGAGTCGTCATCAGCAGTGGCCTCTGCTCGCCACAAGGGGGCAGCAATGCTGTCACTATTCCTGCGGTGCCTCTGCTTTACCCCTAATTGGAGAAGCTGATTTGAGTTCCTTCCACCCTTTGCTTAGAATTTGTCAGAAGAATCACTGGCCTGCGCATAAGACGCTGTGTCGCCCGAACGTGGAGAACGTGGGCCTCCCCTTCCTAGTCAGCATCTCCGAGTCCCGGCTGACCTACTCCCGGCTCAGCCAGTTGCTGCAGGGCTATTCCAGGTACAGGGGAGCTGCACACGGCCTGGGTGCATCAGCCTGGCAACCTGAAGGACCACCTCCTTCATCTCACTCCTTCCCTTGTCCAGGTACTCCGTGGATGTATTCCAGCCTCCGTGCCAGTCCGGCCGAGTGTCCCCAGAGGCCAGCCAGTACCGTGTGGATCTGCCCACTGTGGCGTCAGAGGTCCCAGATGGTGTGGTTCAGGAGGTGGACACTGGGCTTGGCAGCCCCAGGGACTCAGAGGAGCCAGAGAGCCCCAGCCTGTCTTCCAGCACGGCTGCTGGGGCTCAGCAGGCCGCGGAACAGTCTGCAGGAGGCCTGCACTCTTCCTCCTCCTCCTCTTCCTCTCGTGCTGTGGACTCGGGCTTCTCTGAGAGCCTGCTGGACTCCCACGATTCCCTGGCAGAGAAGGAGACGTCATGCGAGAAGGCTGTCAGGCCAGAAGGTGTGCAGTGTCGGGGAGTCTCAGACGTTTGTCACTTTCACTTTTCCGTTTTCTCTTGTTGATCTTGCGGCTCATGGCAGCCTTGTATTAGGCGTGTGGGATGGATGGATGGATGTTCGGTCTTGTGGCTAACTTTGTTGTTCATTTCGGAAACACTTAACACATAAGGGTGCTCTATGACGGCTACATGACACCAGCATAAGCCCTTCATGACAGCCGACAACTTGTCATAAGCATTTGTAAAGGTTTGTTCCAGCTTTTGTGGCCGTCATAGGGAGCTTGACACAGGACACCCCTATGTCAGCATTTATGACACAGAAAGTGGCTGATTTTGATGGTGTATCTGGGTGATTCTTCCCCCAGCTGTGGTGACAGGATACCAGCAGCCCAGCCCTGAGTCCACATCTGGCCCCACCTCCCAGTTCTACATCTCCCTCCTGGATGCTTCCAACAAGGAACAGAAGCTGGAGGACAGGGGTGAGGCAGCCACTGGGCATTGCAGCTCTCATGGGCAGGGGCTCGGCTTGCTTGGCTTAGGGTTAGATGCCTGCAGATGAGGGAGGGCCCAGATGCTTTCCTGTGCGTCTTTGGTTATGGAGAATAATGGTGTGGGCCGTTTGTGTGATGGTAAAATGGCATTAAGATGGCAAGTAGCGAGCAGCCCTTCTGTCCCCAGGTGATGCGGTGCTGGATCTCCTGGAGGACTCCACCCTGGAGCTGGTGTGGAAGAACAACGAGCGGCTGAAGGAGTACGTGCTGGTGAAAACCAAGGAGCTGGAGTATGTGGAGGACGCCGGGTCGGCCAGCGAGACGGCCCGCGCCGGCCACTTCACGCTGGAGCAGTGTCTGAACCTCTTCACCAAACCGGAGGTGCTCGCCCCGGAGGAGGCATGGTACGCGGCCACCTCTGTCCACCTGCCTTAATACTGTCATTAGCCCTTCTGGGGGCTTAAGCTAATTCTCTCTTAGTTTTTAGCTATTTTCTGTTTTATAATGTTTCCTTACTTTAGTGCTTTTCCGCTCATCTTTAGTTAAATCTGGGTTCGGACCGTTGGGACTGCAGATTTTCTTATATTCCTGCCCTGCGACTATGCGTTGTGTGTATACTCTCCAGTTTTAGAATAGAATAAAATTTCAAATATTTACATGGTAAGCATTTTTTGCTATATTCAGAGTCTCAGATTCCAGTGTTCCAGTGTAAAAAGTCACAGTGCCTAGCTCACAGATTAAGAAGGTTTAGATTAGGGCCAACCCTGCTCTTCAATATCTACCAGGCCTTTCCGAATCATCTGCTGACTGTAATACTGAGACGCTACTGAAGGCCTGATCATCGGTACCAGGTGTGTTAAATTAGGGCTCCTAAGCTCTGCGGGGTAGCAGATCTTCAGGAGCAGGGTTGAGCAGCCCTGGCTTAGATACTTTGGAGCTATAACACATTTTCATACATCATGTTCAATAGCCCTTGATTTGGCCTTATATCGTCTGGCACAGTTTCTGGATGCGATGCCCCTGATCACTTAGCCGGACTTGCTGCCGTGCCGTGGTTAGGCTCCTCACCATGTGGCCCTCTCCCCATGCAGGTACTGTCCCAAGTGCCAGCAGCACCGGGAGGCCTCCAAGCAGCTGATGCTCTGGCGCCTCCCCAACGTGCTCATCATCCAGCTCAAGCGCTTCTCCTTCCGCAGCTTCATCTGGAGGGACAAGATCAATGACATGGTGGACTTCCCTGTCAGGTACTGCTGCCCCCTAGGGGCAAAGTGTCAAGTCGCACATTACATTTCTAATCGTTTGGGAACATCATTATGCTTTGGTTTCTGCTTGACCTCAGGAACTTGGACCTCAGCAAGTTCTGCATTGGGCAGAAGGATGACAGGCAGCACCCGCCCATCTATGACCTGTACGCCGTCATCAATCATTATGGCGGCATGATTGGGGGGCATTATACCGCCTATGCCCGGCTCCCCAGCGACAAGAACAGCCAGCGTAGTGACGTGGGTGAGTGTCTGCGCATGTGCATGCGTGAGTACAGGACCAAAGGACCTCACAATTATATATATTGTAGATATATATAGATATATATATCAAATCCTGAAAAAATGTGACCAGTGAGGTCTTTTTTTTCCAATCCTCAGTACTTCAGACTTCATTTTATAAAAACCTGAATGCAATCAAAAACTAAAAATGCTTGTATTTAGTTTGGTTACTTATGGCTAAGGTTAGGGCTGGGTAGGGGTTAAGGGTGTCGTGATAGGGATTAGGATTTCTCCCCTAGAAATGAATGGCCGGTCCTCACTAAGATGGGGATACACACGCACGCACTTCTGCCGTGGCACGTTCCTCTGGAGTCTGATGTTGTGGGACACGTGCAGTGCTCACATCCACAGTGTGCCCTTCATAGTCCCTCTCGTCTCCCCCAGGTTGGCGCCTCTTCGATGACAGCACAGTCACCACGGTGGAGGAGAGCCAGGTGGTGACGCGCTACGCTTACGTGCTATTCTACCGCCGCCGCAACTCCCCCGTGGAGCGGCCTGCCCGCCTGGCCGGCCCCCGGGGGGCCGAGTCTCCCATAGTCCCTGGAGCAGCAGCCAGCCAGGTTGGTGTGCCACGCCCTGTCCGTCTGCACTGAAGTCCAGCTTCCGCAGGTCTGTGCATAGATCTAAGCAAGCGCCCTCTGTCTTGGTTGCTTTTTAAGGTTTCGTTCATTAGAGAATTTATCTAAGGTCTTAGCCTGAGGTATTCCATTTGTGCCATATGTAAGCAACCCAGTCCTCGGGGACCCCCAGTTGGTCCATGTTTTTGCTCTCTCCCAACTCCCAGGGAATTGTGAAAGCTTTGTGAAATGTTGGTGATCAGGTACCATTTAAGCCTAGTTCATCCTTCACCTTTTCAGACGCCGTTACGGTCAGGCACGTAGACAAAATGTCCCCCAGACCCATAATCGGGGCTTTGCATGCACAGTCCGCATAGACACTCCCGATGGCGAAATCGGGGCTTTGCATGCACAGTCCGCATA
>JAODKM010000099.1:14834371-14846482 GCA_026780845.1 Petrocephalus sullivani | reverse complement strand
GACAACTTAGCTCCTGGGATCACTGGAACACGCAAACCCCTCCACCACGGTAAGGTGTCGGCTCATGGAGGGGCCAAACTTTAATCTGCATAAAGTATTGCCACGCCATATTTTTACCTTGTTTAAGTACAGTATCTCCTCTTTTAAAAGTCGTGGCTGCTGAGCTGTCCCTTCCTTCACTGCTACTTCAGTGCTCATCACTTCCATGATTTACCAAAACAGTAGCGTATACTGTGCTCCGCTAACCAAATTTATTATACATAAGGATATGCCAAATCTATACCGATTACTGACTTTTAGGCATCATCTCATTAATATCCCACCGGCGGCTTTACCTTTATGGCGGCTGTGTCAGAGGGCAGAGGCCCAAAGGGCGTGCCGGAGCCCCCCACCGAGCGGGGGCTCTGCCTTTACGGTGGCTGTGTCAGAGGGCAGTGGCCCAAAGGGGGTGCCGGGGCCCCCCACCGAGCAACCAGGTACCTCTTTCTTGCCCTGGAATCCCAGCGGATTTTTTGAGGAGCCCCCCCCCCATTCCAACCCTTGCATTCTTGGTGTTTTACTCACCACGATTATTGAGAAACTGGTCATTCTGCAGTAGGGCCCATATGTTTCCCCACCTTGTTTGAATAGCAATCACCTCCCCAATGTGACAGATGTCCCCCGAAGCTACATAAGGCAGAGGAATGATTTATTTGTTATTACTGTGCGTAAACGCCACTTGGCAATTTGACGCGAGTCATGCCGTCAGATATAATGAAATGTAAGGGAGGCAGGGTTTGAGTGTAAAAACGCTAACGAACATGAAGATGATGAGAGATAGACGCAAGCTAGGGCCAGCATGGAAATGCATGCTGGCAGGAAGCTGATGCATGCTGGCAGGAAGCTGATGCATGCTGGTGCCGTGGAGTCGAGGTCTTCATATGTCATATGCACAGTACTGCAGAGACATCCGTACCATGAAATGCTGGTGGTGAGGCTCAAATAGTCTCACATACAATATGTGCCTACCAGACAAATATAGACAAAGAGAAGGGGGAGAAGGTAAACAAGTAAAATCAGATAAATAAGGGAACAAGTCTGGAATAAATAAAACGGATCCTGTAAAAATAATGCGAAAGCCCAAGGAGCAGTAACCATGTTAGATGGCTGTAAGCTTACATCTGGGGATGTAATGTAATCGAAGCAATTACCTACCAGGCTCGTAATTTTATACCAGCCTGAATCTGCAGTCTCTGTAATTATTACAAGCCTACAAAACAAAAATTCAGGATCGAATTACCTGCTGCATTTCGACGTGCGTGGTAATTGTAGTCCATCTCATCTTGGTAATAAGGCCATATCTATAAAGGCATACTGCTCTTTTTGAAAGATGGAAATAGCATTCACCCACTAAAAACAGAGCTTGAATGGGTACTGAGTCTCCCACACAAACATCTGACACCCTAAGCCTGTGTCTAGGTGCTCAGTAGGTGCAGAGAAGCACAGTTCTTCTGAGTGCACTGGTTTGTGAGCCTCAGTCTGGTTGAGGGGAAAAGAGTTCTGTTCCATGTTTCATTCATATGTCAAAGGGGTAGGTCTCCAAAAATGTAAACTGTGTTGTCATTTTCGTTTTAGATGTGGTAACTGACATCTACATCTCAACAGGATCCGTTTTATCGCCGCTATCTCTGTGAATTTGGGGGCTTACATACGTCTCTTATCCCATTTCTTAATCGGTCAATAAAACTAATCTTGTCCAAACAGGGCTTATCGGTGTAAAAAAATAAAATGTGCCACAAAGAGATTGTGTCTCGATGACACCCACCAGAGGGCCTCCTGAGGTTGCCTACCAGGGGCCGTTTTAATAGACCAGAGGCACTTTAAACCAGGGGTGGCTTGTCCTGGTCACAGGGTTCCTTAATCACAGGGACCTGCTTTGGGCTCCCAGCAGCCTTTCAGCAGATGGGGTTAGGGTTAGGGTTGCCTGTATTAACAAGAAGGTCTTACATGCTTGCAATTAGTGCCTCAAAAGTGTACAAGGTCGATTCAAGCTAGAATAAAAATGTTAATTGCTTTATACTTATTTAAAACAAAACAGATGTGATGATTTTAGGAACCAGATAATTGTTTAACGAGACCAAAAATTATTAGCAGTAGTGGGACACTCAAGGACTTGGTATTAGGCGTCGAAGAAGAAATGGAAGAGATGGTCTTTTTATCAGGATGAGCAGACCTCCTCTGGCTCTCTCACAGTACTGAAAAATGCCGGGATGTGGAACAAAAACCCAATTAAGTGCTCAGCTGGCAGAAAAACCAGCAAACATGGCAGGTCCCCAGGACGGCCCACCTTGGGGAGTTTTCTAGGAGGCAAAGCCCTCTCTGTGAATCGCTGTTTGCCGTTGTGTCGTTCTTTGAGAGGATCAGCCAACTCCCCTATAAATGTGCACACACACACACATGGCAGAGGAGCAAGTGAGGCTGATGCTAGCAGCTCAGAGGGTTTATTTTGGAAGGCTTTACGCTGAGACTGGTTTTATCTGTTTGCCTTAAGGACAGAGCTGGTAGGTGGAGCGCGGGCAGGGTGGAGCAGCAGCATAGGCTGCAGGTCATATGTCCCCATGAACAGGCCCACAGTGGTAGTTGAGGCATCTGTCGCCGTGGCGTTTTCCGGAGGGTGGGCTGAGGGCTGTCTGCCCTCTGCTTGCCCACGTTTTTGTCCACATCTGCCTGAGCCTCTCCATTCCTCTTGTGTTTACCTCTGTCCGTGAGCTTGCCTCCCCATCTGGCAGTGGTGTGAGTGTGTGTGTGTGTGTGTGTGTGTGCAACTGGCAGCTGCGGCCTCACCCGTCTCCATCGTGACACAGTCCAGCGCTCCACTCCGCAGGGCTGGACGGCAGCCAAGCATCCCGGCATCACAGGGGCTGTTTCGCATTGCCCGTCCTACTCTGCAGCAAGGCACATGGCATTTGTTCCTCAGCAGTTAGCTTTAAAGGGGCCACTCACTCAATCTACTACCGTAAAATACAGAAAAATTAAGGAATGGGAAGGACACCTGTGCACTTGTGCATAGTGTGCCGGGTCTCTCTCCACTACTCTTTGTTTCAGTTGCTGTGTTATTTTTGGTGGTACACAGCCCACCCTCATACCTGTGTAAAAGCACGGTGACCATTCTCTACCAGAAGAGCAGTACATCTGTCACTGTAGATAATCAGCAAAGCCTAACACTCCTCAGAGAAATCCAACTGATCATACTAGCGTCCAGCCCTGGAACACACATGCGTCCACTAATCTCAGATGATAACACTGAGGCAGACATCTGCCATACAGATGTGCTGTGCTCATAGTAGACAAGATTTCTGACAGTTTCCAGTTCAATCAGTTCAGAACAATTTACAATAATTATTTTCGGTTACACACGTGTGTGCATCTCAGCCCAGTCTAAATATGGCTGTACATGTGTCAGGGAGCATGCACATCTGCCTGTGAGCAGGTGTCCTGGTGCTTGCACGTGACTGTACGCATGTTTGACTGTGAGCAGGTGTGTGAAGTGTCCCTTTCATGCAGAAACAGCCCCCAGGGTCTGTTTTCTTGCTTGTAATAATATATAATAATAATAAAGATAAAGAAATTGGGCATTTTTCATATCCCGTCTTGCTCTCCATGACACAAACAGATACATATACAAGTTTTGGGGTCAGAGAGACAGACTACTGGCTTAGATCCCTCCAGTCCTAACCCATGAGCTGTAACTGGCCCCTTCTGAAGGCTAGCTAGTGCAGCAGCCTTTTGCCAAACTGAGAGACTGAAGGTTGCACCCATAGCTTTGTCCCCCCTCTGTTCTTCAGGGATGACATCCTGCCATTGAGTGCTCTTTTACGCACCACTGTTCCCTGGTCATAAATCATATATGTTATGTTACAGAGCCAGCTGTCTCAAGGTATGGGCAATGCCGCCTGTGCCAGGGTGTGGGTAAAGCCAGCTGTGTCAGGGTACAGGCAATGTTGACTGTGCCAAGGTGTGGGTAAAGCCAGCTGTGTCAGGGTACGGGCAATGCCAGCTGTGCCAGGATGTGGGTAAAGCCAGCTGTGTCAGGGTACGGGCAGTGCCAGCTGTGCCAGGGTGTGGGTAGAGCCTGCTGTGTCAGGGTGCGGGCAATGCCAGCTGTGCCAGGGTGTGGGTAGTGCTAGCTGTGTCAGTGGATGGCCAATGCCAGCTGTGCCAAGGTGTGGGTAGAGCCAGCTGTGTCAGGGTATGGGCAATGCCAGCTGTGCCAGGGTGTGGGTAAAGCCAGCTGTGTCAGGGTACGAGCAATGCCAGCTGGGCTTGGGTGTGGGTAGTGCTAGCTGTGTCAGGGTATGGGTAATTCCGACTGTGCCAGGATGGGATAGTGCCAGCTGTGCCAAGGTGTAGGTGGTACCAGCTGTGCCTGGTTGTAGGTATTGAGTTTTTACCATCTCTCTACATCTAATATGTGTCAGACATGATCAGATCCAGCTGCTGAGCCCCACAGTCCCAAACTAAGGTGCTTTCAATAATAGTCTAACAACAATTGAGGAGTTTTGAGCTTTCCAACCCTCATCACTCTGTATGGCGAAGTTGGTGATTAGCTCAGTGTCTGCATTAATGGCTGCTGAAGTGCAGAGATTCAAGATTCAAAGCGTTTATTGTCATACGTACAGTAGAAAAGTGCATTTCTCTGTGCTGTCCACATAAAAATGCAGAAGTACAATATAATAGAGAAAGAAAAATAGAAAAATAAATACTTTTAAGTGTAATGTGCAAAAGAGCTTAATGTGCAAAAAATGACAGTATGAGGTGGTATGGCATGGTATGATGCGGTAGTATGGTAATATGGTATGGTATGGTATGGTAGTATGGTAGTATGGTATGGTATGGTATGGTATGGTAGTATGGTAGTATGGTATGGTATGGTATGGTAGTATGGTAATATGGTATGGTATGGTAGTATGGTAGTATGGTATGGTATGGTAGTATGGTAGTATGGTATGGTATGGTATGGTAGTATGGTAATATGGTATGGTATGGTATGGTAGTATGGTAGTATGATGTCCATTATTCATACTCCTGTTGGCTGTTTAGGAGTCTGATGGCAGTGGGGAAGAAGGAGTTGGTAAGTCGGGAGGTTCTAGATTTCACACTTCTGCACCTCCGCCCTGAGGGCAGGAGTGTGAACAGTCCGTGTTGGGGGGTGTGTGGGGTCTTTGAGGGTGAAGGCAACTCTCCTCTGGGCTCTGCGGTGGTAGCTGCTCTGCAAAGAGGGCAGCGGAGTCCTGATGATCTTCACCGCAGTCTTTACGACTCTCTGCAGGCGTTTGCAGTGCCATAGCTGTAGTGGCACCGTACTACGCGGTGATGCAACTGGTCAGTGTGCTCTCCATGATGCAGCTGTAGAAGTTGCTGAGGATTTTGGTTGACATACGAAACTTACTCAGCCACTGAGACATAAGGGGATGAGTCTCTGTGCCACACATACCATGCCACTGTAAGTACCTCCTAAAGGCTGGGATGTCTGATTACCTCAAGGGTTGAAACACAGAATCGCAAACAAAATTTACACCCCAAGCCCTGGGAAGCAAAGGCTCTTCCCGTGGTGTCTGGCCCCTCCGAGTCATTATAAGAGGCATGACACCATCGTGGCATCCAGTCACAATGTCAGCAATTCATTAGGCGAATTGAACCAATCAATCGATCTCCCGGGAAACTTTTTCTCCTCCTCGGCACTGGGCTTTCGTCCCTGTCTAGGCTCAGTCTGAAGCTTGGATGTGATCTGCAGAGTGCTTTGCTTCTTTTTAAATGAAAGGCTCTTTGTGGGAGTGAGCATGGTGGCTATCAGGGGGCTCTCCCCCACAAAAACCCGCAGTGCCCCCGCTTCCCGCCACGTCCACTTTGCTGACGGGTGCTCACACCTCCCCTGCGAGTCACTATTCTCAGGCTGCTGTGATGTCGCTCCTGAGCAGGTCCGATCCAGCATCTCCTTTCAGGAACGCCTTCCAGTCGTAGTGCATTTAATCCTACTGAGGCCTCGAGTTATTTTAATGAAATAACTTGGGGGCACTTTATTCCATTTCTAAAAATCTGAGGATCCTATTAAGACATCTTTATGTTGGCTTAAAGAGACATTAGAAGATCTCTTCCATTGCGCTCTCTGGGCTAGACAGGCCCCCCATTATCCTCCAATTGGCCCCCAAAACGGTGTGATTCTCAGGGGGATTCTCAGCCCATTCTCAGGGGGACTGACTAGTCTAAGAGGGGAGGTTGTTTTTGGGAGGATGGGGCATAGATGAGATTTTTTTTGGATGTGATTTGATGTTCTAGGGTTTGGTTAATTCAAAAACTGGACACTGAATGAAAAGTTTTACTTGCTTGGGACTGACCTCTACAATGTTAACCAACTGTAATTTCCATGTTACTTGCTGTGGACAGACAGTACAGACAATCTTCATCAAAAGAAAGGATTTTTTTAACTTTGGTTTCTATGGTGATGGCTGTTTCTAAGGAAAGCGGTTGCTATGTGTAGGTAATTAACCCTTTAGAAATATCCTCTTCTCTTAACTGGAATTGTCAACAACTAATTGTGTCCAGTATCTCCTTGTTAGTATTGATAGGGAAGTAGCTCTGAAGTGCCTATCCAAAGACACTATCTAGCAGTAAATACGCTAATCTGAAAGCAAACTGACACTTTGTTAATTTAGGACTGGTCCCATGTCTCCCTAAAGGACACAGATCTCTCTGTAAAGGACATGGATCTGAGCTGCTCTTTTTGCATCATCCAGTGCTTCCTCAGAGGTCCTTGTATGCCTGTGCATGTCCCAGGGCAGCTCTTGTGAAAATTTCAATAGGAAAGATTAATGCAAATACAGAACCTGTCATCCATCCTCAGGAATACAATTACTCAAACACATTTTTGCATCTGAGATGATCTGTAAATTTGTGCAAGAAAAATTAACACTAAATAAATATTAGAGAGCAGAGAGCTGATAAATGGTATCGACCGTGGTGGTGCCTGCCGCCCCTTTGTCTTTCTGTAGCCCCATACAGAGGGTTTGTCACCATGACAGAAGAGCGTAGCACAAAGCCGATTATCCAGGCTGAGAGATGGTCACATTCCCATGCTGCTGCTTTCTGAACTGGTGTTGATCATTTCAAGCATGTTAGAATAAGCTTCACTTTCATTTCCATTTCTGCATTATTAAGCACAGCTGTCACTGCTGATACCTGTGGATAAACTCTGCTGGGTGATTCGCTTTCTTTAAGCGCGTGACGGTTGCATTTTCCAGATTGGAATTGTTTAGTGTTGAGGCTGAAGATGCCTGACAGATGTTCAGTCGGGACTTTGGCAGGTGTGCTGTTATACACTCCTCCAGGTTCTTGAGAACCCAGAACCCAGAAAGTTTGTGGAGTCCAGGGCTGGACCGACCATTTGGAATTGGCATACCAGGCATTTTCTGGGTTGGTTGATGGGTTTGTGGACCAGAATAATTTATCACCAGGCACCCTCTACCCCCAGCACTTGGCAAAATTTATTGTGGAGGACCCCTAATTTCATGGCTAATTTTTAATCCCAGTCCAGCCTTGGTGGAGTCTTTAGATATCTGCACCAGCTTTTTAACCTGCATTTGAGAGCAATTAATTCAGTAATTAAGCATGAAATACATGCCCTGTCAACCAGCACAATTAAGTGCTAGATGACAGACAAATGAAGTTAATTAGGTGAACAGATGATAAGGTTTTGGATTATTTATGATAAAAAATGCACCACAATGAAAAAAGTATGTACATGTGACAGAACATTGTTTTATTTTTATTTATAAATACACAGCAATGTAAGCCCTGAGGCACATCATTAACACCTGTTAATGGAATATGTTTGTTATTATTCACTGACCCATGAAAAATACCTCTGGAAAAAGACATTATTGGGCATTTCTGAATGGATGTGCTGTTAGTCCTGGCAAATGAATATGTACAATTATAGACTATGTATAAAAGCATCCCATCAGCCTTCCCGTGGCACAGCGGACAGAATGAGGAGAGCTGGAATGGAACTGGATAGGGCAGGCAATGCTTTGTGAACTACTTCTTAATTCGCTTTTTGGTAGAGCTGGTTTCCACGGTTACGTTTTATGGGTGGGTCTTTGGTAATGTTCCATATGGCATCTCTCTTTGGAAATTAGCCGGCCTGCCATCACCTTGTTTCATTACTGCATGAAGCCTAAGATCCCAATACCATCTGTACTGCAAGCGCCCTACTTTGTCTACCTGTGTGTGCTGCCTAATTAGGATCAGGAGGCATTATAGTTGGTCTGAATCCTATTTGAAACAGATATGGCCTTTTGGCAGCGCTCTTACATTTCGCATTAGAGCATGCAGGGCTTGCAGTTGGCAGCTGCGATGCGTGGCCAGGCAGGCAGCATCTGCGCAGCTCATTGAGGGCTGCATGATGCGCCTGCATTTTCCCTGACCAGTTCACAGTCTCACATCCTGTGTGCTGCCCCCTGGACTCCTCCCAGCCGCCCCCTGTTAGCCTGTCGCTGTGGAGGTGCCTCCAGTGTCCCCAGTATGTCTTCTGTTTGCTTCTCCTGCCTCATCCCATGGCGGGAGTTAATATGAAGGGGAGCAACTCGCCACCCACAGGGAAATCACTCAGTGGAACCAGCATGCAGGCAGGGTTCTGGGCAAAGCTCCTCTTCCTCCTGCTTCATCATCACTGGCTCTATATATAGCCCACCTTTTAACTGATGTGTGGAGGTTGGTGCATTATTTAATGTGAGTGAATGGAAGCGTGCTGGAACTTCAGCCGGCAATATGTGCAGGGTGACACAGGCGGTGTGGCACAGACAGGGTGGCACAGGCAGTGTGATACAGGCGGTGTGACACATACAGGGTGACACAGGCGGTGTGGCACAGACAGGGTGGCACAGGCAGTGTGACACAGGCGGTGTGACACATACAGGGTGACACAGGTTATGTGACAGACAGGGTGGCACAGGCAGTGTGACACAGGTGGTGTGACACATACAGGGTGACACAGGTGATGTGACAGACAGGGTGGCACAGGCAGTGTGACACAGGCGGTGTGAGACATACAGGGTGACACAGGTGGTGTGACACAGGCGGTGTGACACATACAGGGTGACACAGGTGGTGTGACACAGACAGGGTGGCACAGGCAATGTGACACAGATAGGGTGGCACAGGCAGTGTGACACAGGTGGTGTGACACAGGCAGGATGACACAGGCAGTCTCCACCTGTGTGAGGGGGTGATGGCGACACCACAGGATCCAAGAGGCTTCCACTCAGTTCGACTTCTTTCTTTATCATGGCCCCCTATGAGGAGACAAAAGATTGGAATGTTTTACAATAAAAAAGTCCTGATAGAGGGTGAGTCATAAGTCTCATTACAATCCCAGCTGGAAGGAGCAGAGCAGGGTGTGAGGAGTTGTGGATGTTCTAGTGTGTCCTGGGTTTGGAGGTGCCAGCATGGCTCAGGATGGGTATCATAGCTGTGAAACAGTGTCACTGATTGCAGGTTTTCCAGCCAGTGGGTTAGGCTTCAAGGTCCAGTAGAACGGCTGCCTGGGTCACTGGACTCATTTGCTAGCTTTGAGTAAATTTGCCAGTGAATCATCGACTCATGTAGCTACTTTGACCGTCATGTCCTGAAGAGAGCAGAGTGCAGGTGTGTGGTGGCACTCGTGAAACACATTTCGTGTTTTATAGTGGTCTGCTGGCGATGAATATGGAAACAGAATGTGGATATGTAGTGGACGTACATTCTCTCTATGAGTTACACGATTTTTCTTTATAATCCAGAAATATGCAATTACGTGAATTCCTCTCACTTCCCCAAAGTGTGGGATCGTGTGTCCCCAGTGATGGACTGGTGTCCTGGCCAGCGTGTTCCCTGGATCACACTATAGCCTTCAGGCTCATTAGGTACCCAGCGTGGGATATGCAGTGATTAAAAGTGCATAGAACTAATGGATGCAACTGAACATGTAAAGCATGATTCAGTGCGAGTTATACACAGCAGTACCGCCTTTCCAGGACTTGATAGAGACTGATAGACATAAAGTCTTCCGGGCTGCAGCGTGTGTACATTGCCGCAGCGTTTGTACCCTGCCGCAGCCTTTGTACACTGCCGCAGCGTTTGTACCCTGCCGCAGCGTTTGTACACTGCTCGGATAGGCTCACTCGTGGAACCCTGCTTACCTCGCAGGCATAAGCTCAGTACCAGTTTTCCTACCACTTTCCCGGTGGCCTTCAAATTATGGTAGATCCTCCTGCTTAGTTACAGAGCCAGTCTGAAGAGGTCATCACGTTCAAGACACGCCAGGAGGAGTGCACAAATTTGGGCTGCCTGAGAACCCTCTGTTCCACTTATAGACCAATTTTTTTCCTCTCTAACAAGGGGCCTCTGGCCACCTGCTGACAGCTTGATCTGAGCTTTGCGGGAGCCTTCCTGTACCCACAGAGACTCATCGATCCTGTTCCTCCAAGTGAGGAAAACTCTGTTACCATCATATTTCAGAAGCCATCCAAGGAGATGTAGCACAGTCACACGGTTTGTCTAACCTGTAAGTACTTCTTAGTCATTTCCATGCCTTGGCTGCCACCTTGCACTGGGTGACATATAGAAAATGATGTCCATTATATTTTCCTCTATAATTTATTTCTGAAGCACAGCCCATCTCTTTCTGGTCATGTTGTGCTTATAGTTTTTGTTTGTTGCTAGTCACAGTGCATGGAGGTCCTGCACTGACACAGAGACATGCTGAATGTGAAATTATTATACGCTTAATGCCATTAGCCTTTGTTATTATGAAAATGGATATTGTTGAAATGCCATCATAACACAGACTGACTCACAAACTAGCCAGCAGTAACAGGAAACTGTCACTCGGTAACGTTGCTCTCATGTAATGTGTTTTTTTTTGCAGCCATTACAATGCTAACTAATAACACTGATCAATCATATAAGAATTAGGGTAACCTTAAGGAACTTTTATTTATTAGATAATGAAACTCTCTGATCTGGTTTGGAATCGTGTCATTTGGGGATGGGAAAAAACATGCCTGAAGCGTGTCTACTAAATATATTTTTTGTCTTTTTTGCACCTTCTCCTTAACCTTTGTGATCTCCATTATGGTTCAGTTCCATGTAAAATGCGGCACCCTTCACATTGTACAAAGCACTCAAGGACACAAAAGGCTCGGTACCAGCTGGTTGCGTCTAGTCCGGCCGGCGAGCACCATTTGTTTTGCATGTCGTTAAAGGAGAATGCCAACAGCACCCCGGATGAGCGCTAACTAAGGCACTTCAGATAGGCTTTCATGGTCCCCCACATCGGTAATCTCTGCCGCTCCGCCTCTGGTGGGGGGTGACATTTCCTTGTTCCAGGTGTGCTCTAATATTTGTCATTTGTCTGCCTCCCCCAGTGGATCCTGGGATCCATATTTGTGGATAGATCTTGCGCAGAATCGCTAGGTTATACTCATGATTTTAGTTCTGGTGTCTGTGCAGCTTGTCATGCGGCAGACTGATTGATGCATCCACTCATCATTTGGCCCAGTATCTTCTGGTTATCCCAAAGGATCATTCGGCAGTTCTCCCTCTAGCCCCTGCATGTTGATCATCGGTGCAGCCTGAGAGCTGAGCGGCACGCCGTATAGTTTATGCTCCACCTGTGCCGTAATTGGCTCCGGAAAGGCAGTGACCTCGCAACTCCGGGCCGTCTGCAGGCATAGCCGCTGTGAGCTCACTCCTATGGAGGCCGGTGATATTTATAGAACGCGCTTTCGCTGATCACTCTCGCTCACTCACATCTGGATGACCTGGCAATGTGAGCTGAGGAGCCACAAGTGTTTGTTTGCATCCATCCTCTTCGGTGACAATGGGACAATCTCGTGCTGCTTCTGAGAGCAGGCAGAGCCAGGAGTGAAAATGAAAGGGCTCTAATATACAGCTCACCAGCCGTGCATTTGACTTGGTCTAGTATATTCGTGCGTTCCTTTTACTCTCGAAAATAGGCGCTCGCCGCGCGGAGTGACGTCACATCCGCTGAAAAACCGAGGAAAACCCAGTGTCATTCATTCCATTTGCCGCACT
>JAODKM010000099.1:14823725-14833943 GCA_026780845.1 Petrocephalus sullivani | reverse complement strand
TGTCGTCACTTCCGGCCTCGAGGCGCGTCATTTGACTCGTCTCCCGACTTCCAGAGGTAAAAGGAACGCACGATATGTTACCCATCAGAGAGGATGGTAGTATGGCCAAATGGCTTGTCAAGTCTGACCTGAATGATGCCGGCTCTCAGTTGACACTGGAGCATGCTGATTAATGAGTTAACAAAGCTGATGATTAGTGCAAACCTCAAAATAAACATCCGCCCACAAGCATGGCTTATATTAGCGTCTGTCAGGGACAGGACTGGTGAGTGAATCATCAAACTCCATGTCTACGCACAAACACACACACACACACACACACACACACACATGCAGAACCAGCAGTGAGTCTCTCTCCAGACCCTCCATCAAGGTTTTAACAGGGGGCTGAAGATCCACTGATACAGGCGAAAAACTGTAGGTGGAGGTCTGGGGGCATCATTCCGTATCCATGCAGTAAGCTGGATATATATTCAGACGTGTGCTGGAGTCAGAGTCAGGCCCTGGACTGTGTGTCACAGAAGGCCAGCTCCTCCAATAACATGTCGACTGTCCAATCAGCCACTGGACATGGAGAATGGAGTGAAAGGGAAGCCGTGCCTGACTTGTACTCTAGCCACTCTTTCTTGCTCTTTAATTCCTCTAGGAAGAAGAAGGCTCTTTCTGATGTTTTACTGCAAAAACATACATATCAGTGCTAGATGGTTCTGTGTGTGTTCTTTACATTAAGGGTAGAATATGTGGTGAAAGATGAGTTTATAAGAAGCGTGTCGTGGTAACGGTGTTACATAGGTGCTGTGCTCAGGATTGATGTTGCTTTATAAGTGTCTCCGTGCGCACTCTACTGCTGTGTGGTGAAAGGTCTGTCGGTGGCCTTGTATTTGACAAACAAGGCTGCACATTTGCAGAGCCTCTCCAGCTTTGCACTGCCCCGTTCTCCAATTCAGCCTACATCACCTGCTCCCGTGTCCCCCAAAACCTACCGCTTGTTTGTGTCATTGTATTTTGAGCGTTTTATCTCAGAGAGGCACTTGTCAGGGGCTTAGGTGGGCCTGTTGAAAGAGAGACCACTAGATCACTGAAAATAGCTGTGTAAATGAGACACAAAACGCAAAAATGTATTCTCCAGTCCATGAGCATTTTTAAACTGACTTTGCACATCTCAAAACATACATTTAGGCAATGTTTGTGTACTGTATAGTCACTCCTGATTTACTAATTCACAAATACAATGGCAATAAAAAAATGCATAAAATTTTTTTTTAATAAAAATAAAAAAAATTCCGACCAATGTTTGCATTTACAACCAAATTTCGTTTTCAAAATCTTTTGAAGTAGAACGTACAAAATGTTAAAAATTTCCACTTCATGAATGGTACAAGAAGTGAGCATGGAAGGCTGACGTCGTAAAGGCGGTGGCAGTCACGCCTACGCTACTGTGATTTTCACCTACTGACCAATTTCACCTATTTCACTTAACAACCTCGTTGCTAGAAGGGAACTCTGTCGCTAAATGAGGAGTGGTTGTATCTGAAAGGTAATTTTAGAAATGACTGCCCATGACAGTGTTTTGTCTGCCATGAGCATGTTTTGTCTGCCATCACAGTATTTCCTTTGACATTACAGTGTTATGTTTACAATGACCTTGTTTCATCTGCCAAAAGGGGAAAAAAAAATAGCGTTTGTGTTTTTTACCTGCACTGTGCCAGATGATCGCTGTGATGTCACAGAGGCACTGCACAGAAGCTGCACGTAGCTCTGAGTGGGCAGACGTACGTGCTTTGCTGTGCCAGCACATCTGAAGGACAGCCGCGGGAGGGATCGGGAGAGGTGGACGTGCCTGCAGACTGCAGACCCCATTGCATTAAACCTCAGAGTAAAGTCTCTATGATTTACTGCTGGCCCACCTAATTCGTTTTTCAATTCACTCTGGTGTATTTTGTTTCATTAGGAAATTTGTTCCATATCATACATTAATTAATTAGATTCTGCATGGTGAAATATTGTCCGCATTTTAATGGGCTGTAATAAAATTGATACAGAAATACTTTTAGAAAATCTAGTTTTTAAATGCACACTGTACCTTGCCACTGGGTGATATGGATAGTTAGATTAATGCAGTAATACAGAAATCAACATAAAAGAATATTTGACACTGAGTTTATATATATACAAATACATGTTAAAGTTACATGTGTGTGTTTTTCAGAGAAACTCACTCCATAACTAAAAGGATAAAGGGAAGTTTTGTTTCACCATTTCAGTTTTTTTTTTTTTACTTTATAGCATTTTGGCAGCTGGGGGAAAGAACTGGACATAATTAGATTTAAGGTGATATGATTTGATCTTGGACAGGTCACAGGATTGTCAACAACTAAAAAATATCTCCCTAATATAGACAACCCTGAGGCCTTTGCTTGGCCTTAACTGCTTTGAGAATCGCAGTTTTAAATTTTATCAGAACGATTTTACATCGTCTGAAATGTAGTCCATCAGCGTACTGGAACGTTGCGTTTGTTCTCATAGGCCATGAGTGGGAAGGTGCTTCTTATCACTCCACTAGGGCAGGCAGGTGGTAGTGTAGCTGAAAGATTGCTCCCTGACCTGCAAGTACCGCTGAGGTACGCTGAGCACGGTACCGTCCCCAAGCACTGCTCACGTAGCTGTGCCACAATGTCACATGGGTTAAATGCAGAGGACACATTTCGTTTTTGCATGCTGTGGTGCCTCAACAATAACGATTAATTACCTTAAAATGCTGGTTAACAGAAGTAGTTTGGAAGGAGAATGCTTTCTGCAGGTCCCTGCTTGGTGTGAGTCACAAAAACCCAAACCCACTAGAGCCTGTCAGATTTCTCCTCCTGTGGTTCTTTGTCCCTTCACTTTGTCTTTAAATATGTCCAGATTTGAAGAGGTTTAAAAGGGAACTGCTCTGAACCAAATCCCCCTTTTCCTGGCCATCTTTCCTTGACAGTGAATAATCCATTTCCTGTGCATTCTAAATAAAATTGGAGTTTTTACTCTTTTTTCATCCCCACTTTGTTGCTGTCTGTCTTTACGTCCACGGGTGATGTTTAAGGTCACCCCGTTTCATCATTGTTTTCCATTAAGCTGCACATGTTATTCTGAATGCGGAATGACTGCATTATGCAAGCAGGAATGCCAGGGATTTGAAAAGGTTAGTCAGAACCTGAAGTTTATGTCGACACCTCAGACTCCGCTTTGCAGCACTTGTGACATGAGACGGCTGGAGCAAAAACACCCTGAGATATCATTTTTGGTGAGTGTGAGTTTGCCTGGTTATTTCCTACATATGGGGACTGTGTGCAGCACAGGCTGCCAGACAGCATTTCCCGCAGGAAGGACAACAAAACAAATTGGAAGGGAAGGTATTTCAGAGAGAAAGTGTAGGGGGTGTAATGGGGGCAAAAATACAGCGCTGAAAAGCACCATGCCGGTCACAGTTTGGGCTCTGCCTGGCCTGAAACACAGACTGCCCCCAAGAACTCACCATGCATTCCTTTTTACTGTACTTGGATATGATTAATTCTACTTTCTGTTGTCACTTATACTGTACATGAAGCTCTTAAATATCCAGTGGTACCCTTTCCTCATTTACCTCATTTTACTGCGTTTCCTTTGCGCTATGCTGAATCCAGCAGCTGCCCAGCCAGTGGAAGGCCTCGTCTGTCTGTGTCCGTGCCGCACATTCAAAGTTCACTTTCTTTTTATATTCGGAGCTTTAATGAGGTTCGTTAAAAACTTCACTGTAGACTATAACTAGAATGACTTAGTAAATGCCACAGTGCTAAACAATTCCTAGGGGAAGGTCAGTGGTATTGTCGGATGACCTGGCTATTAATTTCAGCACTGATGGACGTATTGTTCCTGAGGCTATAAAGCTGCGGCTGATGAGTGCTGAATAGCCTAAGTTATGATAATCGTATACTAATAACTTCTGACACGATTAGGCCCAGCTTGTCTGCTTTGGTTCTTCCCTTGCTCCTCCTTCAGTTAAATAATATCCAGTGTTGTTTTATCCCTGAACCCGCCGTGTCCCCAGAGTGAGACAGAGCCCCAGGCGTCATTAGCCCCGGCATGCTGTGATGTTCCTTGTTTTCATCCAAATGGAGATGAATAATAAACAATTTACTGTGGGGGGAAAAGCTCGGAGACTCTCGGTGGCTGCCGGTGTGCTGGTCGAGGTGGTAAGCAGCAGGCGGGCAGCTTAACGAGCGGCGGACGCTCAGCAGGCACTGCGGCCTCAAAAGCAGCTATGCTGCAAGCAGGCACGCTCCTGTCTGCGCACGGGGCCCGGGCGCGGCGCCTGCACGGCCCCGTTTCATCTCTTTGGCTGCCTTTCTGTTGCTATGGCGTCTCCAGTGGAAACGACCAGAGATCAGAGCGGAGTTACCCTAATTAGAAGCGATTCTTCCAAATTTGGCATCCGGGGGCCCCGGGAGTTTGGGCTGCCATGGGAGGATGTGGCTCCCATCGCCTCCTGGCGATTCTGCCCCTCTTCGCCTCACCTGCTGCACCACCCCCCCTGCCGTCTCGGCCACCTTCCCACAGCAGATGCTGATCAGTAAAGACGTCGACAGATGTCCAGATGTTATGCAACCACGCAGCTTCGCGGCCCCTGTGGCGTTGGCCGAGTGCTGCCTCTGCAGGGAACTGCGAGCTGCGAGCACAGAACTGCGATTCTGCCTGAGAGTTGTGTCGCATATGTTTTGTGCTTAGCTGACTGTGCCCATAAAGTCATCTGATGAGCGGAATGGGTGCGATGCCGGATCAGGGTGGCTCCTCAGCACTGTTGCTACTAACAGGGTGCCATGTATCAGTGGGCGTGGCTTGTGGCTTGTGGGACTAAAGACAAAGTGGTCTGATCACTCAGCTACAGGGACCACAGGGATGATCACTCAGTCTGACATATACATTAAAAAAAACTCTGCCAGATCATGTGCAAATACAGTACGCATTATAAGCAGCGTTGCTAACTCTGACACATCGGGTGTGACACACTTTCAGACTCTCACGCTGCAAGAAATCTTACAGCAAATCTATATTATTCCATTATAGACCTAAAATGAGCTACATCACACTGTACTGGCTATTGACAAAGTAATGAAACTGTTACATACATGTAAATGCATGTGCATTTGTGTGCAGACTTGTCTCAAATTAAAAATCTCACTCCAGCCAGGTGACCAAAGTTGAAAACTGCTACAAGACACTGCATTGACAATTGTGGTGACACTCATGGTAACACACGGTATTACTACTCAGTGCCTTTTTAGTGTCGTGTCAAAGATGTGTTTTTGGCCCTTCCATTATATGATTCTGTGGTTCAGTACTGTGAGGACCCAGGTTTACACACTAAGAATGGTGACGTGTGTTGTTATGATACAGCTTTGCACATTTGAAGGTGATTCTGTGATTCTGTGCTGTGAGGGTCCAGGTTTATGTATTACCTGATGAGGTGATTATGCACTGTGACCGAAGGGGTCTCTGTGCTAAGTTGTGATTTGCCGGGAATTTGCAGTGAGGGTAGTGCGCCCCCAAGCAGGGTTTTATTAAAGAAACTCAAGTTTGCTGTTGAACATTGGAATAGCAGTTGGGTGTTCGCCAGGATGTTACACTGTATATTCTTAAAAATGCTGCGCTTAAAATAAGCTGAGTGAGGCCATGCTAACAGTTTATGTATGTCTTCCTTTTTACAGAAAAAAAAATGAACATTGTTATATTTGTGTCGTTTTGAACTACAAGGAATATATATTTGTCTCAGTGTGGATGCAGCTTCCAGATTTACTGAATGCTGTTTTTAAAAGTCTATATTCAAGAAAATATGCAGCCCCTCAGTGTGGGCCTTACAGTTAATGCGTTTCAGAAATGAAGCGGCCATATCTGTATAAAGCATAGACAGCTTAAATACCCACTGAATGGACTTTAAAATGTGCCAGATAAAAGCTTGTCACTGTGGACCAAAAGCACAGTAGCGATTTAACCTTCTGGTCTTCCTGCCTTTTCTTGGCAATTTTCTTCTGGTCTACAGACACCTTAAATGCAGCTTAATATCTTCTCAAGAATATATTGCACATGCATGGATCAAAGCTTGTCTGTGACGATAATTGTTCGGCTAGCTTTAATTCAAAAATAAATTTCAACAGAAGTGTTTGATTTTTGTGCCATAATATACTATTTTTATTTCATTATTACAAGAAATTAGAACTCTGTTCGCTGATGGGAATGCACAACGGCTCAGTGGGTGATGCTACTTCACACCTCACTGATGATGTGTTTGAATTCCTCTAGGGCTGTACCATATCATACCATCCACAATAATACTGGTATAATGTCTTATGTCATAAAAAAGTATCATCTCACAATATTAATGATATAAGCGTTTACGGCTGCCAATACTTACTAGGCCTGTTTTTCTATAGATTAATCTACCAACATCTCATTTAAGTTAATTCTATTTTGACAACAACATACTGCATGTCATTGTAGGGTTTTAGATAAAAGACACTAGATTTTCAGCTCTATACATGGAGGAGATCCGAAGGACTCCGGCATAAAAACTCCATGGGGCTCTCCAACCCCCCTCCCAAAGCCTGGTAACATTTGTTACCTATATTTAACTGTGACGCGTAAATTAGTAATATCTATAAAGAGAATCTACTAACTACAAGACATTTGTTCTCACTTTAGTGAAAAACACAATACACAAATAAAACAGCCTTGTCTTTGCACTGTACTATGTAATCAGCCGCCCTCGGGGGGCCTCCACCCAGTTCGGGGCCCCAGGCCATCGCCGGTCCTGCCTGTCCAGTCTCTGCCCTTGAGCGATGAGAGGCGTATTGTGATGCCCAAAAGTTAGTAATCTGTATAAATCAGGCGTATCCTTGTGCTTATTAAATTCAGTTAGTGGACCACGGCATATGCTGCTGTTTTGGTAAATCATGGAAGCGATAAGCATTGAAGTGGCGGTGAAGAAAGGGACAGCTCAGCAGCCACAATATCTTTTAAAAGAGGAGAAATTACAGGTAAAAAGACATTGGTGGTGTGGCAGTACTTTATCTGATATTTTTTATTATTTAAATATAGCTTTTATTTTTAGTTCAGTTAATTTTTTTATTAATTTCCATTTTTGTTTCGGTTTTAGCTTACATTAGTAGTCCCAACAAGCTCAGCGTGCACGAGCACACACATCAGCACCGTCACTCAGCGCAGAATAAGCCCGGTTTCTAGCCGACACGTTTCCTCAAACACTTAATCAATGGAGATTCGGTGGCAGCTGAATCCCCCTCCCTCTGTCAGCTTGTGTGTCCTCACTGTGTTGCTCAGCTTTTCCTCTGCCATCTCCGGTCTGCTGTGTGCAGGTTAAATAACATTTGGCTTCTGCTGACGACGGCCTCAGTATCATGTATCCCATGCCAAATTAAATTCCCAAATCTTTTGCTTTGTGGTTAGAGTTCAGCTGCTGTGGAAATATTTCTGCTGTTATTCATCTTATTTTCCTATGTACTGTGATTCATCACTGTTTTCTAAATGGATAAATAAACAGTAATAACTGTCCCTGTAATACTAAATAAATCCAACATTCATTTATGTAATATATATTTTTTATTGTAAGGGCAGCAAAAATAAGCAGAAACGTTTTTGCCCAAAAATATATGGTAGGTAAGTAGTGGTAAATTCAGAAATCTGTGAAGTCCCAAATGATCACTCAGCTACAGGGACCACAGGGATGATCACTCAGCTACAGGGACCACAGGGATGATCACTCAGCTACAGGGACCACAGGGATAATCACTCAGCTTCAGGGACCACAGAGATAATCACTCAGCTACAGGGACCACAGAGCTAAATGCTATTGGGCCTGAAAAATGGGCCTCCTCACTTACTCTCCAGTGTAAGTAATATAATTTTTGCCTTTTTTTTGAGAAGACATCTGCAAAGCTGTTTTATTATGTTCTATTCTTGCACACACTGTAAGTTGTGCAGTTAGAAATGTAGTGTCCTGTCTGTTGATTTATGTCTGAAGTGAAAGTCACTTATGTAAGTCGCTCTGGCTAAGGGCATCTGCCAAATGCAATTGTTGACAGACAATGGAATGTGTCCTCTGCATTTAACTCATATGTGACATAGTAGTGGGCTGCTATTATTTAGCACCCAAGGAGCAGTGCATGGGAGGGCCCTGTGCAGGGAACCGCAGTGGTACCTTGCTAGGTATTCAAACCAGCAAACCAGCAATTACAAGCTCACTTCCTTAACCCTAAGGCCACCACTGCCGAGAGCAAAAGCTCAAAATGAATGTATTTTAAATTCAGGAAGTAAATGCTGTTTGCTTTTGAATTGCTATTGATTCGCATGCAGAGAAGAACATTGATCTCAGTAGTGCTGTTCCATAGTTAAGTGCATTGAATTTTATATCTCTTTCATGTATATTTCTGTTGGTCATGCTATTTAAAGAGCACGTGTAGGGATTTATAGTCACATGTTCTACAATGCTTAGATGAAAAATGAGGAGTTCTGTTTCTGTTTCGTTGTGTTTTCTCAATAATCTGGTCCAGTAGATGGGTGAGTGGCTAATCTTTGTATTCTGCAGAATGGACCCTTCTGAATGGTTCCCATACATTAAGTGTTTATTTAATTTTTGGTGAGTCCTGTTCTCTTAATGTCAAACCTGCCCATTATTGTTCTGGATTATTACAATAATAAGTCTATTCAGAGTGGATTCATGGGAAAAATTATGATTTTATCCCTATAGGTAGGACTAAAATCGCATGGCCCAGTATGTACTCTGTCCGACCCACACTGTGTGCTGGACCGCTGCTGCACAGAATTGCAGGGCTGACCTTTGGAAATGAAATTGACCATTGAACACAGAATCCTCACCTGTCTGGGCAGGTTTCTTAAGTGACTTTGCAGGGGAAAAGTTACTCGCGTATTACGCCTGACGATAAGGCACTAGCTTGAGTCCGCTCTGTCATTGTGCTAGCTGCCGTAGTCATCAGGAGGTCTTTCCAGTTGTGTTTTTTTACCACCTAGTGAAAGTGAAAATCCCCTATCCAACATGTCCTCAGTAGTGGCTCTGTGCAGCTTTGCAGCAGCTGTGTTTCTGGGGTCTTTTGTGTGAGGCGTGATTGACTTCCATAAGCCAGTGTCATGAAAAGCCAACCGATGATGATGCCAACCGACTCCTGTGGCCTTTGTGTTTTCAGTGGGTAAGAAAGCACTCAGACTCAGAAGGTCCCTGCTGCCTTTCCCAGAATATCTGGCTCAGTTACCCTTTCAGCAGAGCTGATCGTCCTTCAAATTATTTCTATTTCAAACACACATGATTCACTGTATCCAATACTTGCATGATTCTGTGATGTTTTATCTTATTTGTTTAATCGGATATTCTTTATCTGTTATAAGGGGATCCTATTGTAACAGTACAAGAACATAAGGTTATTCCAAAGGGGTCACAAACATCACTGAAAATGCGCTACTGTTTTCGGGGCCCCCAGGGCAAAAATCGGACTGAGACAGAATGCTTGGGGAAATTGCTGTTTTATTACTGCTGTTGGCTAATAGGAATATCTTCATCCCATTTAATGGTGAGAATGTGCACAGATACACAGAGTATGAACAGGACACGGTTATTATTTACTTAGTTATTATTAGTTATGGTGACACACTCAGCATGAAAGAAAAAAACAAGGCTAGACTGAATTATGGTAAAATTAATTTGAACTAAGAACTAAATTGCAGGAAAGACACAAAACACCCAAAACGCACAATAAACCAAGTATCCAAGCAGGAAGTGGATGTGCCAGTTGGCAGTTAAATTACAATGTCAGGCCGATTTCCCTAATCCACACTATGATATTTTTACCCCCCTGGGTTTTTAAAGCTCTATTTTCCTGTACAGCATTTTTCGGTAAGTACGTCATTACAGAAATTGAAAATTTGACATTGGAAATTGGAAAGAAATGCCCTGTAGCTCTTTTGATGGTATTCTGTCTGAAGATCTTTCAGAATAATGTAAGAATGTGTAGGATTACAAATTTATAAAACGTTTAATCAGATAGGTACATTGGATTTTGCATTTAGAGGTAAAGGTGGTGACAGTCTAAAGATCAAGTCTGGTAGCCCAGGTGTCTGAGTGATACTGTCAGGCTGATTAGATTACCACCTATACATTTGAAATGCACTACTATGCTGATG
>JAODKM010000099.1:14795567-14812710 GCA_026780845.1 Petrocephalus sullivani | reverse complement strand
GTTTTAAAAATGTTTTTATCATTATTTTATATTTTATTTTATTTTTCATCCTGTGCCCCAGCCTCAAAATCAGGGGACACCCTTAACGAGCTGCCAGTCCATTGCACTTTAAAGAATTTTGATTTTTTTTTTTCGTCATGTGCCATAGTCAGATATGAAGCTAACCTGATTCCCTTTTTCCTAGCTAATCTTTCTTTCATCTATAGATAGATGTTGGGATAAAAAAATGTTTTCTAAGTGCAGCCCTGAGAATAAATCCACAGAACTCCCACAGACGCAGGTGGTCCCAGGCGTCTGTGGGAGTTCCTCAAATAAACGTTGCCCTTTAGGATAAAGCTCACTGCACCGCTCTGCGGCCCGGCTTGGCGGCGCTTATGCATGCTTCTGTGTGGACGGATTCCCACTTCCTGTCATGCTGCTGATGTTGACTTTGCTGACACCTGCAGGCTGGAGCCCTCCGCTTCAAAGAGTGCCAGATCTTTCACAAACTATATTCATGTCAGCCATTATTGGCATTCAGTGAATTGGGTCTATCTTTATTATTATTATTATTCTGCTGGTTTTGATGCTAGAAGAATGAATGCACTACCCATATACAAGTTCATGTCTATCCAAGGAAGATACAGTCATCTTATTTGAAATAGTTCATATTTCTGTTTTTCCCAAGGGACAGCACATAGGCAGTGGCACCGCTCCTGGCTGAGTGTGCTCTGTGCAGCTAACCCCTAACCCTAACCCTACCCCTTCCACATCCTGTCTTCCTCTCTCGTTATCCCTCTACCACACCCTGCACCTTTTCTACATGGACAGCTTTCCCCACAGCACTCTCATGGCCTCTCTCCACGCATTTCCTGCGATGTGCGTGCAGGTGGGGTGGGGTGCCCACAGCAGGACATGCTTTACACCAGCACACCACTGTCTCCAAACAAACAGGAGACACCGGAGTGAGCCGCTGAAAGCGTGAGTGTGATCATGGGTCACACGGTGAATGTGCGGCACCAGTGATCCGGCACCATCTGTCAGCGCTCTGCTCAATTCCTGAAGTGCTGTCAGACACTAAGTGCTGAGGTGCGGGCTTGCGCTCAGCAGAACTAAATCTCGGTGTAATCTCCAGAGAATGGGCCAGGAGGTGCAAGACAGCATGGCAAATAATGTTTTGTTTGTCATGACTCTGATGTGTTCATTTATCATTGGATGACAAGAAAATGGATATCTTAAATTTAAACTGTGATCATGTTGTTGTGCTGTACACGTAGAGGAGCATGAGCATATCTTTAACTGATTTCTTTCATTTTTTGTGGTATGTAATGGATTTTAAACCGTAATTTATCTCTGGCTTTTATATAGTATGTACTGCATTGAACCTGGATCAGTGTAGGGGGTTGGGGGGGTTTATGTTTATGTAGGGGGGTCCAATCGGATCTGCTCTCTAGCTATTCCATAATTTGTGTATTCTGTGTATGGGATGTTTTATAAGCACCAGAGTTGCTGCTCGGAGGCTGCAGCTAGCAGACGCAGTATATAGCTGGGGCTCATTGCTGAAGTGTGACCAGCGACTGACTGTATTCACCTGTCGCCTCGGTCAGCGCTACCCAGACGATGGCTTTTGACGGCACAGCCTCGCTCGCGTTTGGCAGAGCAGCCCTGGCTCTGGAAGCCCTGGGGCAGAATGGGGCGTCCGTATACCGCGAGCTGCTGTGAGCTCCCGCTACCAAGCTACTAGCATTCGCCTCATTCTCATCTTAACGCCCCAGCAGCCACTTGAGATGCGACGTGGTGGGAAGCCAGATTTACGACGGATGGGATCCTCCCCAAACGGCGGCCCTGCCGCTTAATGGAGCATCTGACCCAACCACTTATTGGTGCCCCCCCATACCCCCCCCACGAGCCCGCGCCACAGGGGAGGTCGGACGGCGCAGCCTGCTGATTGGTATTCGGGCAGGAGTCGCGGCATGCAGCTTTTACCCCCCGGGACTGGCAGAGACAAGAGAGTTTTGGAGACGAGGACACTATATATGATAAACAGGAAGATGTGGGGGGACGCGCGGCTGCGGAGGGTGCCGGATCGAATAGAATGGCGCGTCAGATGGGTGCAGCGGGACAAGTAGAATCAGGCCTAAATTAAAAGGAACAGAACAGGAGTACTACTGACCCCCGGCTGCAGCCCCTCTCCCTTTCAGGCCTCCTTCATGATTGCGTCATGGTGGTGACCCTCTTCGAGGCTCCACGGAGGCATCTGTGTAATGTGCCGAGCTCTACGGCCAGGAGGGAGGTGTTTTAGCAGTGCCACCCCCCCACCCCAGGAGCTCTCATTAGCTCTCCATCTCTGTTTTCATTTTTAAATTTTTTTTCAGGCTGTTATATCCAGCCACTCACCGCCTCTTAGCTCCATGCCACCTGGACTGGGGAGCGTAACAATTACGGCGGAAGCCAGCTCCTGTGGGGTTGTTAAAACCCTGGTGTTATTGCGTGTAATATGTACACTCACTCTATATCACAGCAATAATGATTACTGCTTCTTATGGAACCTGGTGTGTGGTTATTGGGATTCATTGGTTTTGTTCTCCTTAGAGCCACGCCCCCCTTTACCATAAAGCATCTAGTAATCGTGCTGTTTTATGACAAGCCGCGCCGTGTCGCTACACGTAAAGGTACGGCTGTAAAGGCTGTAGTTTTCCGCAGCATAGTTGAAGCCAGTCTTTGACTTTAATGTTACAATGTGTCACTGAGAGACTCACCGTTGTATTGAAACTGTAGGCTGTCCTTCCTCTAAAGGGCCCATGAAGCTGCAGACGCAGGTTGGGAGGCCTCCTGGCATCCCTTCCCTGCTAGCAGCCTCTCCCATCCCCCAGGGACCAAACCAGATGAAGCCTTTCGTTTCTCCTTCCCGCACCCTCTTCCCATCTCCCCTGAGAGCAGCCAGCTGCCTGCAACCTGATAAGCTTTTGCCTCAAGGGACTGAATTAGTGCCCCTTAAATAGATTTCTGGGCTGACTGAGATGGAGCTCGGGCTGCCTGCTTTCGTCACCTGGAGCCTGGATGGAGGCCGCGCTCCGGGTGTGACGCGGAGGTGAGTAGCGGGAACCGGAGCCCCGCTGCCCGACATCAGGCACGCCTGTGATGGATTTGGAAGGCCGCGCTCCTGGTGTGACGCGGAGGTGAGTAGCGGGAACCGGAGCCCCGCTGCCCGATATCAGGCACACCTGTGATGGATTTGGGAGGCCGCGCTCCTGGTGTGACGCGGAGGTCAGTAGCAGGAACCGGAGCCCCGCTGCTCGACATCAGGCACGCCTGTGATGGATTTGGGAGGCCGCGCTCCTGGTGTGACGCGGAGGTGAGTAGCGGGAACCGGAGCCCCGCTGCCCGACATCAGGCACACCTGTGATGGATTTGGGAGGCCGCGCTCCTGGTGTGACGCGGAGGTGAGTAGCTGGAACCGGAGCCCCGCTGCCCGACATCAGGCACGCCTGTGATGGATTTGGGATTCTTCGGCTTCTGTAGGTGAATCAGCTGTTGTTATTGAAATTGTCTCTCAGAGAGAGTGTTTCAAACAGGAGTAAATAGGTAGAATGTAAGGTTTTCAGTATCCGCTACGCTCTTCAAAACAATGTTTTATTTGTTTCCTCAAAGAAAATGTGCTTTTCTGCATGAATATGGACGAATTTTCTCTGTAATAGTATTTATTTAATTGGATGTTCAGACACTACGTCTGTCCCTGCATAATCTCCCACACAATTATGGAAAAGAGCTGCACTTGTAGGCTAAAAACAGGCTTTAAACTACACACACAAATGCTGACTCCCTCTGCTTCTCTCTGTACTTCCCAGGTCTACAGCTAGTATCTCATGGCTGAACATCTGTGAGGTCTTTGCTCATAATGAAGAGGTGATGGAATGTTGTTGCTGTGGGAAACATTGAACTGTGTGTTCTGTGAGACTGTCTGGTGTCTGGTGGTGTCTGCCACTTGGTCTGTGTTCTGGGTGTCTTTACTCTGAGAGGCCATTGGAGGTCTTTACTCTGCAAAGCCATTGGAGATCTATACTCTGAGAGGCCATTGGAGGTCTTTACTCTGCAAAGCCATTGGAGATCTATACTCTGAGAGGCCATTGGAGGTCTTTACTCTGAGAGGCCATTGGAAGTTTTTACTCTGCGAGGTCATCGTCTTTATTCTAGGAAACCATCAGCAGTCTTTACTTGGGGAATCCAACAGGGGTCTTTACCTGGGGAGACCATAATGGGTCTTTACTCTGGGAGTCCATTGGGGGTCTTTACTCTGCAAAGCCATTGGAGATCTATATTCTGAGAGGCCATTGGAGGTCTTTACTCTGAGAGGCCATTGGAAGTTTTTACTCTGCGAGGTCATCGTCTTTATTCTAGGAAACCATCAGCAGTCTTTACTTGGGGAATCCAACAGGGGTCTTTACCTGGGGAGACCATAATGGGTCTTTACTCTGGGAGTCCATTGGGGGTCTTTACTCTGAGACACCGTCAGGGGTCTTTCCTTTGGGATACTCTGGGCATTATTTACTTCGGGGCATGATCAGAGTTCTTTACTATAGGAGACTATCAGGGGTCTTTATTCTGGGAGACCATTGGGGGTCTTTACTCTGGGAGACCATTGGGGGTCTTTGCTCTGGGATATCAGTAGGTGTCTATACTGTGGGACACCATCAGGGGTCTTTACTCTCAAAGTCCTGGAGTCTTTATCCTGGGAGACCGTTGGGGGTCTGTTCTTTGGCAGTGGCCTCGGTGTGAGCGAACCTGCGGTGTATTCACTGACAGGACAGCGGCAGGTTGGCTCTGCTGCTGCCCTGCAGCTGTCAGAGGTGTCTAACATAATCTGTTAATTTGTTCATATGTTTATTCTCCAGAGCTGCCCGATGAGCTAATATGGAATAAGCAGGTCCATCTGTCCTTCAGTGCTGGCTTTGGGGGCTCTAACAGGTGTTCAGTGGAGATGAGGACTATATAGCAGGCAGGTAGTGACTTTGGTAGACACTGCTTATCCAGGTCGGCGTCCCATCCTAGGGAGCACAGGGAACGTGACAGATCCAAGGACGTGAGCGGAAACAGCGATATCCATCGAGTAACGATACCAAAAAAGGAAATCTTCGGTAATATTCTCAAGGTGTCTAATGCAGTTAGCTGTGCACTGTGCTGTTTATATCAATAATGCCAGTGCTGATTTGCTGATATTAAAAGAAACAGCTCTGGAAGAACAAGGTAATGAATGAAATCCAGTGTAAACGTATTTTATGTAAATCTCATGAAAAGATGTGTTCTGCTGGTTAGACATAAGCCGTCTCCTTATTTAAAAGCAGTCATAAGTACCAGCTCCGTCAGCTCACGGAATGCATTTTTTGGCTTAATGTCTATGCTGTGGCTTAAACAGAAAATCCCTCCCCATGTTTTTCTGCATTCATCCAGAGAGGGGGATTGTGGGTAGAGGAGTGCGTGCAGGAGCGGGCCAGTCTGTGTGCCGCGTGGGATGGCGTGCATCACACCAGTGAATGCGTGATCATGTGCATTAGGGACATGTCCCTGAGGCTACCTCTAGGGGGCGGGTTGGCTCCAAATCATTCATCAATCATTAATCATTTCTTATGAGAGCAGCCGAGCTCAGTTTGGGGCTGAACATGAGAGAGACAGAGATTTGGACCGTACCTCTACAGCCTCCACCTTGGCTGCTGGGGAAAGAGATCCAAATTGGGGTGGGGTGTTCTTTTTATGGTTTGATTCTCATTTTGGTAAGTCTGTCACCTTCGTAACAGAGCCTTATTATAGTAATGGACACTCAGTATTCATTGATTCATTAACAAAGCCAACTGGCCATGCCCAATCTTGGGGCTATACTTCACAGCTGAGTACACTGGCAGTACAACAGCAGGAGTCAATTCTGTACTTTAAAATTATACTCAGGTACCATCAGCATCACCTTGCTGGCTTGTCATTGATTTGAAGTCAAAGTTGGTGCCTTTTTTCCCACCAGATTACATGTTATGAGAAGAGCAGGGTAGCAGGATGAGGTGTATCTGAGTAGGAGGAGGCCAGCCGTATAGCAGGCCTGACAAGAAACTGCACCTGCCCTGGGACATCAAATGTAAAAATCCAAATCAAAAACTTCAGGTCAGACACCAGCCACACTGTTATTAATGCTGTAAATTAGGTGAGAAGAGTAAGTGAACATGAGCTGTCATCACCTGAGTCTGATTAGGTGAAAGTGTGCTCCTCGGCTACATTCACACTGCAAGCCTCATCATTCATCCTCATCCGATACTTTGCTCAGATAGGATTTGCCTGTCTTGACGGTTCACATTCATAATTATAAGTCACATAAGTCACCTGTAATATGAAGGCACCTCTCCTCTGAAACAGCACGCATGAGCGCATTTGTAATTTTTCCGCACAAGTCAGCAGGTTAAGCTCTGTGCCTGTAATCGGTCGCTGGTCCGAGCCCAGCCTCGGCACGTCTGTGGGCCCTTGAGCAAGGCCCTTAGCCCCCAGCTCCCTGGGCGCGCCTCAAGGTTTCTTCCCTTCACGACAGCCCACAGAGAGAGCATGGAGACCATTTTGGTGGTGGTGGTGGGCGGGTGTGACGATGGGCTGCTTTGCCAGGGCATTTGTTACTTCGCCACCCTCACTTACAGTACAGACAGGTAGCTGCAATGAGAAATGCTCCTAAACTAACATTCTGCACTGTTTGATTGAATCCTCAGTAACACTGACAGCACAACCGCAGCTATTCTGTTTCATCATAATGATCATACTCAGCATATAAAGACTGATGATCATCATTTTGTTCTCTGAAATCGTAGAGCACTTTAGCTCTATTGAAATAAGTCAATAACTTAATGCTTTTCCATATTTCATGCTCTCACTACAATTATCTCCCTTTCCCTTCTGTTTTGCATATATAATTGCCTCACATATTTAATTTGCATAATTGTTCTAATTGTTCTATTAAAAGTGCTAAATTGGTCCTGCGAGTGCTGGGCTCAGTCCCGTGTCAGTGGCAGTGTGCGCCTCAGAGGCTTCACGGGTCTGGCCTCTTAGATTAGCAAGGCCCATTAGAGGGGATTACACATCTGCTTGTTGTGATTAAGGGCTCTGCAGAGCAGCCCGCTCAACGTGCCTCATTCGTCCAAGGGCGAGTGCCCGTGCCGGGGCCTGTCCGACAGGGGGGTTGGAGTCGAGGCTGCTCACCAGGACCGTTTGTGGTGTCCGGTCTTTGCTCTGCCGCGTCACACTGGTGTACGTCCGACTTTCTAATTAGGTTCAGTGCAGCAGCGCTGTTGAATTATGAATTGATGTGCCTTTTTGCAATTATCTAATTAAATGTGTGCATGCCAGGATTATTAGTATTAAACCTGCAAACCAGTGAACAAATACTTACGTTAATGAAGGTCACCTTTATTACATATCTGTTTATTGATGGAGTGCTTCCCTCTGTGATATCTATAAAATGTTCCCTGCAAGGCGCTCACTTAAATCCAAGTTGTTTTGCACTATAAGCTAAGTGCCCTCCCAGTTTCATGCTTCTCTCGAGTGCCAAATGATGTAAAAGAGGCAAAATAAGCACTCTGAAGTCGGATTATCATGGAATTGAAAAATCTTTGGATAAGTACGTGCCTTGGGCTGTTGCTGGTGGTGTGTGTGTGTGGGGGGGGGGGGCACCTGACTCATTCCCCTTGGTGGAGGACAGCTCTAGTCCTGGCCTGCTCGCTGTGTATCTCTGGTTTCCATAGAGAGGAGATATAACTCTCCTTGGTTTCAAAAAGAGGCAACTTTTTACAATAGAGGGAGTTTGTGGGGGTGGGGGAAATGCTGTCCAGAATTTAAAATGCAATCTTCTCACGAGCAGATGACTAACTAGACAGACAGCACGCGAGCTGCATGGACGTGATGGGATGCTGAGATTCGCGTCCTGTGGGCAGTGCGGATTCTCCTCGCTCACTCTGTATTTGCCCACAGAGCGCATTTTGTCCGAGACGCATCACATCCAAACACAGAGATAGATTGAGGGTGAAGGGTGTCTCCACCATCACCCCAAATCTGCAGCTCTGCTGAGCTGGCTCCTCATCACTGGCAAGCTTGCCCCGGGTGCTTTGTTAAAGTACACTGCTGTTTGTCCGGAACTCATCGAGCCCCAGTCCATTTTGTCTGAGTCCAAGGTTCATGTCGGGTGATATAGCAGCTTACTGGTGCCCAGACGATTTTTCTTGTGGATGGGCTGCGTACAGACATGGTATCTAGCGATTTGGGCTTCTAGGCAGAATGGTAGTGGTAGCACTGAGCAAAGGCGCTAGGGCTTCTGCTGCAGGCATCTGCTATGAAAGAAGCTTGAGTCCTTACAGCTCTGTCCACGTCATACAAGAATAAGCAAATATAATAATATCTTCAGGTGACATATAATGAAAATCTCCTTCCCAGAAGGTGGCGTATGCATGCATAATACTTTTTTTTTTATATGAACGAATACTCAGTCGGGCCACAAATTGTCAAATCATCGAAAGACATCATAGAGTGGTATTACTCTGAAATGACTAATTAATGATTAATTGTGACTAATGATTAAGAGGCTGGTCATATCCTGAGTGTCGCGACTTGTCTTGCTGTTTCTTGGCAGGGATCTGGATCAAACCCACGCGGGCGTCCCGCATGAGGGAGAAGCGGGCTGATTTCGTGGCCGGCTACCTTGGTGGGAGGATCATTGCAGCGGGCGGCCTGGGTAAGCACAATAGCAACATGCTTTCCCTGGAACCCATCCTGGCTTCTGCATGGAGGAGTGGATGGCTCTGGTCAACATTTACAATGCATTTTACATTGCATTTTCCGTACACTGCGAGTACATAGCTTAGTTACTGGTTTGTAATCGATGTTTGGCTTGAGAGATTCACGTGTCACTATATGAAGATGCAGTGATAGGCAGCAATCAGAGTGCCATTTAAAAAAAATATATTTTGCTGCTTAAAATATTTATATTAATTACAACTAGAAAGCGGCTGGGTGGCATGCAAACTCTGTGCTTCCTTTCCCAACAACATTCATCAAGAATGAAGAAAGTTCATGTTTCTTGAATCGCTGCCCGATCCGAGCGATGGGCTTGATAAGGATAGTGGTGGGGGAGCGATTTTGGCCTGCATGGTGATGGTCAGCCCAGTGTACCAGAGCATAATCACAGCTGGGGGACTTTTTGTGTTTCACTGCAAAATGGGACAGTTCAGGGGGACACGGGGATTCCTTTGGGCCTTTCTTTGCTTTTAAGAGCAGATAATAACACCTCTGTATTATTCATGATGTTGGCTTACTGCATGCCGCTGAAAGGCCTTCTTCTTACAGTGAGTCTGTGAAGCTGCCATGCAGAGAGACTCTCTGCCTCCCTCTCTTTCTCCTTTTGTGCTTCTCTCTTTCTCCACATTCCATTTCACCCTCGTTCCCTTTTGCCTCCCTCACTCTTTCTTCACATTCCTCCTCTGGTGCTTTATTCATCACCAGGAGAGAGAAAAATATATCTCTTATCTCAATTCTGTGCTCAGCACGACTTCTATTCCACCCAAGCTTAACAAACAACAAGGAAAAGGGTGCTTTTGGCATGAGCAGGCCGCCTTTCATTCAGCTCCCCGTGAACTGTTAAAGGCAGCAAATGATTGAGTAATTGTGCAACTGAATTCCCAGTAACGTCTCTCCCTCCTCAGGCTCTGTCAGCTGTAATGCGAGCTCTATTATTAGAAAGCTTGTTTGTAAATATTTCTGCTGCTCTCTCGTGGTTATTCGTCAGCTGGGATAGTCATCGCTGGCATTGTCTGCTCATTTACAGCTCTCTCATAATTACTCTCCCGTGGCGTTATTTGCGAGGGCACGCCACACATTGTCGGTTTTACCCTGCACAAGTCCGCGGACCCAGAGGGCAGAGGAGGGGACTTCTTTCAGCTTCAGTTAGTCACATTTCTTTTCCTTTGGCTGATTTATGAGATTTTTCCCTCCTCTCCAGATCAGTTTTAAAATTAAGTATAAAGGCGGGCCCTGCAGACTGCTCTTTGTCAGCATCTGGGCCATATAAATGTACAGCTCCTACCATTAGTGTGTGAAAGTCAGGACTGAGGAATTAAGTCAGTCTATTCAAGCCAGGTTGGTTTGAGGTGAAAGGTAGATATAGAATGTATTTCAGCATTTGTCTGTGTACACACATATACATATTTATGTATATTCAGTGTGTTTGTGTGTGTGTGTATGTTTACCTTTTTTGAATGAATATCACATAAATAAATGTTATAATAAATAACATGCAGTTCCAATTGCATTTATGTGTTTAATTAGCAGGTATAAACTAATATCAATATCACTAAAATCAAATAAGCAAATGGTTTGCTGAAAAACTAAAGAAATTTCATCAGAACCACAACATAGAAATTGTAAAAAGAAAGAAGCCCAGCAGGTAATGTGGTAATCAGACAGGAGCAGCTGGTCCACAGAAAGCAGTTGTGGGTGAGGAGATATCGGCTCTGAAGCAGAGCCTTCTGGTGCTGCCACTGAAATAGCCAACAGGGTGCAGCTGTCTTGGCTTGGGATGCCCTGCTCTGCCCTGATCCACCCAGTGGTACCATCTACATCAGGTACAGCTATAGACATTCGTTAGTCATACATTTTGGTATTTGTTTTAGGTCAGTTTTCCTAAATATGATGTAAAGGGACATTATTGCCACTTGTGACCTTGAGGCTGAAGACTTACTGCAGGTGAGACTCATGCATGGCGGCTTATTCGAAGTGTAAAGGTTTTAACTACATTGTTCACATTTCTACAGCTTTGAAATAATTTAAAGTAGGAAATGAATGCAGCACCACAGCCACCTGCGATATTTGCAGTGCCAGTGTTTCATAGGAGATAACAGAGTGGCTTTCAACACAACTAATGTGATAAGACACCTAAATGGAAAGCATCCAGTGGAAGAGGACGTGGTCAAACAGATCAGGCAGGCAAAGATAGCAGTGTACCTAAGAAACACTAAAGAGTGTTACTAAATTTACAGCATCAGAAGCCCAGTCCATCTCATGGGTCAGAGAATGTAGTGATGCAGACTGTTTCCCTAATGCTGGACTGTTCTGTTTCCAAGCATATTTTAAATAAGTTGGCTTCCAAATGTCAATGTAACATTCGTCTGCTGGTAGCCATTTTACAAAATTACTAATTGCTTGATTTGGACTAAGCAGACAACTAAATTGTGTTTATATAGCAGACATTTTTGTAGAAAGGAATTTAATAGTGAGGATCAGAGACTAGGATAAGGCAGTATTCCTAGAGCAGGTGGGGTTAAGAGCCCTGCTATGAGAACACGTTGCCAGTCATGGGATTCAAACCAGACTGGTTCTGGTTCTACACATTGGGGCCAACAGCTGTATACAGTCTTGATGGGGAAACCATTAGTCTAAACCCACTGTTTGCAGGAGACCTCATTTGGAGAAGTAAAGACGAAAGTAAAGGTGAAACGGGACCTGAAGGTGGTGCAGAAATGAGTATAGAGGCCAAGACAAAGCTCTAGCAGATGACTGTGCATGTGGGAAAAGGAGGGAACAGCATGCGATGCACTGCGTGTTGCCCAGTTCAAGGATGCGTCATGCCTTTGGTGTGCATGACTACCTGGAACAGGCTCCACTCAATTTTATTAATGACGCAGCTGTTGACAGTGGCAGTAGGATCATTTCAGAAGTCTACAAAAACATCTCGCCTACATGCATCTGAACTCTTTGGGTGACGCTATGATGAGGAAGACCCATGACACACTGTCAACACATCGAAGACTTGCATTTGGGGGGAAAGGGTTTACAATGGCTGTCTTCTTATTTCAGTACAATCAAGCATGCATTTCACATCCTGGAGAAGGCACTGAGGTAAGGAACCCCTCAGAATAAAGAGCTATACTTCTAGCAAGGCAGTCCAGGGATTGCTGCTGTCTGTGAGCTGCAAGCTCTGTGAAGCAATATGCAGCTGCTTTTATGGGGCTTTAATTTACTAGAGGATATTGATGCTGGTATTTTTATTTGCACAGATGTATCTAGAAGAGAAGGGTGACATTTAATGTTTTTGCCCAGATTCACACTACTTGAAGACCAAGAGTCTGTGGTACACCAAGAATGTAGAGGCTTATAGTATATGCACCACCGATTCTGGTCTGGTGGGCACAGCAAAGGCCAACGGCGACTCACTCAGTGTTAAGGTTAGGAAAGGCAGCCCTTGTAGGCCCCCTGTAGATCTTATATAGCCTGGACCATGTCATTAGTCAGTTGTGACCGACAGCTACAGAACGTAACCAGTGTTCTTTTTTTGGGATAATGGTAGTGGTTGTGGTGAGGGGGTCTCCTGGCTAGCTCCTCTGTCAGTGGTTATTGCTGGCATGTCAAGCTCCTTCCACGGACATGGCTTACACTGTGAGATATGTACTGCTCCAAACCTTTAAGCAGCTCATGCCTGTGCCTTTATGGCTTCAAATCAGCTCCCCTAGGCAGGCACTTTGTAATGGACAGAGCCCTCTTTGTCCACACAGTACCAGTAGGTATGGTAATAAAGAACTCCATAAGCATGTAATGTAGACAAGAATTGTGGCATAACATGAAAAACAAACAGTGTGGTCAGGGGTGGAGTTGTCAAGAGATGTGGATTCCATCCACCCGTAGGAAAAAAATTACAAAAACCATCCCCTCTGAAAAATATAACCATCCCACTAAATTGTTCTGTGCAATTATCACTCACATAATGGTAAATTTACCAACTCTCTCTGGGGCACTCAACTGGCAGACCAAAACAATATCATCTAGACCACTTGAAAAATGTTCTGGGTACTGTTACCCCCAGCCCCAGCCAGCTGATAATGATTAACCTAAATAAACTGCAGCCCATCAGAACAGCAGCTAGCGGTAGCAGGTGCCCTTCAGGTTCTGGGGCTGGATGCGCTGTAAAATGAAAATCTTGTAGAATCATGCAAGATTTTTGGATGTCCTTCACTGTGGCTGAGAGTGATGTTTCTCAGAGGCCACAGTGTCAGACTCAAAGGCTGGCTCTTTAGCATGAGGGGCAGAAATCATTCCATACATTACATAACATCAGAGACTCCAGATACAACTGTGCCTCATGCCGTCTTCAGAAGTTCTCTGATGATTATGTGATTGTAGGATGTTTCTGTGAAAGAACAGGGAAGCATACAGGAGTAGGGTGGAAGATTGGTTGGGTGGTGCAAGAATAACCATTTTCAGCACAATATCAGAAAGATAGAGCAGCTGGTGGTGGACGTCAGGCAGAGTAGGGGGCCGCTGACTGCTGCCGCCATGCAAAGAGAGAGAGTGTAGGAGAGTAGCAGTGCAACAAGAACCTTGTCTACATCAATATAGGCTGGGCTGGTGTGACGATACAGAGAGTCTGCAAGAAAGTGCAGAGTAGGCTGTTTGTCTTGAGGAGACTGTAGTCCCATGGTGAGTGTAGCAAGCGGTGGCATAGCTCTTCGTCTCTGCTTGTTGGGGGGGTGTAGTATTGAGGTAAAGAAGGCTGGTAGGCTGAACAAACTCTCAAGGAAAGCTCACTGTCTCATGGGGCTCCGTCTGGACGCCTTAGAAGTGGTGGAGGATGCAAGGATGTTTCCAGATGTGTGCCTCATTTTGAATAATGGTTCAGGTCACAGGCTCACCCCCCCGCGATGAATACCTCAGCATCTCAGGCTTTCCTTTGTGCATATGGGCCAGGCGCTTGATCCATGCTTCTGGCCTCCATGACCTTAACAATGCTCCATAATCCATATTTGTCTCAGGTATATACACCAGGGTCAGGGTCACAGGTGCGAGCTGAGCCTGGAGTAGTTCTCCTCATTTTACGGGACATCCTTCTCAGTTATTCGCTTCCCTCCCACAATCCAAAGGCATGGATAATAATAGGATAATGATGTTTCTAAATTGCACATAGAGTATGACAGTGTAAGTGTATGTGCCCTGCAATACATCCGATCCGGGATGTACCCCAGCAGAGTGCTCTGTGCTCTCAGGGACAGACTCCTGTCACACAACAAAAATGCTCCCGTTATGGGGGATCAGTGAAGTCTTATGTTATCTTACAACTGAGATAGAACTGAGATAAATATTCAGTTAAATTAGTAATTGAAACATGGTAAAATCATTTATTTTCCCATAAAACATTAATAGAAGATGTTTTGTTGCTTGTGTAGAGAACATGTTTATCTTTGTTAGAAATAGCTCTGTGCTTTGAGGATTAAACACTGCTGCCTAGTGCTATTGATCTTTAAAGACTTGAGAATGAGAAATTCTGTCAGAAGACGGTCATTGTGAATTTTAAATATTATACCTCAGCAGGGCAGCATTCACATCCAATTTTTAAAACAATCCCCACTGTAACATCCAACTGATTAGTCAATGGCATATCACGAGGAACTGTTCTCCTCTGACCTTTGTCAATAACAAGATGTTTTAAGCCATAGAAATGCTATTGATTGGATGTTATTTCTGTTCATAACACCATTCTCTGCAAACTCTAGACAGTGCACATTTTGAAAATCCCAGGCGGGTGGCTGTTTCTTAGATGCTGGAACCACCACGTTTGGCACCTAAAATCACATTATTTTTAAAATCACTTAGAGTATAGCAGTCTTAGTCAATCTAATGATTGTGCAGACAGTAAGTGAACCTTTTGGCAGCTTCTGTTAAAATATCACGTTTTTGTGATGAAAAAAATGAGACCACGATAAATCATTTCAATACCCTTTCCACCTTTAATGTAACCTATATTCTGTACAATTCATCAGAAAATGAATTATTAGAATAGTTTGTTGAACCACCTTTTGATTTAATTACAGAATTCAGTCTTTTTGGGTACACACCTGCCTTCAATTAAAGTGACTGATTAATTGCAAATAAAGCTCAGCTGTCCTAGTAGGATTTTCCTGAGAGTGCCTGCTACAGTAAAAGCCATGGTCTGCAGAGAGCTTACAAGGCATCAAAGGGATCTCATTGTTGAAAGGTGTCATTCAGTAGAAGGGTAAAAAAAATTCCATGGCCTTAGATATACCGTGCACCACATTTGTCACGTTGCAAGGGGAGGAACGACCCAAAATGCAGGCTATCAGGGTGAAACCCCTCAAGGGGGTGTTTATTGACAGAACTAAGGAAACATGGGAACCAACGGGCAGCATTCACAATGACCGGACAGGGAGCACAAGACTGAGACTAACTAATAAAAGGAGCTAATCAAGGAACAAACACTAGGCAGCGGTGATCAGCTAACAAATACACGAGGCAAGACTAACAAGACTCAGGTGTAGCTGAGGGAAAAGCAGGGAATACACACAAAAAGCGAGGCTGGTCGCGACAACAGTGAAAATAGTCATCAAGAAATGGAGAAAATATGGGACAACGGTGACATTACCAAGAACTGTACGTCCCTCCAAAATTGATAAAAAATGACAAAAACTGGTCAGGGAGGCTGGCAAGAGGCCTACAGCAGCACTGAATGAGCTGATGGTACTGGTTATGTGCTACACGTGACAACAATCTCCCGTATTCTCCACATGTCTGGACTATGGTGTAGGGTCGAAAAATACATAAAATCTCCTAAAAGCATGTGGAACATGTCTTATGGTCTTATGAAACCTAGGTGCAACTTTTTGGCCACAATTCCAAAAGGTATGTATGGCGCAAAAACAACATCACCGAAAGAGCACCATACCCACGGTGAAGCATGGTGGTGGCAGCATCGTGCTTTGGGGTTGTTTTTCTTTAGCTGGAACAGGGGCTTTAGTCAAGGTGGAAAGAATTATGAACAGTTTCAAATACCAGTAAATACCAGTAAATTTTGTCTGCTAGAAAATTAAGATGAATTAAGAGGAATTTTACCGTTCAGTATGACAATAACAGCAGGCATACATACAAATCAACAAAAGAATGGCTTCACCAGAAGAAAATTAAAGTTTTGGAATGGCTCAGCCAGAGCCCAGACCTAAGTCCAATAGAAAATCTGTGGGGTGACTTAAAGAGGGCCGTGCACAGGAGATGCCCTCACACTCGGACAGATTTGGAGTGCTTTTGCAAGGAAGAGTTGTTCATTGATTCGTGTTTGGAGGAGCAAGCATTAGCTTTGCATTGTGTGCCTACTTATGTGACCACCAAATGTATGGTTAGCACAATTGTCTGCTAAATTGTCTGCCATAACCAGTATCTCTTGACAAGGTTTATGTGCCTTACATTTGGTGGCTCACTGAATAGCTCTGTTACCTCACACATTTAGAGGCGGTGCTTTGAATCCCTGCTCTGCATGGATGTAGGTTTTGCATATTCTTCCTATGTTATGTCCAACAAGTGTAACATGCTATCCTGGTTATCCTGGCTAATGTGCTGACAGGGATACTTGGGCAATACTTGTGTCACTTACCAGTTACGTCCTGATGCAGTAAATGATGCAGTAGAGTGACTAAGACCAAAATGGAAACATTTTCCTGGCAGTGCTTGACCGGATCGCGTCCCCCTGATAGTTACAAAGGAAACGCGTCAAGTGTGGCCTGATTACTGTGAATGAGCTCTCCAGAGGAATCATGGCAACACTCCCTCCTCCCCATCCTCAGAAATCAGTCACGAGGAGCCAGTTGTGTTGCCATGGAGACAGGAAAAGTTAGCTGTTTGTCGGGTATTTATGATTCCTACTGAAATGAGCCAAGTACCCTTTGGCATCTTGTTTGTAGGTGTGCGGTTATTTGTTTTTGACTTGGTTTGTGTGCTCACCTACTCTCTGGGAATGAATTTGCCTAATTATAGCCTGTTTAGAATAGTTTGTGATACATATGTGCCAATCTCTGCCATCAGTTTCTGTTTGAAACATTCTTTACTTTTCTGTCATCAATGGAAAACCATAATTAATCAAACTAGCACTGAACATTAACATGAAAGGCAGGCAGTTCTGGAGGAGGTAAACATTCCGACCCTGTATTGAGTTTTCATCTATCAATGACACAACACTGTGACTATCCCAGACCACCACTGGATATCTATCACTGAGAGAATAAATATGTCACGGATCCGGTGACGGCGGGGCATGGTGCAGGCAGGATTCGGGGGGGAAAAAGGTGACGACCCACGTGCGGCTCCAAAACAAAAAGGG
>JAODKM010000099.1:14780968-14795467 GCA_026780845.1 Petrocephalus sullivani | reverse complement strand
ATTACACGAGACAGGAAACAAGGGCAAACCTATAACATACAAAACAATAAATACAAAACAGATAAGACTGGCCTAAGACCAGCCCTGAACCCATGCTGCTGGGCATCACAAAACACATGCTTAGCCCATTGAGCTAAGCACCAATCTAGGGATGGTGGGGACCAGACCAGGGATAAGGAACACAGAGGGGGTCAGGATGGCCAGCAACACCAGCTGGCCAAAAAGGGGAAGGACAGGCACAGATCCTGACAAAATAAATAAAACATTATTATTATTATTATTATTATTACAGCATGAGCGCTAATGATGAGCTCACTACAGTGGGACCAACAGAGGAATATCGCTGTCTTCCCCTCAGACTACAGGCTCTATCTCCCCTCAGTTTGCATCCTCTGTCTGTCCTTAGTCTATAGGCTGTGCTGTCCTCAGCCCACAGGCTCTTGTCTGTCCTCAGACTACAGGTTTTGACTGTTCCCAGCCCACAGACCCACAGTCTATTCTCTGATTGCTACCTGTGTTTGCCCCTGGCTTGATGCCTCTAATAGTAGAGCGTTGGTTTATTCTGCAAAACAGCAAGGTAGGAAAAAAAGAAAGAGACTATTGTGCCACTGTTCCCAAAATATCTGCTGACTGGCATGGTGTTTTTCTTTGGACAGCAGCAGCCAGCGGCTGCATAAAAGCAAACAGAGTCTTGCAAGGCGCAGAGGAAAGCAGAGGTCTTAAGACCGAGCATGGCGGCACCCAGAGCTAACATCCCAAAGCTTGTTGGTTGCAGAAGCAGTTTTCACTTAACGGCCCCAAACTAAGTACAGGTGATAAGATGACGAGATCCTGCAGCTTCACCTTTCTGATGGTCAGTCGACATCTGTATGTGCCGACGTGGATGGGAACACGACTATAATGATGCAGTCTGATTCATCAGCAGATAGGAAATCCCATTTTATGGTGCATATCTTGGGCTTGTTTGGTGGTCCATGAAATGTGCTGTCCCTGGTGCTCACCCAGGTGTGAGTCCAGGTGTGCCCGTGAACGGTGGCCAATGAGAAAGCTGGAAGTTATGCGCCATTGATTGTGGAAATCCTTTTGTCTGTTCATAGGCTAGTATTTTTCGGGGGAAACCTATGTTCTCATTATGTCTTGACAGGAAACCAGCCATCCCCTCTGGCCTCAGTGGAGAGCTACAATCCAGTGAAGAAGCGCTGGGAGTATGTGGCTCCCCTTCCAAGTCCCCGCTGCTCCTGCGCCGGCCTGCAGACGCCCCACATGCTCTTCCTCATCGGGGGCGTGGCCCAGGGCCCCAGCAACGCCGTGGAGGCACTCTGTGTGAGGGAGAGCGTCTGAAGAACAGTGTGTTTGGAGAGTGGAGGCGGGAGCATGTCAGACACCCCCTGGCAGCCCCCGCCCCCCGAAAGCAGTAGGCTAAATGCTTCGAGGGAAATGCGACCGGCACCAAACAGCTTTCCTGCCTGGACTTTTTCCGGATGGCTCCTCAGCATGAACAAGGCTAACACGCTTTCTTGCCGTATGCAAAAAAGCTTCTACGCTCGAGACAGGAAACGGGCAAAAAAAATTAAACAATCAGCAGATTGAAGACTTGATTTGATCACACAATCAAAGCAGGGTACTTGTATAATACATGGAACACAGGGCCATAGATGCAAAGCCGGTGCAGTCGCAAGAAGCGCTGGCATGCCTAGCACTGTTTTTTTTTTTTTTTTTTTTTTACTTTCTGAAAAAACAAAGATGATATGGGGGGTATTCTTCATGTAGATTTATGTTTGAAAACAGCACTGAGAGATTTGCTTAGATGACAATGACTACAGTTTCACTGACTCCCAGGGAAACGAAGGTGTCTGGGGGGTCTGGGGGTGTATATCAGTCAGTTAGAGTCTGTGGGCACGTTGGACCCTGGCTGACCGCCTGTCTCTGTAGCTGGACGTCCTCGTCCCCAGCTACGTGTGATGGCGAGCCGCGAAGGCGGCTGGGGCTCAGGGCTTCCGCCACACAGACACAGTGTGCTGCCGTCATCGGCTGTACCCACAATCCTTCCCGGCAGACTACCCGGTGCGCTTTGCCTGCGATCAGGCTGGAGGCTGCGGGAAGTGGTGCCTGGGCCCACATTTTTCTCCTTTCTTACTCCCCACTCTGTCCATCTTTGAGTGACGTCTGCCCTGTGGCACAATTGTGATTGGAGGAGGCTGCCTCTCGACCTGAGGATCGAACACCCGGCTGACAGCAGGCACTGATGTCTGTTTCCCAGGGTGTTTTGTTGTGGCATCTTCATACACGGGTCAAGCGGGTAATTCGCTGTCTGACACCAAGGGGAACTGAGTGAGTGAGTGAGCTTCAACAGTCTATGTACTGCAGGACGATTCTGCCACAAACCCGAGTTCAGCCTAATAAACGCACACCACACATCCTTTCCCCAGTCAGCTGACACCTTATAGGTCACATGGGATCAGCGAGACATTTGAAGGATCTCCCATCCTTTTGCTAATAGCCAGCCCCTTTCCTCTCACGAGCAGCCCTGTAATCACATAGTCCCCTGTCGGATGGCTAAATTGCCTACTATCCACAGGAGAGGGGAGCACAGTCCTGAAGCGATTAAATCGTGCAGCAGGGGATGGGAGGCTTGGGGTTTTACAGGCCCATTATTATCCATCAAGACCTTGAGTGCTTTAGCATACGCCACCCTTGATATCTATGCAGTCCTGGCTCCCAGGCATCTTAGCTGCGGCCATTTGCATTGTGATAGCCCCAGCAGCCGGTGGCCATATTGCCGTGGCAGAAATTGATCAGCGCTGGCATCGTTCCCACACCGTGACAACATCGCACCCCTCCACAGGCCCTTCGGCATCAAAGACTTCTGCAGAGATACTGCTTACATCCTCTGTTTTTGCCCCATCTAATTTGATTTGTGGATGTTGCCATGATTCCAGGGGGGGAGGGGGATTTTGTAAATCAGCCAGGGAGCTCTGTTTGATGGATAGTTAAGCGCCTGTATATTAACATTAACAGCATGACTGACATCCCTGCCAGGCAAAAATGAAAAGTGGTGAGAGCAGCAGAAATACCTCTCAATTCAGGATGAAATCGACTTCTGCATGAAAGGAATTAAATTATTCCGAAGCCTTGGTGTGCAGCCTAATTTCACAGTGGATAAACGCCTATATCTGCATCATGCTGCATCTTGACACACATTCTGTCCTTCAGGTGTGCCAGAGAGGTGTGAATTTGGCGCGGCCTAAAAAAAGATATGTTTGTAACTGACCATCTTCCCCTGACTTTAGTATGACTCATTTATAAATAAACGGCTATGCCGGCTTGTAAGCGCGACGACACGCTGACTGACGCTCCTTAGCTACTCGGTCATTTGCTCACACGTGCATCACATAACCGGATTTGCAGCATTGCTGTCTTGGAGGTAGTTTATGTCGGCTGTCAGGTAGTGAATCTTTCCCTCACAGGACACGCGTTTCCGTTACCTAATGCGGGTTGACTGCATTCTGAGCAAGGCTATGAGGAACGGAGAGCAAAGAAAAAACAGGTGGGGTCCAGGAACACAGTATCACCGTTTCCTTCTCATCATCCACCCTTTCATTGCCATTGTTTCCCTTTCTATCCCCCGGCCTGTCACTACTCACCGTCTCAGAAAGGCGCTCTGCTGACAAGGCATCTCAGAATTCCACTGGTCAGTCATCAAGACTTAAAAACAGGCACCCCTTCTTTGTGGCTCTGCGATGCAGTGGGGTCATTTCATACACGCAATTCTATACAGCTTTGGGTTTTTTTTTTAAGACTTTATTTTACAGACCACTGATTTTATCTGTACCATTTGTACTGTAACCATACATAGTGCTAGTACAAATGGTGAGTTATGGTCAGTGAAGTAAGTAGCAGTTGTGTTCACAGTTATTAATTGTTTAATTCTGTCCTTGATATTATTATCACAAGTATTTCCACTGGGTTTGTATATTAACAGTTTGTTTGACGTTTTATCTTCATGTACAGGTTGTGGGTGCAGCCATTGTTTGTTACTTGAACTTCTGTGTGTTATTGATTTGTGTGTTTTGTACAGCCAAGACCGGATGTGTTATTTTTTTTCTGTTATAGTGTTCTATGATATCAAGTCAATGTTTACCACAGATCTTGTAGCAGATGGTTGCTGGACGTGTCCGGTGTAAAAAAAAAAAGCCGCCAAATTTGACACTTGAAATTGGCATGTTGTGCCTCTTGCTTTGAGAGTGTTCATGTTTTTCAAACCTTTCAGGCCAATGTGAGCTAACGAGCCATGATTATCCCACTTACATGTTTTGCTAACAACTACTTTCCACCCGTCACAATACATAATCAGTATAAATCAAGGAATGTGAGAACTCTGTGTGATTAGTGCCTAATTATTGCCCAACAAGTGTATGTGTAAAGGTTAAAATGATTTGAGGTCAGTGCTTTGGGGTGGAGAGCACTAAACATGCTGTACATGCTAATTTTTATCGACGAGCAGTGATAACTGATCTTGTCCCCGACCTCGGCATAAAATGACCTTCCGTCACAGTGACCACGTGGCACCTTGAGTCCTTCTGTGAAGTCTATGGCCTTCTTGTCTGAGGTCTGAGTGCAGGTAAGAGTGGCAAATGGCAAGGGCATAGACTCGATGGCGATACGCGCAAATTGGAGCCATCATGGTACAACAGATGTGTATGTTACACAAAGTGACAGTGACTTTGGTGCAGTAGTTCAGTGCCTATATTTGTGAGGTGGTGCCTCTAATATGAATTACACAATAAAACGTTTTATTTGCTGTCTGGTTCAGCTACTGTGTCCATTTCTTGATTCTCGCTTCCTCTCTCGCTCATATGTGATGGTTGCTGTTTTCTTGGAGGTGTGATTTGGCTTATTTTAATTCCAGTCAAGCTGTGGCTTGTCAAATTTGAAGAACCATCATCTGTTAAGATGGATAAAACAGACACATTGCTTCCAAGCACATGGATTGCCATTTGCTACACTCCAAATATGGGAAATGATTTCTTACGCATTTTAATAATACTTTGCCTATGTTTATGGTTGTAATGGGTCCTCTATGGCATCTTACTTTGGCCTGTGCCAGCCAGTCATCCTGTGGTCCGTAGGCTGCCAGTGACCAACGCCTGCAGCCTGCCTCTGGCAGATTAAAACCTGCTGTAGTAATTAACTACAAATCATTAAGTTCTGATCTACTAGGGGTGCATGATTCAGAAAACCTCACGATTCAATTTGATTTCGATTCTTGGGCTTGTGATTCGATTCAAAACCGATTCTCGATTCAAAACGATTATCGATCCAAAATGATTCTCGATTCAAAAGTCCTTTATTTTTTTATTTTCCATCAGTCTGATAGGAAATGCAGCCCTGAGATAATAGTTAAAGTCGCATTGCAAAAATATAAATGGTTGTAAATATAAACTGCAAACTTTCAACTTAAATTAAACAACTTAAACTACGTTACTATCTGAGCAGAAACCGGTATTGTGCCATTTATAGGACTGGCAAACTCCTATCCAGAAAAGCAGTTAAACTCCCGTTGTTACAAAATGGGAAATATGAATCGATTTTGTGTCCTGTATAAATCGATAGAGATAGAATCGCGATAATTTTGTGAATCGATTTTTTTGCACACCCCTATTATCTGTGTATCAACGTTTAAAGGAAAAAATATGAAATTATTGTTACAAGTTGATATATATTTAGTCGTAAGAAGTCTTAAAATCAGTATTGGGTCCTATTAATGTTAAAAGCAACAAGTAATATTTGCTAGTTATTTTTTCAAGAAAATCATAATTTTCCAGCCATCTTTCTTCCATATCCAGTACAGGATTGCATGAGTGCACTCGATGTTAAATCGTCTTCTCTTTATTTTCTTAATCTGTAAATGAACAAAACCGAGCCCGTTGGAATGGTAATTACGAGGACTGCTCATTATCAATGGAGAAAAATACCGTAATGACTGAGTCTTTTATTGGTACCCCTTCATTTCCCAGCATGAGCAAGCTGGGAAGATTTCTTTTTCTTAAAAAGGATAACTCTTTTAATATATACAATCAATAATGAGAATATAGTTCGAGGTACTTGTATAATGATGAGCTAATTATCTGTGAAATAGTGCAAGATAACGATTAAATGCTGGATCTGTTTGTAAAACCCCTGAACTGTCATGCACACCAATCAGGAAATCGCCACGAGGACCCGGAAATTGGCGATCGCCCGGAAGATAAATAGAGTTGCGTTTCATTCACTCGCTGCTCAGTCATTAAGAAATGACCCATGCCCTTTCTGTTACCATCGCTGGTACTGTGAGTACTCCAGTCTTTGGTTCTCTCTCTTTGATTGTGTTTGAGTTTAGAACGCAGATTCCGGTGGGAATCTCTACTCCTTATTTCTTTATAATAATTGCATGGTTATCTTACCTCTTTGCGCAATAACTCCACATCTGGGTTACCATCCACACTACACAGGCTATCCGCTGACGCCAGTCTATTCCAGTGTTTTCTGCTTGAATACCTGACAGAATGACTGAGCCGATTGCTGTTAACCTGGCAAAGTTCGCCACCCTCTGTGAGGCCGTCGCAAGCCAGTCGATGTTGATCGATCAGCTTCGAGGCCCCCGATGTTGATCTGGAGGCCATTCCCCAGCCTTAGCGCGACCTGGCGGAGGTCTTCTGCAGGAAAAGGGCTGTGAAGTTACCTTCTCACTGGGCCCTTGACCTGGCCATTGACCTCCTGCCAGGTGCGGTACCACCCCGTGGCAGGCTTTTCTCTCTTTCCACCTCAGAGACCAAGGCGATAGAGGAGTATGTCGCCGAAGCTCTCCACCAGGGTACCAACAGGCCCTCCTCCTCGCCAGCTGCTGTGGAGTTTTTCTTCATTATAAAGAAGGATGGTGGCCTCCGACCCTGTGTCTATTATCGGGGACTCAATCAGATCATCATCACGAACTGTCACCCCCTTCCTCTGACAAACACCGCCCTGGAAACCCTCTCTGGTGCCACTCACTTCACCAAGTTGGACCTACAGAATGCCTACAAGTTGCATATCAGGGAGGGCAATGAGTGGAAGACAGCAGTCATCACTCCCACTGGTCACTATGAGAGTCTAATGATGCCCTTTGGCCTATGCAATGCTCCCACTGCCTTCCAACAGTTCATTAATGACGTTTTGTGGGGCATGCTAGGTCATTGGGCATTTGTCTACCTGGATGACTACTCATATACCCTGGAAGAGCACATCCAGCATGTCAGGGCGGTCCTCAAGAGACTGCTTGCTCATCGATTGTACTATAAGTTGGAGAAATGCGCTTACCACCAGCGCTCCATCACATTGCTGGGCTTTGTCATCTTACCCCAGGGTGTGGCCATGGACTCCCAGAAGCTGGAAGCTGTGTGTCATTGGCTCCTACCCAAGATGCTTAAGCAGCTACAGCGTTTTCTTGGGTTTGCCAATTTCTATCAGCGCTTTATCTGGGGCTTCAGTAAAGTTGCTGCTCCACTGACCGCCCTGACCCGTCCCTCTCCTCATCACTTTCATCCCACCCCAGATGCCATCAACGCCTTTTACTGACTATGTCACCTTTTTACCACTGCTCCCATCCTGGTTCACCCGGATTTCACCAAACCCTTCGTTGCGGAGGTGGATGCCTCGGATATGGGCATCGGGGCAGTCCTCTCCTAGTGTGGCAGTCCTCTCCAGGAACTACACCCATGTAGTTTCTTCTCCAGGAAATTTGACCCCACTCAGCAGCGTCACAAGGTAGAGGAGAGTGAACTGCTGGCCATCAAGTGGGCCCTGGAGGAATGGCTCCACAGGCTCCAGGTTGGCAATGACCCTTTCACGGTCTGGACGGACCACCAGAACCTTATCACCATCCAGCATGCCAAACAACTCAACCACGGTGGACACTGTTCTTTGAACAGTTCAATTTCCATCTCTCATACTGCTTGGGGTCCAAGAACACCAAGGCTGATGCACTCTCCCGCCAGCATGAAGCCAATGCTCCCTGGGCAGACCCCACACCTGTTGAACCCACCACCCGGATCATCAAACCTCTCTGGTGGGAATTGGAAACCAGGGTATGCCAGGCACAGACCCATGTTAGAAATGACATTGAGAAATGACCCATGCCCTTTTCGATCACCATTGCCGGTATTGTAAGTACTCCAGTCTTTGGTTCTATCTCTTTGATTGTGTGTGCGTTTAGAACACAGATTCCGGTGGGATGCTCTACTCTTTATTTAAAGAGTGTTCTTATATTAATCGCATGGTTATCCTACCTTTTCGCGTAAACTCCATGTCTGGGTTACCAGCCACACTACGTGGGCTATCCACTGACACCAGTCTATTCTTGTGCTTCCTGCCTTTATTTTCTGTTTCTGTTGCCCTTATTCCCTGGACTGTTGCATAGTTCAGTGGGATGAGCATGTGACTCAATTTACTTGGGACACGAGTTCAAGGAGGAGTAATTTTTTTTGTTCTCTAGTGTTCTGTTTTCCCTTGAGTTTTTTGGTTCTAAGTTTACCCTTCTTGTGATTTTGGTTACACTATTCCATTTATCCTAGTGTGTTGGTTAGTGTTTCTTAGTTTCAGTGTCTGTAGTGTTCCCTAGGTCTGAGTTAATTTGTTCCACCTGTCGCTCGTTGTCCTGTGCCCTCCCCAATTGGTTAATTAATTATGAGTTGCACCTGTTCCTAGTGTTGCCTTGTGTTAAAGTGTATTTAAGTGCCTGTTCTCTTCTCCAGTTGGTCATTCTGTGAATTGTAGTCAGTTGTGGTATTGTGTATTGTATGCTCTGTTTATTTTCCCTCGTCCTGCTCCCTAGGTTTGTTTATTTGTGTTTTCCATAGTTAATTTATCGTGGTCTGATTGTTTTGTAGTTTCCCCAGTTCTGTTTTGTCTTCCAATTAACCCTGTTTGTTTGTTCCTGAGCCACAAGTGGGTTGTGATGGCCGGAGACTCGGCCACACAATGGTGACCTGGTAACCACCTCTTGACCCGCACGCACTAACACTGGTTATGATTTAGTCTAGATTCATGTATAGCCGCATTACATTCCTTTACATTTGGTATATTTTATTGATCATGGTTTGGTTTACATAACTTTATTTTCATTACATACACAAAGCACATTAGGCATTTTATTTATTAGGATATTTACATATGATTGTTGGTATTTATATATGTGGATATTTTGGCTTGTATTTTTATTTGCAGTTACCTGGAGGAGCATTACAGCTTGGGGGGTTGGTGCATGCATCTCTCTGGTCCGATGGGCAAACAGTCTGGGTCCTGGTGGTTCCCTTTAAATTCTCGGGGGTGGTACCAACAGGCCCACAGCATGGGGAAGGGTTGATGTTATGGGGGACATAATTGTTTATTATTTGTTAATTGCCAATTTTGATTTGGTTTTCTTTATAAAATTGTTTGTATAATTTGGTGAATTGAATAGGTTTTGAGGTTTACTGGTTTATTTATATTTTCTTTTTCTTGTGTGTTTAGTGTAGGGTGGGTTATGTGGTGTTGTTTGGGTCTCATTATGTACAGTTGACCTCATTTGATTTGGGTAATGATTTTCCTTTGGTGGATATTGCTTTTTGTATTTTGATACTTTTTTTGAGTAAAGTTTGTGTTCAACACACTCTGCGCCCCTGTGTTTGCTTGCTGGTCCCTCACATTGGTCATCACCCTCATTTTCCTGGCTACACCATGCCATGCCACCATCGGAACCACAACACTTAGGGTTCTATAGGGATGTATATAAGGCATTGTTGTATTGTATCAACTAGACCAATGGCGATTGTAGACCATGTCAACTGGGGGGGCTGTCTGGGGCCAGTTATTCTATTGGGGGTATTACTTACACTAGGTGGCCATCTTTAAGAAGCAAAAGACAATTTTGAAAACCTATATTTATGCAATGCTTTGCGGTTACATTTTACAGTTTTTTATGTAACTCATACTGACTTGTCTCCACAAGCCTGATTATTTCGGTTCTGTCAGTAACATCGCTTTTCACAAACTGTGCTTGTAGATCAAGCACAGACCACAACAAAAAGATGGAAAAACAGGGACTCTGCCGTCAAACACACTTCAGGTGACTTGTAATCATTGCAGATTATAATGCTGGAAAGATTTCATGATTAGGTTGCACCACTCAGCTTCAGCAGAGGAGGCACAATTTTTGATAGGAGCTATCAGATCTTGTGACCTACTGTCAAAGACATTTCTGGTGACTTGTCATCATTGTACATTATAATGCTGGAATGATTTCATGATTGGAATGCACCGGTCAGCTTCAGCAGAAGGGTCACCATTTTTGATCGCAGCCATCAGATCTTGTGACCCCCAAATAGACTACAAAAAAAAACAGGGACTGCTGGCAAAAACACTTCTGGTGCATTACCAGAAATAGAAATTATAACCCTCATAACTGCGGTGTTCAGGTCAGCTCTGGCAAAGGGGTGACTACTTAATACAGCTGGTATCAGATTTTGTGACTTCTGAACAACCAACAATATGCCATTGATTTTTAGGCAAAAAATGTGCTGAGTGAGTCTATAAACAGACACATTCAGCGTGTTTGAACACTTCACTTCAGACAACTGTTGTCACATTACATCCAACATTCCTAATTAGGGTTGCCATCCGTCCCTTATAATACTGGCTCATCCAGTATAATGCGGTACACTGCATTTTATGTTCCAGTACGAGACGATCCCCCATTATAAGGGACGGGTAGCAACCTAATTCTTAACTCTGTTAGTGAATGTAGTACACTACAATACAGAATGTGGTGCATCACAAAACTGTCTGCATCAACCGAATTGGTAATAGCTGTGAAAGTATTAGAATGTACTGTTTTCTCTCTACATGCTGCCGTTAGGTAACATCATGAGAAAACAATGGTAATTATCATTCCTATGCCAATGACACCCAAATATACTGTTACGTCTCGTAGATTCTTGGGGTGGGTTTATCGGTCGCCCCGGTTCCGTCTCCAGCCTCCTTTGCCGGCCGACTGGTTCTTCGCTCCGCCCTTCGCCCCGCCTCCCGGACTCCGGCCACGCCCAAACACCGCTCCTGACTTCCGGGTCCGGGAGCTGAAAAGGACGCCACCAACAAGCCCCTTCAGCTTTTGCTCATTTGACTTATGTATTGCTTGTGATTTTCTGATTGTATTTCCTGTGTATGACTTCGGATTGTTTATTGGTTTATTCTTTTTGCGCGCCCCTTGGTTTTGGTAATTTCGGATTGTGTGTTGGTTTGAGGTGCGTAGGGAGTGACTGCCATTTTGGTTTTGTTGTGTATTTCTGTTTGTTTGGTTAAGGAGATAGGGGTAGTGATTGTTTTTCGTTTACACTTGTTTTTCATTTAGGCTTAGATTAACTTTGGGACGCGGTCGGTAGGTGGGGTTTTGTTTATTGTTTTGGCCGGGGTCACTCCCGAAGTTCGTTGCACCGGGTATCTGTTATCTGTCTGTCGCGTGAATAAAATATAAAAATCATAAAAAAAATAACCCTTGTGTCTCCTCATATTCCCCTTTTCCCGATCCCCGTCCTGTCTCGTCATCCCCGTTCCCTTTTCCCTTTTCTGTCGGGCTCCTACCCTAGACGGGGCTCGTAACAATACATTTCAGCTACACCTAATGACACCTCATCACATTAGCTAATTGCTTCAACGAAGTAAAGATTTGGATGACTAAAAACTTTTTATCACTAAATGCTCAGAAAAACGAGGTTCTGCTGTTTGGAAGCAATCCTGCAGATAGGAATGCTATAACCACTGCACTCCACCCTAGAGGGCTGAAGTTTTCCCTCAGCAGCTCGGCTCATAATCTACTGTAGGTGTCACATTGGATACAAGCCTCTCATTTAAATTACATGTGGATGCCATCTTGAAGGCATGCTTCCTACAGCTATGCAAAATCACCAAATTGCAACGATTCCTCAATGTTCAAGACACTGAGAAATTGATACATGCGTTTGTATATAGTAGGCTAGACTATTGTAATGCTTTGTTATCTGGAAACACGCTGTAAAATAAATACCTTGCAACGTATTCAAAATGCAGCAGCTCAAATTGTGACCAGGGGCAGGAAGTTTAATCACATAACCCCTGATCTGAGTTCCCTGCACTGGCTTCCTGTAAGGTATTGGACTGACATCAAAGTTCTCCTGGTTTAGCACCTAACTACCTAACTGAATTACTCCAAGCTTACTTCAGTTTAGCTTACCAAACACATAACACAACATAACTGTGGCCGCTGGTGTTGCTGTACATGCCATGTCTTGCCAATTATGCCTGTCCATCAATGTGTCAATCCATGCCATTTGCCTTCCCACATGTCCGGATGGTGCCCGGGGTGGGCACCATCTGAGCTGGAGTCCTGGTCTAGTCCCAAGAATGGGGTGACATCATGGATACGGACTACGACCTAAAACATCATCGGGGCAGCCTTCAAGGGCCGGCATGGAGGACTAATTGATTCATTGATGGACTTTGGCTTGCTTCCAACAACAGTCCTCACTCTGAGCAAGCATGCTCACTCTTTCTTTTTCTGTGATGTTCGCATGCCCGGGGGGGTGGGCAGCCAGGTGACCTTGGACCCCCAGAGGTTTTTTTTTCTCCATGCTTTGGAGCTTTTGGTTCCTCTCCTCCGTTGTCAATTGGCTTTTTCTTTCTTTTCTTTTTTCCTCTTCTTTCTTTCATTCTCTGTATCTCATTTTCTCTGTTCCACTCTGTTTTGTCTGGCATATAGCAATGTATTCTAACACACCCATGTAAAGCGCCCTGGGACAACTGTTGTGAAGGGTGCTATATAAAAATAAACTGAATTGAATGTGAGACGGCACTCAAATGTCAGCAAGTTAGATAATAAAACCAAGAAGCAGAAATGCCGTGTTGTTTTTTAACATTTATTTCTTCGAAAGTTGCCTTTACATACACTGTAAAAATGTAATGTGGAAATCATTTCAAATAAATAAATCAAAACAAATTCTTATTTTGTAAGAACATGCAGCCCCCCCCCCCCAAAAAAAAAAATCTAAATAATAATTACATAGTAACTTGTTACATCGCGTGAACGTACGTGCTTATGACTATTATGACTGTTTCGAATGTTAAACAATATTTTCCAAGCAGCACTGGTCTATGGTGCATGATTTAAAAAATCAGACATCCACTAATTTGAGCAACTTCTCCGGTTTATTTTCTCAGTCAAATAACGCTTGTGGAGCTACAGTCATCCAGGAATTGTAGTGTACACGCAAAATATCTGCCTCCCACCTCTTGGGACCAGGGTTCGAGATTACGCCGTGGCTCCGTGTTTGTGGAGTTTGCGTTTTGCGTTACAAAAACGCGCGGAGGTGAGTGAATGGTGAGTGTCAGTGCGCCCCGCGATGAGCCGGTGCCCCATCTGGCCCCATAGGCTCCGGGTCCCCGCGTCCCTGAATACGACAGGCGGTACAGAAAATGGGCGGGTTGTCCTTGATCACATCATGAATACGCGATAGATTATGCTTTACCTGAATGGTCGGAATAACCTTGTATATGTGCATGTCAGCAAAGATAACGGCTCAAGTAACGTCTGAGAAACGTGAACGTGCTAATCCAGCTTGTTGTATATTTGCTGTTGTTGGGTGCCATCTGCCGGAGAAATTCGCAAACTACAACCAAACGCACTTAAATAAATCGATATTCTTTTAAGTTTTAAGGCTGTGAATGTCCGTCAAAACATTTTTGCTGCCGAAAATCGTTATCTTTGAACTTGTTGCCATTTTTGCGATATGCCACATTTTTTGCCCGATTTCAGTTAAAATTAAATACCCAAGACATAGGACACGGCAAAGACTGAATACAAGACAGTAAAACCATGCTGCAGCCGATATAACGCAGTATTCATTAATGGTAATCTCAACAAAACGCTGCCCTTTGCTGCTTGAATATTTACTTAAATGCTAAAGTTAATTATTTAATGCGCATGCCAGACCGCGCTGACAGAGTGCCAAAACAAATTTAAAAATCGTCTGTAATAATAATTTTAAACGGTTATATAATTATTTTAGATTCTAACAAATAGAATCAGTAAATGCAGCATTAGGAATTGTTATAGAATATAAAGAATATGCACAAACGGGTCCATTGCTCTTGGGTGCTTTTTTGGTATAGAGCGTCTTTGTAGATACCCCTGAGTGAATATGCTTTATAGCCCGGAATATACCGGTTATACAGAGACCGGGACGGGAAGTTTAGAAGACAGCATAATGGATTCCGCCAACGCTCGTTATTATTCACGTCCCACGTCTCGATATGCTTTATTTCGTTGTATTTTCACATATGCATTTTAATAGTCTGATGCATAAAAATAAGGTTGGCAACTGGATGACCATTCCCCCTCCTGATAGAGAAAGGATTACACGTACTATGTCCAGAGTATGAAGATATTTTACTGTATAATTTTAAAAATAATGCCCT
>JAODKM010000099.1:14748095-14778327 GCA_026780845.1 Petrocephalus sullivani | reverse complement strand
GAGTAAACTGGGTTTTAACAGGTACATTTGACTGGTACATTTCTTTACAGGACGGTCTGTGTTTCACATGTATCACTAAGCTTCGCCGCATAACGTCGGATATAAGGTACCCCAGTATAAATGGACTTTATTTTAGTTTACTTAAATAGACCCTGGATGGATATATCCGACAAAGTTATCCTGCTAAGTATGAAATCCAGCTTCGTGATGCAGGCTCCATATCCTGACGCCCAGAAACTCTTAAAATGCAATTAGTTACAATTATAAACTTTTATGCCTCTATGCCTCCATTTAATTTCAGAGCAAAATTAGAAGGGAAGAAGCATGAAAAAGCTTATTAAATTGTGTTTCTGAGAAAATAGTAGATACAATATTTAAAAATCCTAATACAAAAATACAATACTAAGATGAATAAGATACGCTATAAGGACACCTGGCCATTACACCCAGAGGAGACCTTTATGACATCCCGTTCTAAATCCTTGGGCATCAGTATGGAGTCCCCCTCTGCAGCTATAACTGCTGCCACTCTTCTGGGAAGGCTTTCCACAAGACGCTATTGTGCCTCTATGGGAATTTTCACCCATTCATTAAGAAGAGCATTTGTGAGGTCAGGCACTGATGCTGGATGTGAAGGCCTGGCTTTCAATCTCTGTTAAACTTCATCCCAAAGATGTTCAGTGGCAATGAGGTCAGGGCTCTGTGTGGGCCAGTCAAGTTCTTTCACACCAAACTCATCTAACAATATGTTTATGGACCTTGCTTTGTGCACTGGGGACACTGGAATAGAAAAGGGCCTTCCTCAAACTGTCCCCTAACGCTCGAGGCATAGAATTGTTCAAAATGTCGTGGTGTGTATATCAAAATATTTAAGACAATTCTATGCTTTCAACAAGTACTATGTGTGATTTATCAATTCAATACTATTAAAAGTTTCTATTACTGGGTATCATTTTTGTCTTGGTAACTGTTTATTGACTTAAGCTGTAAAGTATCAAACACTCTTTGACAACATGTCACATACAACACAATTACAGGATTTGTTGTCACGAGAAGGGGATGGTTGTCACTATATCATTGTGTTTCATGGTTAAAAACTTTTAAGTACACATATAATGTGTGTACATATTTACATAAACATATACTTTTTTCTAAGCCAGACACACCAGAGTAACTGTAAAAATGATAAACACATCTTTGTTGTTATGCCAAATTATTAATAAACATTTAAAATAGACTAAGTAATGCAGTCAATGTTTGATGAAGTCATGTGTGACCAAATAGAAGAATCGCAAATCACTGTTACTGATGTTTTGTGTGACCTTGACCCAAAAACCTAGCTTTAGACCATCAATACACACTATTTATAGCACATTTAAAAAAATAAGCACCCTATAGTGGTCTGTATATGAAGAGTGTGATAAGTTAGACCATGCCCAGGCCCTCTAATGCAGGCTCAGCAGGGACTCTGTCAACAAGCTTCTTACAATGTGTGTGTCAAGTATGGCTCCTGCTCGCAGATTTATGTGATTTGTATGTGCAATAACAATAAAATTGTGCTTTATTTGGTTACCGTAAGTACAATTTATCTATTTATTTATTTTAAGCCTTTGACATTATAAACTCTGCATAGATGGGTTATCAGTATTTTAATAAAATGTAATTTGTCTGTGTGCAGTTCCTCCCTCATGTGCCTAATTTCACTATGGCAGTCTTTCACACCCTTTTGCTCCCCCCCAGCTCCTTGTCTGAGGGACGTTGGTGACCAGACTGAGAAATACTGCATTATGGCATTCCAGTTTTCTTCCGGGAGAAGTTCTTCCTGTCCCGGAGAACTGTCCTACTTTGGTTTGGATCACTGACACACTAATCAGATTAGCGGTTTCTGAAAATGGATGGATTTAACTACAAATTAATATTGAGCAGCCAGCAATGAGGAAATCTGTCTTTTTACAAAGGTCTGAAATAATAAGATTGTTATTATTAGTATTGGAAATGGAGGACAAAGGAGCATGTTAATCCACCAATGTCTTGAGAAAATATAATATATGCTTTGCTATCTGTGCAGTGTTTAATTTATATGCATCAAATAATTTATGTACAAAAATCCCCCAGTCTGGATTCTTTGAGTTGTAGAAACAGAGACATTAATGAGTGCAGTCAGTGTTTAGAAAGGCAAAATGAACAAGCCACTGCATTATTACAGGAAACTCCCACAAATATATGGTAGCTGGAATCTTTTGTTGTGCGGTGGGTATTTGATCTTAAAAATCCCCATTTTGTTAGGGTGATGCACGATTGAACAGGAAATAATTTACCAGAAAGCTTATATTTTCCAGCAAAGAGGACCAGTGTGCTTGCAGCTTGGGTCGCCACATGAAAGTCTGCTCTGATCCTGGCCTGCTGAAAGTTAGACACAGCAGAGGAAAGAGTGGAAACAATACAGCCATGCAAGACAGACAATGCAGGGCACAGTAATGACTATATATCTGCTAAATAAGAATAACCCGGCGGGCTTTATTTTAAAATCTAAGCATTTTGACCACATGTGAAAGGCTAAGGGGCAAAGGTCTCTGAGTAATGTGGTTTCATCCAACCGTCTATCCATCTTTTAGCTGATTAACCTGTACATAGCCTATCCACGGAGCTGGGGTCAAAACATGGCAAATTTACATGCACGTTTTGATCAAAATGCAATTTTTACCACAGACATGGCGTTTATAAATGTAGCCTACGTAATTCTGTTTTCTTCAATCAAAACATTTTGCCACAGATCTAGACAGGTTGACAGTCTTTGCCAGGCAGCATAGAGTAGATATCAAGAGTAGATATCTAATAGGGAATAGGGTAGATATCAGGAATACACCTTGGAAGAAATGCATATGATTTAACAATCCTATTATTATGGCAACTTTTTCAGAAAGCTTGCCCATCATTTCTATTTTGATACTTGTAAAACAGCTTAATGTGTACGATGCTTTGCCTGTTTGAGACAAACACCAGCTGAGCACTTGTAATTTTTTAAGGAGTGAGACTTTAGTCGGACCTGATCTCTTGCCAAAGCTATAATAGATGGCTGTTATTGCCAGCATAGCATGTACAACTGTACAACATCGCTGTCACTCAAGCTGCTGTTTATAGCCATAGCAGAAATATATTCCACAGGGATATTTGTTGGTCTACTTAAATAGCTGGTTGATTAAAATGATGTATCCCAGGTTGTACAGAACAGTGTTTCTCAACTGGTGGGTTGCAACCCAAAAGTGGGTCACTATCCCTGTCCCAGATGAAAAGTTTTACCATCAGTAAAATCAGTAATCAATGTGGATCCTGTATTATTTGACGTTCTGACAATGCCATTTACCAGTACTAACCTGTATACAGTTTGAAAGTTGTAACAAACTTTTTTGAGTTCAGGCAGCTTAAAACACATTTCTGTGTTTCATGTTTTGCTCATGCACAATATTTTATGTCCTTTTTTACAAGTTAGAAGGATGTTTGAAGTTTATTTAGAGAGTCTAGTAATTTTTTATTATGCATATCGGTTTGCATGTTCCTAAAAGGTCTGCCAGCTTTGTGCCTGAACAGAACGGTTACTTCACAGGGATGTGAAGCTGTTTGTCTTTTAACTGTAAACTGAGCAGCATTCAGAACAGTCAGCCTGTTGTAATGCACCAAAACAATGGTTTATCTTACTACCAGGGAGGCATAAAGATATGGGTATGTGTCACTGTTGCCCTTGTTTTGGAGCTGGAGATGGAAAAATAAAAGTTTATGTGCTGAAGTGAAATCTTAGATCTGACTGAGAAAATGTAATAGGCCTGCATTTCAGCCCACAATGCCTGACATGGCTGCTTTTTAAATGAATGCCCTCTCCCTGGTCTTAGGATCCAACATTGCCTTCTTACGGTTCTAATCATCGGTGGACACTTCTAAATAATTGTACCTATTTTTGGGGTTTTGGACATCTGTAAGAATATTCCACATTTTTACCAGGAAAAAATCCATCAAAAAAAAATAAAAGGAATATCTAAAAGTAGACACTACTAAAATGTGTCATAACCAAGTTTCATGCATATTTGGTGTATTGGCCTTCTAGAAGGATGCTTTCTGGGTTAATGGCCAGGGGCATTCAGTGTGTTTCCAGTATGAGTGGAGTGTAAAACAGATAGATGTGTGTAAAACAACATCTGAACAACATATACTTTCATTTAACTTTATCGTGTGTACCTTACAGTACCAAAAGGTTTGCCCGAGAACATTACTTTAAGTATATGGTACAAAAAATAAATATAAACAATGAACAGGATAATTTTCTCTAGTTCATCCGTTACTAACATGCTTATCATGGTGAACAACCACCATTACACTTCGTTCTGCAGGTTGATTTATGCGGTACGTTGAAGTTTACATGAAGTGTCCTTTATGTCATGAAAGCCACACTCACATGGATATGTGGGCTTATCTGTGGTTGAAAGACTTACAGAAGGCACATTGTCCACATGGTGGAGAGGACATTCAAAAAAGGAACACAGGTGGACTCTTGTTAGATAGTGAGATACATGCTTGAGATACATTGGTTCACCTAACACATAGAAGAGCCACAATAAGTATAACGGTAAGTTTCATTTTACTTGTGTTGCAGTAAACAATTAAGTGGCACTAATATTCTGCAGTTAGGTAACCATACAAGATTTTTTTAATCACACAGACTTGTCGTATTTGTGTTCTCGGTGTATACCCTGAATGTCGAATGTTTACATCAGTCACAGACATGGCTAACAGCAGAAAAAGCCCCCCAGAACTAGTTAGATTACGGTCGCTTGTGTACATAAGGAGTGATAAACTGAATGTCTACATCACAGTCTGCCACCTTTAAGACGTTACATCTTTATTTTTACCCTTTATGGTAACATTCTGATATTAGTGTCTAAAGTCTATTTTGTCAGCTATATTGAATGAAGACACCAGTCAGAGCAAAGGCTGAAGAGACCCGCTGCTGGTCTCCTTTGAACAGACATCCTCCTCCGCTGTCTGCTTGCCCTCAACCCTCCTGTCCGTAATATGCTCCTTCTGGTTGTCAAGCTCCTCCTCTGAGCTGCACGTAAGGCCGTCTTGAAAGTGAAGCCTGCGGTGGCAGTGGGCACTGAGGTCCAGCAGGTCGAAGGAGTCGCTGGAGAGGAGGCTGTCATCGCTAATCACACTAGATGGCCGGCTGTGACGTGAATGTGACTGTGTCTCTGGTGTGGCACAGCTCCCCCCACTGGACTGGAGGAGCTGCTGCAGGGACTCTGAAAAGTGTAGGGAGGTAACATGCTCATCAGACAGGTCGAGACTGGTGGAGAACTTCCCATTCCGCTTAAGAATCCCTTTCCTCCTTCGCACCACCACCTGTGCTGGGGCCCCCTCCCTGGATGGACTCTCTTGGCAGCCCGCTCTGTCCAATGAGGCCCCGCGCTCGGGTGACGATGAGTACCCAGACTCCCTAACGTAGAGCTTTTTAAGGATACCCTTCTTCGGCATCTTAGCTGATGGCAAGCACTTGGGAAGTGTCTGTGATTTGCCAGGGCTGGTGATGGAGGTGTGGTGAGGGAGATGTGGGCCGTCCCAGCTCCGTGGCGAAGCGTCCACTGACTCGGCCTGAGGGGGGCGGGCCTTGTCGAAGCTGCTCTGTGTCTTCAGGATGCCCTTAGGCTTCTTCTGGTCGATGCCAAGCAGCATGGGGTTGCCCAGGCTTGGCTGCAGGATGGTGTTCTCCTTGCGGGATTTCTTCAAGCAGGTAGTCCCCAACGTCCGGCCAGTCACAGGCTTGGGCGGGAACCCGAAGAAGACATGGTAGTCTGCGGCAGGGTGTGGAGAGTGGCCACTGGGGGCACCATGGAGCGTTCTGTTCTGCCAGTCGATGTACCGCGCCAGCAGAGGTGATGGGCAGGCCTGGTTGGAAGGGCAATCACATACTGGCTCCTGGAAGCCCCAGTTAACCCACCAATGGTTGGCAATGTCCTCCACCGTGGCTCGTTCCTCCACATTGACCTTCAACATCCAGTCGATCAGCGCGCAGGCGTCTGTCAGACAGAACAAGTTCAGGTCACTCGTTCCCTCTGGTATGGCACAAAAATGCAGAGCCCCTGGCAGGTAGCTTTAGGGAGACACTGGTTACCTGAGGGTGGCTGAGGCTTCTTGTATCTGGCTTGGCTGATTTGCTCAACCAGTATGCCATAGCTGGCTCCGTCAAAGGGCATGGTGCCGTAGACAAGCGCGTAGAGTAGCACCCCAAGGGCCCAGCAGTCCACCTAGAGAAGGCAAAGCAGATAAACGCCACTGGGTCTCCTTCTCCTTCTGGAACTGGGTTCAGTATATACCTTGCATATTTGGTCCAGAGGAAGCCAAAGCAGGTTGGATGTGTAATCCTTTGCCACTTAACATAAATATCAAGCCTATATCCAGCTAAGCATATTTCCTAAGAGAAAGCAGCTTCTGAAAATCCGCTTAGAAAGTCACCCACCTGGAACGGGAGCATGGCACCAAATGAGAGGAAGGATATGTTACATTGCTATGAGTATGTTAGTAGCCTAAATGGGAGCAGCAGCTTGGAGCAGTGCCTGCTGGTTCTGTAGGGAGTGTCTGAATTAATTTCTGATATTTGGGACGAAAAAATTACGGGTTGTACTTGGTGACTTTGCAATGCTTAAAACTATTCCAAGCGTAGATGGTGACAGTGCAGGAAATGGGTCGTCTCCCCCCGTCACAATGTGTCACGTTCTCCACCTCACCTCCGGGCCCTGGTAGGGTAGCCCCTGGACGATCTCTGGGGACGCGTACAGGGGGCTGCCGCAGTAGGTCTTCAGGAGTTGCCCTTTCTGGTAGTGGTTGGACAGGCCAAAGTCAGCCAGCTATAGCACGGAAAAAAGAACCAAGGGTGCATTGGAGGACCGACGACATTCTCAAAACCAGATGACCACATGAGTCACGTCTCATGCGATAAACAACACGCACAGCCTGTTAAAGTCCTGTTATGTGAAAGTGAAACCCAAAATAGCTGCAGCTAAGTCTGAACGAGGGACCAACCAGGAAAGAATGTACAGACTGCCAAGTGAACCTGCTTCCCCAAAAAACACACTGCACCAGAGTGCAGATTTTGGCCACAGATGTGTGGCCAGGGTGCCACTGTACTGTACCTGAGGTGACATAGCGTCTGGATGCAGAAGGAGGCAGCATAACCAACGAGAGCTTCTCAGGAGAGCCCGAGGCTGAATTCACGATCCCAGGGGCAGAGATGCTGAAATGGGCTGGGAGAAAGGACCACAGCACAGCTGTGTTCTTCGTGGGCAGAGCTGCCAGGCACAGCTGTGTTCTTTGTGGGCAGAGCTGGCAGACACAGCTGTGTTCTTCGTGGGCAGAGCTGCCAGTAGAGGCAGTGCTTTATGGCCACATGCCTACAGCACAGCTGTGTTCTGCGTGGGCAGAGCTGGCAGGCACAGCTGTGTTCTGCGTGGGCAGAGCTGCCAGCAGAGGCAGTGCTTTATGGCCACATGCCTACGGGGATGACTGCTGACTTACGGTCATGTTCAGTCACTAATCAGACAGCATAGAGCTCATGTGGCTGACCTGAGACTTTGTTTCTGCTAAATCTGTTTCAGTGTCACTCCCTAATCACATGTGGCAATAAATAACTAAAGTGGAACCGGAATTCACATGACTTCAGCAGCTATTTCAATGCCTCTGATGCACATACGTGTATATATATATATATATATATACACACAATATATAAAAGTGTGTGTGTATCATACAGGCATTGACACATATGTGCATCAGAGGCACTGAAATAGCTGTGAATTCCGGTTCCACTTTAGTGTTAGTGTTTTATATATATATATATATATATATATAGATCGATTGGCCTAACCCTAATCAATACAATAACATTAAATAGTTGCATTTTTTTAATAAAACTGAGTTTCCCCTTGTGGGGACCGAAAAAAATGTCCCCACAAGATCAAAATAGCAGGATTTTATCACTTTGTGGGGACACAATGCCCTCCCCCCCAATGTAATATATACATCGGCCACACACAAACCTGACCCAGTTCAGTATAACGGATTATGTACATGGACCCTTTCCCAGGCAGCACACACACACACACAAATAGGGAGAAGAACACGCAGAACCTAGACACATGTAGGACTCCCCCCCCCACACACACACACACACCCACATACACACACACACAGCCGGAGCAGGAGCCAGACCCATAGCCCTAGAAGGGTCCAAGCCTCCCCAAGCTGCCACCCAGGATACTTATTTATTCACATTTTTCATTATAATTGAGACTTACTCAGTTTCTCTATCATCTTCCTAGTTGTAGTTGAGATGTATTACAAACAGACAGGGTGAGGTATACTCTTCACTCATTAGTGCCAGTTTGGGCCATAGCCTCCCAAATGGTTCTGTTTAAGTCCTGTACAGACATTCTGCACAAAGCTATTTAAAACACTGTGTATCACTGAACACGCTCCCAGTACACTGTGACCTGGGGGAGCCGTGCCTCTGGAGTATGGAGAACATACATCCAAGTCCTGCACATGCTGTGATTATGGCTGGATCAAAACAAGAAACCCAGTACTGAGAAAACACCATTACCCACAAAGCCACTGTGCTACCCAACAGAAATCATGTGCAGTCCAAAAATTATTTTTGAATGGCTGACTGTTCACTGTCCATTCATGAAGACCAGTTCCATTATCTTCTCTGAATTAAGTCAAAATGCCTGAAATCAGACTCATCAAGCTAAGAAGAGATATATTGCACTGATGCTTACACTCATGCACACAGAATTCAGTGTTGTTGTGCCAGGCTATTTATGGAAGTTTGTGAGGGTGATGAGACTTGGCAGGAAGTTTGTGAGGGTGATGTGACTTGGCAGGAAGTTTGTGAGGGTGATGAGACTTGGAAGGCTGCCGTCCTCAGGGTTTCTGCAGGGTTACTTTATTTATTTATTCAGAAGTATTTTTTAGCCCCTAAGAACAATGTCATTTATCATCTGGCTATTTAATTTGCTGTGCCCATACTGCCACGGACAGGACAGGAAAGAAAACCACAGCAGCTCTTTGTGTCGGCAGCTGACTGGAAATTGAACGTTTATGAGAAAAAAAAGGGCTTCTTCAAAAAGCACCGAGATTCTCCACATTTCTGAAACTTCATACACTTTCCTTAAAAGGAGAAGAACAACCCAGCTGAACTTTTAAAAAAACTGGCACAGTGTTTTTCTGGGCTGTACATACCTTCATTATTGCCTTTAGCCGGGTTCTCACTGACCCCATCCCATTTTGACCGATTGTCAGTGTCTCCAAAGAGTTTATCATCACAATTTAAAATGACTCCCATTAGAGCAAATGAGATGTCTTGATGATATATGTATGCACTCTGACCTGTTCTGGCCAATTCATGTATGTGCCAGCAAATGATCCGCTGAAGACTCACCCAGAACTTTACATCGTATTTACTTTATTTATTTCATATAAGCTTCTATCTACGGTATTTACTATTGAGATAAACTTCAATCATTTTTGCCGAAGTATTTTCCCTACAGTAGGTTTAATTGTAGAGATTCGTCTCACCTTTACGTTGAAGTCTTGGTCCAGAAGGATGTTCTCCAGTTTCAGGTCTCGGTGGACAATGCCATTCTGATAAAAAAAGGAGAAGAAATTTCGTGTACCTAAGTTGCATCTAAATGGCGTCGACAAAACATATTTAGAGAAGAGTAAATCCCATCCAAGGAGGAGCCCTGCCCTATACTCCCCGGGAAAGGCTCTGGGCCATCCTGGGACCTGGAGTTCAAGGAAGATGGATGGATAGACAGTCTGCAAGGATAATGTCATTGAGGCTTAAGTCAGTGTTTCCCAATCCAGTCCTCAGGGACCTACACTACAGACACTCCAGGTTTTTGACAGTCCATAAATGTGGACTCTCTGGTAGGAAGCTTGGAGGGACCAAAAACATGGACAGACACTGCTGTGACTGGCAACTTGGAGCATACTTCTATACAAAATTTGTGCTCTACAATTCTATCCAAAGCTTCTCTTCTGGATTCTACAAAACAAGGACTTCACTTTCGTTCAGATATTTCTTTGTTTTCATGATCATTGCTGTGCTAATAGGTCCATGTGTAACCATGTCCTAGAACAGAGAGCACCATATCTGTCTGCAGCTTTGGGGAGCATACTAGCTCTGAGGGCAGTGATGTCTTACCAAACCTGCTCTGTGCATGTGCAGTTTGCGTGTTCTCCTCCTGCAGTACACAGAAATGCAGCCACATGCACTGGTGACTCTAAATTACTCACAGACTGTGACCTGTGATAGACCTGTTAATATACAGTTTGGTGTCTATTTCTTGATTTGGAGACTTGGTGACCAAAATCAACCCTTTTCCCCTCCCTGACCCTGTTTCTCACTGGGGAAAAGGTGCATCTGCAATGTATCATTTAGAACTTCAGTATCTCTTATTGTGTTCTTCTCTTAATTGTGGTTAGAGGGATTTTCTACTTTTTATTAATGCTTTATATACAATATTTGGCTTGTAAAGATCAAGATCAAGTCATAAATGGCCAGAGCTTGGCTTTTAATGCGCTCCGCTTTGCCTGAATGTATTTAAAATAGTCTTGATAAGCATACCACCTCCCCATGATAAATGACTATTAATTAAGACACTGACTTCCTGTCTGCAATAGTATGCAGGGGGGCTTGTAGGATTTCAACCTTAGGGGGACTCAGCATTCCAAAGAAATACGGGATGCCTATATGGGACAGGGGGGGCACAAATATAAACGAAAATGGTTTTGGAATGACTGTATTTCAGGGGCAGCCAAGACAAAAAATAGGGAGCCATATCTTAAACGGAGAACTGCCGTGGATATGCTGTGGATATGGACTAAAACATACATTTTTACTTCTATATTGTTATCTGGTGTTTGTTTGCTTGTCCTTTCGGTGTCTCTATGGTGAAAGAGCAGAAAGCAAGGCGTGTATGGCCAGAAGCCCGCGCTTCCTCCCGGAACGGCGTGAAACAGAGCGCCGCCCCGTTACTGAGCCAATGCACGCTAGCACCCTGACGGGATTTATTTTCCGATAACCGCAGGACTGCCGCGCCTGTAACACCCCAGCGTGCATATTTTTCAGCGCTTCAAAACATCATTGACATTTACTTTGGAATCTGTCTCTGGAAAACAAGCAGATATGGGCCGGCCTTTGAAAGGCAGCAGGCGTGCCTGCCGTTCTCAGTGAGCAGGTGCTGTTTCCCCCGCTGTGCCGCACAAGTCGCCAGGGCACGGGAAGGGTAAAGGAGAAGTGCTGTCGTGCGACATGGCTGATCAGTTAGTGGAAGTGTCAGAGCGGCGGGCCGGGTCTCCTGAAGCGGGTCACATGCCCAGCTTCCACCAAAGGTCCATCGGTGCCTGCAAATGCCCGGAGAGCTCTGGCTGTGCATACTTCCCCCGAACATCTTTCCATTTCGTTCGCCACTCACCACACTCTCGAGGCCAGCTCGCGAGCTTTGCACATTTCTGAGTACGTGCACAATAACAGGGAGCATTTCTCGTAGCCGCCCTTATGTCTGTGCCAGGAGGAGCCGCCGTGTTTACACAGTCTGCGCGTGTGAGAAATATGTACAGCTGCAGGGACTGGCCCGGGACCTTTCTCTGCTGCAGGGACTGGCCCGGGACCTTTCTCAGCTGCAGGGACTGGACCGGGACCTTTCTCAGCTGCAAGGACTGGCCTGGGACCTTTCTCTGCTGCAGGGACTGGCCCGGGACCTTTCTCAGCTGCAGGGACTGGCCCGGGACCTTTCTCAGCTGCAGGGACTGGCCCGGGACCTTTCTCTGCTGCAGGGACTGGCCCGGGACCTTTCTCAGCTGCAGGGACTGGCCCGGGACCTTTCTCTTCTCAGAGGCTTTATTATTACTGCCCCCGCCCGATGTGCCGATGGAGCCCCCCCAGTGCGATTCCCAGTGCGTTTTCCCTGTGGTTTCTGGAATAATCTTACATGCATATGCGCGCGCGCACACAGACACACACACAAGCATGAGCACACATACAGAACAAAGTGAAACACCACAGCTAAAAGACTCTCTGTAACACAGCCATAACTGCAATCCAGATCCCAAACAGTAAAAACTGTATTGGTCTCTACAGTCGCCCTCGTCCGCACCACTTTTCCTCCCACTCCTTAATTCCTCTCACTCGCAGATATCCTTGCCAATAACTAAACTGAGATCACTGAAGGTCACTGAACTTCCTACGTCAAAAGTGTCTTTTCGATACTCCTTCAAACCCCTTGTGAATAGACTTGGAAATGTGAAACAAGAGACATCAAAAACATGTAATGAAAATGTTTTTTTGTAAAACAGTTCATTCCTCATTTTCATCGCAGAATTGATGTTCTGTGTCTGGCTAATTATCAGCACCCTGATAAGTGTTTTCCTTATGCCCCAACACACGTCCATCCATCCATCCATCCATCCATCCATCCATCCATCAATCCATCCATCTATCCATCCATCCTTCCATCCATCTTCTAACCATTTTTACAAAGACACATATTCTTAGCTATAAAGTTAGCATGTGAGGACCATTTACATCCTAACTGTGGGGGGGTAGAGTTTGAAATAATGTGAGTTGTGAGGGACCAAGATTTTCAGAGCCGAGTTCAATTTCAGGTGAAAATTGTTTATAAACCAATAGATAAAGTACATTGACAATTACACAATCATGCCCACATCGAGGACCAAAGTTCTGGGGGGTAGGGGCCTCTGAGTTTTTCATGTAGGCATTTTGAATGAGAGCAGCCACTGCAAATACAATAATCTGGGTGAAGGGGCAGCCATTAATGTAAGTTGTGAAACCTTTGCAGTTAGTTTGGAGCCTGTGCACTATTAAACAATGAAACGTAGCATCATTTCTTTGACCAGTGCATTGCCAAGTCAACAACAGGACTATTATACGGCCGCTAAACTTGGTAATAGACCTGTTGTCTGGAAACTGAGACAGTTCATTCATTTTTGTTGGTGCTACTGTAACTAGACTTTTTTTCAGCTGAAGCTTTGTAATTAGAAATTAAATCATTAAATTTATTATACCATGTGAAACGTTATTTATTTAGTAAGTAGTCATATGTTACCCTCTACAAATTACATCAGTGTTGAAAAGGAGGACAAATAAGCATCTGTCTAAACCCTGCGCCGGACAGAAGATATCGAGCTGAAGACCCAGACTGCCTGGCCGGAAGCTGAATGCACGGCCACCCGAGCTGCAGGCATCCGTGGCCATCTACAGGGCTGCTAATGCGGCTTTCTGAGCCTGACTGAATGACTCAGTCATTTCTGAGCACTGCATTTCCTCTCTTTCTCCCTCTCTGCTCCCTTTTTTTTTTGCTATGTAATATCACTGGTATGAAATATTACGTAATATGTACTATTACTGGTAATATGCAATAAGATTTCTCTAGATGACCTTCATGGTTGCATTTGTACTATGAAGGCAGATAATATGGATTAAGTCATATAAAATTGTGTTATTATAGTGTCCTTACAGAAGCAAGCAACATAGTCATGTTCAAACCGCATGGAGGGTTTCCAGAATTCAGATTACAACAGGAGATCCCAACCAGTTTCCCCTGAGGACAGCAAATTTTTAAAAAAATTGGAATTTGGAAGGAGTGGGGTGGTCCCTTGATGATAAAATTTGCCAGCTGGGGGAGAGTCAATCATGTGTTCCAAATTCAGATATGTTTCAGTCCGGATGTGGAACAGGGAGGAGATGTGATGAGTTGGGGAGAGAGGTAGAGATTCTGTGGGCACTGTGCAGCGTGGAGGAGCGTGCTCACAGAAATGGGCCAAGGACTGCTGGACAAAACTAGCAGACTGTGCAAGAGGTTCAGGTAACTGTAGATTACCTATTGCAGCTACAAATTTGGGGATTGCCCACGGACTACATCATGCTCTTATTCCTCTTAGATGTGATGCATTGTGGGTACAGGAATAGTATGTGCAGATGTTTCCTAGGTAAGGGGAAAGGGAGGTAATGGAGGTAAGAAGATTCATTCTAGGAAATATTCATTGCCCAAGACTCCTCACTGTGTAAGTGTAGATATTATATTGTTTCATTGATTTTTAACTATGTATGTTGAATAAAAATATCAAAAGAAAAACCCCACAACCCTGACCAGGATAAATGGTTGGAAGTTATTTGCTTGGATCAATAGCTAAAAATAAAACTGTCAAGTCAAAATGGGTGATTTTTTTCGAAACAGTAATTTGAAATAGAAATGATTTTAAGATTAATAATAAACGTATTATTGTAGCTCTGTGTGTCTTTTTCCGGTGAGGCTGTTGACTTACAGTGGATATAAGAAGTGTACACAACCCTGTTAAAATGCTCAAGTTCTGGTAAAGAACATGAGACCATGATAAAACATTTAAAAACTTTTTCCAGCATTATTGTGACCTATAACCTAAATTCAACTGACAAACAAACACATCTGTTAGGGGTAAAAATATAAATGAAAAAAAATAAACTGCACAATTTGCTGGTTGCATAAGTGTGCACACCCATAAACTAATACTTTGTTGAAGCACCTTTTGCTTTAATTACAGCTTTCAGTCTTATTGGGTAGGAATATATCAGCATGCCACGTCTTGACTTGGCAATATTTATTTGTTACCTTATGGCAATAGTGCACGGCGGAAGCGATCTGGCGAAAGATCTTGCGTGCCTCAGTCTCCGAAAGACGATTCCTTGTGTTGACGTAGTCATAAAGCTCGCCTCCCCTGGCATACTCCATGACAATCACAATCTTGTCTTTGCTTTCAAACACTGCAACATAACATTATCACTTTCAGCGGTGGTTTTTCAGGGATGATTTAACCTTGACTGTCCTAGGAGTTTAGCACATAACACCCCTCAGCTCACAGAGCGTAAGCAGAATATAGTCCTTGTATAATATGAATGTGGTCTGTAACAAAAATCTGCTTATCAGTGACACAGGTGAATATAAGGTCAAATTACAGAAGTATGGATGTGAGAAATTGCGGTTTTTGGGGGAGAAATGGTAAATCAGTGGTACAGTGGCATTAGCGATGGAGAATCGGGAGATACATCGAAAAACTGGAAGTGTTGGCAGAGATGTCTATGAAGGTAGTTGATACTCAAGTATCTTAGTGTATATATAGATGTGAAGGATTGTGTCCATGTCCAAGAGGCTTAGCAGTAAAGATCCAGGATCTGTGTCAGTTTAAGTTACATCCAGCATGGGATAGTGATGCTACGTGACGTTCTACCCCACACTGGATGAGCCTGTCCTTTTATAAAACAAAGAAAGACAAGAGCATAATGTTAGCTTGTATACTGATTCTCTCAGCATAAATTTATGAGACTCTTCCCACACAAAATGTTAGCCATCCAGTCTGTGGCTTATGACCGTCACTCTGAAAATGTGCAGCGGTGTTTGTACGTGACAAGCGATAGGAATGATGTCAAATGTACTTGTGCTAGTCATATCGTGCTGGGAGATTATTCAAGCTTTTCCTCACCCTCATGTATGCGGATGATGTTTGGATGCCTGAGCGAGGAAATGATTTCAATCTCCCTCTGGATGTGAATCCTGTCCAGTTCATCAGTGATGCGTTCCTTCCGTATGGATTTGATCGCCACCTATAAAAACAAAGGAAAGCTCTCAGGTGGTTTTGAATTGGTAAAAACCTGGAAACACTGTCACAAAGTTCTCAGAAATAAATTATCTGATAGAAGCCTGGATTAATTCCCAGTTACCATAGCAACCAAGGGCTGAAATCTAAAAAACAGTCAAACATCTCTTTGCAGGTCAGGATTATTCTACTCTAAGTCTTTAGACACAGTTTGTCAAATGGCAAGACTAATGACTTAAGACATTCCCTGTCAGCAAAGGCTTAACCAGTTTTGACATTGAACCCACTGTCATTCCATCATCTTGTCCTTCATTCCTGCTTTGCAACCAACCCAGACATCTTCGTGTGCATATGAATTTTTTAATCTGCAATCATTCTATTTCCAATAAAACTGCATGTGCCCACAATTTACACGGTCTCACCCCTACACAGGTAACCACAAAACCGCTCTGTAGTACTCACATATTTCAGCTGCCATTACATTCTGGATTCGGTCCGGAAGTAATCGCTTCCACTGAGACATTTTCTCCAGCATTGTCTCCATGAATGCAAACCCAAGTGCTGATAGCTTTATCAGAGCAGGAAGTGCATGCACGTTCCATTAGGCCTCAGGGAGTAACATGAACCCTGGGGTCTGAGTGGCCGGTTATGGTTAAAAATAGAGACAGCTGTGATCACTGCAGTAATGGTATTGATTACCCACTAGTCAGGAAGTGTGCTGACCCTCCCCGCCGCCCAAACAGGGTCCCAGGCTGGGAACTCATGGCCCTCCCAGGACCCTGTAACTGAAGCATGTCTTCACCCATGTGTGAAGAGTTGAAGCAGCACAATTACCAATGAAGTTCTCCAAGAGAGTCAGTTATGTTAGACACCAAGCTTGGCATTGTTATTTCACTGGAGAAATACCAAAACTGAATTGTACATTTTTTACTTGGATATTGAAGACTTAAAATTAGTTAATTTTGATGTAAATGTAAAATAATACATCTATACTGCAACATTGATTGTTTTAGAGAAGCTGTAAAACATTATGCTTTAAAAGCATTATGCTAATGTTAAACAGGAAGAAGCCAACCCCAGTGAACGGACAAAGCTCGTGGACCTCTGAGGATTCCAGTCATTTCTGGCCTGGAGTTCCTCCTGATTGACCACATCCACATTCCATATTTCTTCCCATGTTCACAGAGATGTCAGACCAAGTCGTCCGGTGATCAGTATTAACTGGTGTAAAAAATCTAATCTTTCTGTTCATGTAGTGATGGTAACAGGCAAAAGTATCAGCTTCCAGTCCTATTTTACAGATGGACAGAGCAGTATTTGTTCAAGAGCCAATGTAATGCTGGTCAGTCACACTACTTGGACCCAAGAACAGAACATCTTCCAGAAAACAAGCATTTTCCCCACTCCACCCCCCACCCTGATCCATCCAAACTCTAAGCTCTGCTTGCCCCACACATTTTAATGACAGTGCTGCCTTTGTTCCACCAGAGGGCCTCGTGAGCATGACGTCTCTCTCATGCCAACACGTGTCCCTTAGAAATAGCTGCAGCAGCACAAAACGTAGCGCGCAGGCCTGACTGCGGTTTTGCGTGCTACTTTGGTGCTGGTGGCCCTGTAACAGACTCTGTAGCAGCTGCGATCCTGCAGTTGAAACATCTCACGGGTTTCTTGGAGTTGAGGGTGACAAAATTCCCTTTCATGAAACAACTGGTCAGCTGCCCTCCCTGAGAGGCACACACCCACAGAAGGCTGGCTTCTCCTCCAGCTGGAAGGCCGGCTGCGGGGTGGGCATGCGCTCGCCCAGGTTATTTATAGCACGTGGTGCTATCGGGAAATGTCCTCTAGACAGGACCCACACAAGCTCCTGCCCTGAGGCTGACTGTGCTTGTCAGATGGCGCGCCCTCAAAATAACACTGCAACCTATCTGCCTGTCCATTGGCTGCTGTTGCCGTGGGTGACGTGAGAGGGGGCTGGGCAGGTTGTGTTATTTCTGCGTGGCAACAACTACTGTCCTGTATCTGTGCAATTAAGTCACTGATGAGTGTCAGGCAGAGGTGGGCCTCACAGAAACTGCTATGGCGAGCTTTATGGGACTAGCTGCATTAGAGTGAGGTGTTTAATACTAAAACAGCAAGAGCAATGCACACTATCCACCCCAGGCTGTTCCAGCACACAGGAGACATAGAGGAAGATATAGAACAGTACTGTTCTACTGAGGACAGATATCAGTTTGTGTACAGTACCTTTCACTAAAGTACAAAATGCCAAACAGTGCAAAGAAGAGCAATGCTTTTAATAAACAAAAAACTATGCAAACATAGTTGGCATTATCGCTCTGCCAGGAATGTGTGGCTGTGAAGGGGTATACTTTCTATAAATCACTGGGAGGAAAATGCTAAGGAAACATTTCAGGATTCTGCCTGACTTGCGCCTTTACCAAAGAAGGCACAACAGGCCAAGTCTGAAAGCCAGATGTTTTCATGCTAAGTACTCGGGATGGTAGGATTCACTGATTCACATGAATATTCACGATCCGCTTGGCCCAATTAAGAAAGTGTCACCCAGACACAATTCAGGATGAATTCAAGATGCATGATTCGTTTCTAGTGTCTTCGCATTGGTAAAAATGCAATTTATTAATATATTACTATTAGTAGAGACCCCATGCCTTTATTATTTAGAAATGTAACCAATAATTTTTGAACAATAGTTTTAAATTGACATTGATTAGCCCAGTCTAGTCTGTTTCTGTATCTGTACCATACTGAATTGCATATCGTAATATTATTTTGCATCGCATCGTTTCAATGTGAATCACATTGTGTTGAATCAAATCATGTCAAATTGCACTGCATTGCAATAGGAGTGAATCATACCGTAACTTATTAGTAGTTGCATCATATGTATCTTGAATTATCCGATTGTCGCCAATACGCTGAGACGTGTATCGCGTCGGCCACAGTGATGGAGATGCACATCCCTACTAGGCACAAGATTAACTTAAAAACTCAGATGAGCATGGTGGAGAAAGTAAATGGCTAATTTCAGTTATACAGTACATAGCAAGATATGCATCCATAAAACATCAGTAATTGAAATAGCTGTTGGCGGCTTGTTACGATTACTCTAACACTGACTGACACCTCACATACACTGAGCAATGCTGAGTGCGCTGGACTGTGGCCAGCAGACACCCTATTTTATTCACAGAAACCCAGCAGGGCATTTGTACCTCCATGGCAGTTTATTGCTTTGGAAAATTCCAGTATAGGCCAAATACTCAAATGAAGTACTGCCCTGATGTCTTAGTTACCAGACCCTGTTTTACTGCAGTGCGAAAGACAGAGGCTTCTCTGCCCCCATCCCCCACTCAGGTTACAATTATAGCGCCTTTTGCTTCCCAAAAATAATGTGTGTTTTGTCTGAAAGAATCTTAGGTATGTTCCAACTGCAGGAATTCACTGACTTCTTCCCTGAACTCGTCTGAACCAACAAGTAAGGGATGGACATCAGGGGAGCAGGCAGTCTGAGTGGGCTGGGTGGCACAGAGGGCATCGGGGGGGGGCAGAGCACCTTCCTCCAGTAACAGTGTCGCTGATTTGATATCATGAATTTAACAAGAATTTAACAGAAAGGCAATGCTTGACTTTTCACATTTCCATATCGTAAATGCTCCATCCTCAGCATGGGTGCCTGTAAGGTAAGCATGACTGCCACTATTAATTATTATTATTATAATTTGGGGGGCATTACAGCCTCTCCCAGGCAGCTTACGTCACAATGCTAGGGGTGCACCATGACCAGGATGCCAGCCCACTGCTGGGCACACACACATGTTGACATACTATGGGGTATTCATTAAGGCCAGTTAGCCAAATTAAACTGTGGGAGGAAACCTGAGTGCCCAGAAGAAACTTGCATGAAACGGGGGGAACATGCAAACTCTACACACACAAAAAGAACAAAGGTGGGATTCAAACACCCAATTTGTGAAGTTTGCGCCCCCTCCCTGTGAATTGAAGGTTGCTGGTTCAAATTCTGTTTGGCAGTGAAGTCAGGGTTGGGTCCTTGAGCAGGAGCCTTAACCCCAAACACTGCAGGGACAGGCTGACCCTGGGCTCTGATCCTCACTTATACGTCATTTTGGATAAACACAGCTTCTAAATAAATTAATGTTGATGTTTCCTTATGCAGTTGAAAGATATGCAGTTGGGCTAAACGGCATCTCTAAACTGCCCACAGCACGTGTCTATATGGCTTGTGGTGAACTGACATCCCACCCAGCGTGCACCTCAGCTCTGTGCTGCCTGGCATGGGCTCCAAGACCCCTGTAACCCTGACCGAGAGTGGCAGCTGGAAGATTGATGGATTATCATCAAAGGTGGGCAACTCAAGTCACGTGACTTGATTCGAGTCGGACTCCAGTCTGAGTTTTTATGACTTGAGGCTTGTTTTCCAATATCCGAAAAAGACTTGACTTGAACTTTTTTTGTGACTTAGACTTAGACTAAATTACGTCTAATTCACAATCACCTTGTTTCTTTCCCTGCCGTCACCAGCTCCACTGCGGTGTTTCTGATTGCTCTTATCGGAACCTCCAACATGCTGCCCCACCTGCAGCCCAAACCACAGAAACCAGAACCCGCCCACAAGATGGGAGACGAGGCATTTGTTGGTGACGGCAGTTCAGCACGTTGGCATGAACAACGATGGTGACATCTGCACCAAAAATTATATACTTTGGTCAAATTTTTATGCTCAATAAGTTAAAGTGTAAGTAAACAAAGATAAAATCCATTTAAACTGGGGTATCGGGCTAACCAAGAAATCCTGCTTTGTGATACAGGCCCCAGGTGTCACTTCATAATGCAATGTATTTAAATAATATGAACAAAAATATTGATTACCTTTCATATCAGAGTTTTTGTTGACATTTTTTCTGGACTAATCCTTCCCTACCATAAAATACACTTTCATTGGAATGTTTATTTGAATGCTGCACCTCATTCCATCATAATATTTCCCACAGTTGAACGACAAAATTGAAGTTCATGTTTACATTACAATTACATATACTTACGACCATACAACAGTTCCCTAACTACCAGCACGTCTAGCCTGTGTGCTAAAAAAAGCTTCAGAGTTACAACTGAACAATACATTTAAAACAAAACAGTCTTATCATGCTTGTGCAGAGAGGCCAGGGTGACTAAGGCAAGAGGCATCCAGAAGACGGCAACACAGCGGAAACGCATGTTGCGGAGGGGATGACGTCATTGCCGGAGCCAGCCATTCATAGACACGTACTCCTAGGCAGATAAGCATCCTTACACAGCCTGGGCAAGTATTACCAACGCAATAACAATGTAGTGATACACTTCCATTTGCCGTTACATAATGAAATAACCTTTGGAAAATTTCGAATAAGATTACCCTTCTGCATCAACAAACAAGGCACAGGACTCTGTTTTCAATTGATCCTGACATATGCATTTTTAGTTCAGACATCTTCTTACTCAATACAAATCAAATCAAGTCAGAGAAGAAACGTTTTTCAATAAGAATTTTATAAAAATAAAATTCAAAATAAAACACTGCAGATAAAATGCAATTTCACTAGTATTAGCCACATTGCACGATGCAGTTCCTGTCTTGAGACCTACTGTGATCTACCAAGTCTGTATTTACTTGGTTTTATGAGGCAGATAAGTGACCGACTTAACAGAAAATATTCGAAACTAATTTAAAATTAAATACTGAACAACATCTCAAGACAGCAGGCATATATATATATTAATGTTTTGTGCACGTTTGTAGAACGCTGTGCATATTTTATATATGCTGTGTGCAACAGTTGAAAATATTGTTGAAGCTATTTTGATATTTTAAATGTAGGCTTTGCAAAACGTACATCTATACGATCACAACAGCTGATGATACGAAGTACTCATCTGACTCACTGCATCTAGGCAGCTTGCCACAAAGAGAGGGCATGTTTAATAATTAATGAGATAAAAAAAAATCAGTGCGTCGTGAATTTTATTGTCCTTCGTTGGTGTATAGTGAGCTGTTAGGCATACGCTAATCTACAGGCTGTATGTGCGAGAAGCACACGAATGCGACTTACGGTCTTGCCGCTCCTCCTCTCGGTCGCTTTCTTCACCTTGCCGTAGGTCCCTTTGCCGAGGGTCTCCAGCAGTTCGTACCTGTGCTTCAGATTGTGTTTGTGCTGGTGTTTCTTCACCTCTTCCGGAGGTCTGGCAGGCTGACATGAGCCTCTCCCGGACGAGGCGATGCCTTGCAGGCTTCCGAGCTCGGTGCGATCGCCCATGCCCGCGGTGCTGCCGTCACCTGCAGCTTCTCTCCTGCCCATTGTCAGGCCCCGCTGGCTTTGCCGGCAGCACCTGTCACAAAACACCAGTCTGAATGTGCGACACGGTACAGTAAGGAAAAACATCACGCCAAGCGGAAGAAAACAAATTTTCGCACAGGATAGGCATGACATTACGGTCTTATATTTAAATGATCTATGTAAGCAATCGAGAAAATAACCATTACCTTTTACTGATAGTTAAATACAATTTCAGGCGCCAGGCTTCTTATATCATGTCCTGCCAGATCCTTCTCCCGCATCCTCTGAATGTCTCACGGAGCATTAAGGAGCGCTTACACACAGCCATCCCGGGAGGGGGCGCACGGTCCGGCGGCCGGGCGGAGCCCAGCTGTCACCGCGGCGCACTGCGGAGTCTCGGCAGCGCAGGCGAGCAAAAATCCTTTGAGCATTCCGTCAGCGCAGTGGGGAAGGCGAGAGGAATCCGCGGAACGCAGACCGCCTTTTGGGAACACGGACTCACTTCCGCAAAGATTTCCCAAAGGAAACAGAACGTGCACCCTACAGTGCTTTAAAGACATTTCCATTAAAACAATACCAAACGCAGCCCCCAGATCTCAACACAACATTGTTTCTACTACTTGCGTTCGTTTCTTGAAGTCAGTTATACAAACGTTAATCACAGTTACATCTATGCCGAAATTGGTGGTAAAAAAAAATAATTAATCCAAGAAAAGTAAAATTAGATGCAAAGGAATGCCTTTCTCTTCTCTTTACATCTATAGTTCTTTGCGAGGTCAGAACTGTTAGATCCAATTAAAAAATAACTGCGAGGACTTTACAGTATTCAGCAAGTCAGTATTTCGAACAAAGTTCAGTACATAAGTTATAATAATAAAAAGTACCCATTTCCGAGAAATTCGAAATCTCCCTTTGTTAAAAATAACTGAAGATGAAATTCGTGTGATTAGCCTCCAATGACATTCCATTCGAAACAGATTCTCATTGTAGAATTGTGGGAATTTCAGAAGAAGGAAATACAATTCTAAAAAACCTAGTTACTTGCACACTTGCACAGTTAATTGCTACACATAAATGTTGGGTATAGTATGAGTCTGTATATTTCTTGTGTCGTTATCTTACATTATCTTATGCTTTCCTTATTTCTGAAGTGTCAATCCTGAGCTGTATAATTTCACTTTGAAAAAGAAACAACCCAGGGACAGAAACACAGGGAAAAGTGACCCTGTGAACACAATGGCTTCATGCATCTAGTGTTGTAGGGGTGCGGTCTTAGCCTGTGCTGTGCATGCCTGGTTGCTGCCTGTGTCCCCAGGCAGTTTAGGGATTTGGTGACTTCATATTTCTCATAGTGTGGGCCCTGCCGCCAGGCCTCTGTCCTTCGTCAGCTCCTCTTCTATCTATACATTACCTATCTAGGTCTGATAATCAAGTCATATGGCTTCTCCTAAGCCAGTCTGCTATGCTGATGACATCCAGATATATCTGACCTTCCATCCCGATGACACCACAGTCTGTGTTCAGATCCCTGCAAGCCTTGCTGACATCACAGCCTGAACGAGGGACCATCCCCTCCAGTTAAGTCTCTCCATTACTGATCTTCTTGGTCTTCTCTGCCAGCCAGACATCATGACTTTACTGTTTAGCTAGGGACCCAGGAACCCAGGGCTAGCGGTAAACAACCAGCTCTCCTTTTCTGAACACATAACAACGATCTCCTGACCTTATAGATTCACCCTGTATAACATCAGAAAGATCAGGCCGTATTTTTCTGTGTATGCAGCTCAGCTTCTAGTCCAGTTGCTTGTTATTTTGCAGCTAGACTAGTGCAGGTTTACCAGCTTGTGCTGTCTGACCGCTGCAGACGAGTCAGAATGCAGCAGCACGTCTGGGACTCAGTCAGCCTCAATCAGCCTACATGCTCATGTCACAGCCCTTCTTCACTGGCCCCATATTGTCAGGATTGGTCCCTGTCCTGTCCCTTCTGTATGACAGCTCCCAGTTTTGCCATCCCATTCTCAGTTCCCTGTGTGTTCCCCTCTTCTCTAGGTCTCCATGTGGCATAATAGGCTAAGTGGGTGGCTGGGTATGCCAGGTTCCTGTTTTGTCGTGGGTTTGAGGCTGACCTGAGGCCAGCCTTAACAGTGATTAATGTGTTTTATTTTTTTGGTGCTTCAGGTACTCCTGTGGTGGTGTTTACCCCATGGTCACTGATGTACAGTATTTCTGTGGTTGTTCCTGTGTTGCCCTTTGCTTTTGTCATTTACCTGCATTGTTTTTTACCCTTTGTGCCTTTTAGCTTGTTGAGCTCTGAGAGAGTGGCCGTAACGTAAAACTGAAGATAAATGTATTTACTGTTCAAATGGTGTACATCATGATTTACTATGTGCAATAATTTTTTTAATCTGTACTAATTTCTGCTAGCATTTCTGAGAGAATTGCCATGTTATGCAAGTGTCAGACGCTAGTGGAATTAGCATTCACTTGCGTGAATTTGCATTATGAATCTATTCCATTCAGCTGTTTTATAGTACTTTATTAAGTAGGTGGTTGGAAAATTTAAAGTTCAGAGTTTTGGGTAATACATTGTGATCCGAGGTACTACTAACAATGAATAATATATAGAATATACACGCTTTCCTTCAGATAATCCATGTGAAGAGCACCGGTATCTCTGTGCATTCTGACCAGTCAGATGGTGGCGACACACCAGCTCAGTTTGGTCACACTTTCAGCCCTGTTAGTAATCAGGCCCATGTCACCAAAGGCACAGGTCAGGTACAGGTCACATACATTGCAATGGAAAAGCGCCAGTTTGTGGTAGCAGTTCTGTATGGTTTGATTCTTTGTGGCCATGGAAAGGCGCCAGAAGTCTCACTCTAAAGGCTTCTCATGTGTGATTCCCCCAATGAGAATGATGTACTGAACCACATCTGGCCATCAGATTCCCTCTTTACAAGAAACACCTTAAGCCCCATTTGTTGCAGTCACCCCTGTACTAGCCTGATGCCTCTCTATGTTCCCCAGACGTTCTTGTTGTTGTGGTCAGTGAATAGTCTTATTAAGTTGGGGCTTGTTGAAAGTCATTATGTAGCTCTTTGCTCAAACGCTTACACTTGTGCCTAGGCGTCCATAGGAAGCTCAGCCTTTGCTCAAACGCTTACACTTGTGCCTAGGCGTCCATAGGAAGCTCAGCCTTTGCTCAAACGCTTACACTTGTGCTTAGGCGTCCATAGGAAGCTCAGCCTTTGCTCAAACGCTTACACTTGTGCCTAGGTGTCCATAGGAAGCTCAGCCTAGCTGCACTTGTGAGTTGTTGACTCCTTGACAGCACATTTATTTGTATTACTTGCCTCATTTGTATGTCACTTTGAACAAAAGTGTCTGCCAAATAAGCAAAGAAACAAACAAATAAATCTAAAGTGTCCCCTGCTAAAGGCTTCAGGCACATCCTCATACTAAATGAACAATTATGGAAGATGTAGTATATATAATGCTTGCTTAAAGACAAGATTGTATGTTTTACTTTTTGGTTTTTAATGTTTGAAGTTCATTCATGTAAAGTAAATGAAAGTCGGAAATACACAGACTCACAACAGAGAAATATCATTATCATATTATTTGCAGAAGGTGATGTCATATTACAGCATTTATAGATTTTCTATTAAACCTACTGTTAGTAATATTTGTCAGATTTGCAGAAAATGTTGTACCATCGACACAAAATCAGGGGATACTCTCAAAAGATCAAAGCCATTATTCTCACCATGCACAGATATATACATATATTTCATAACATATTTTACTATTTCATTTTGGCTATTATGTGATGTCAACTTATGTATTAGTGACCAGAATAAAAAATAACAGAAGTAAAAATTTGTTTCAAGGAAGATCTGGTAGCAACAAAACATGATAATACTACCCTTTTGTGTTTTATTTCTAGTTCCACATGTCCAGGAGGACACTGTCAATAGACTTGATAGCCACAATCTGATCTGTCAAATATCTACGGTGAGGAGTTTGGCTGCTGCTTCCCTGAGGGATCACCAGAGGGTGACATGGGCAGCATGTTTCACGTGTGCTTTTATTACTTACTTCTGAGTTATTTGGTGTGTATATACATCAGGGTTGACGGTGAGAAAGTCCATTGTGGTGGTTGATCCTTCTGGATGGTGTGAAGAGGTCCCTCTATCATACCGTTGACCGTTATCTGTGACAAGGTGTCTATTTTCTTTTTCACTTCTGTAATAAGTAAGAAATATTTTTCCAATATCCAACATCCATCAGTCCATACTTCAATACTGTCTTATATGCAACTACATAGATTGAGCTGATAATTACATGTGCAGAATCAAAGGCCTGTTTAAAAGACCTGTGTTTAGTTTCTCTACACAGCTTTCGGCTTACAGCAGTCACAAGACCTCACCCCAACCCTTGCCTCCACTACAATACAAATGTAAAGTGCAACACCCCCACCCTACCCAACTTCACAAGCTGGGGTACACCACCACTTAACCCTCATATGCACTGTTCAATTCGCCAGTTCCATATGCTGCCAGTGGTGGCGGAGTATGTCCCAGGGAAGCACCTTTTGTTGCTGACGCCTTGTCGACTGACCCAGTGGAGAATACATGGAGAATACCCAGAGCTGGGAGGGAGCAGAAATGTGTACTATCTTGCAAGGAGCTGGGAGGGATCAAAAATGTGGACTGTCTGGCAAGGAGCTGGGAAAGAGCAAAAATGTGGACCATCTTGAGATCCCAGTGGCCCAGGTTGGGAAACACTGCTGCAGAAATAAAGGATAAAAAAACAATACTGAACAAATTAGAGAAGAAACAAAAGCAGCAAAAGTCCTACAGAGTGTCCTCAGAAATGTTCAGAAAGGCTGTCCAAAATGCATTAGTCATGCAGCAATGCAAGCAAAGACATACTGAGACCCTGAGTGTTGTGGCCTGAGTGAAGTGAAAGTGCTGCGGAGGTGTGGAAATCAGACTGTGACCCCAGAGAGCATTAGAGATGGCATGGTTTTGAAAATCTATCAGGGTCACCAGATGCAAAGAATGCTACAAAGCACAGTGTGGTGGCCAGACATTGCTTGCAACATTAGGCAGTGTGTGTCATCATGTCGTCAGTGAAATGCTCATAGGCCAACCCGGACCAGAGGGTCACTGTTCACCAGTCCTCAGTTTTCACCAAGCCCAACGAAAATTTAAAGGGGCACAAAACATCATGTAAAACAACGGTGACAGTGATGTACCAGGAGATGGCGCCATGTTCCTACACACTGCAGCTTAAGCAACCACAAGCACATTTAGACTGAGAACCAGGAGCTTCCTCTAACACTGAAGGTGAACTTGTCTTGTTTGGATTTTGACCGGTAGCAGCAGGTGTCCAGATTGGAACCATTCGTGGCAGAGAGTGGCTGTATGGTGACAACTTGGATCCCCATTATGCTAGTTAGGTCAGATGAAGGCCAAAGGGCAGAATAACCCCTACCTCATTTCCAGGAACTGTGGTAGGCAACCTGCACCCCTAGTTAGATAGGTTCAAGAAAGGAGAAAACAAACGTAAATTATGGGAATAAGAGTGGGAAATGCGTATGTTTGTGTTATCTGAATAGGTCATTTGCATTTGATTGTATGAGCATGTAAATGTTGGAAAATTTATATTATATTGGTGAGATGTCACATGAGGAGTAAATATCACATGAATGGGTAGTGATCAGGAGAGATCGGTTGCATTAGATGGAGCCTTAACATTGCTGTGATGGTTATCTTATGTTAATATAAATAAAAGACGATACTGATTATTTAGGAGACAGGCCTGTTTATTAAGCTGTGGAATTTGCCACAGCTTCCACGTCCCAAACCGAGTTTATTTCTGCGAGTGATCGCACTGTGGGGCCACAATTACTCCAACCAGGATCCCAATACAAATCAGCCAAAATAGAATCCGCAGGACGCAGCAGGTCCTAATTCACATAAGAGTGGGAGAGACTGTGACACAAGGGGATCCAAGGACATCTCACAGTTTTCAATGTAGAACTTTTGACAGACCAGTGAACTTAACATCAGAGTCATGGCATCTTCACCATTACACTGCCATTCATCTTGGTACCAATGTAAGAATTGCCAGCCTCTCAGGCAGACAGTCATCAGCTGCTCTTCCAGACATCACTCCTTACGTCCCACCTCCTCCATATCAACTTCGTATTTATTTTTGTGTTCATAAGTTTTAGGTTTACCTATGCTCAGTAAAACCGACAGCAAAAATCAAATATGCCAAATCATGACTAACTGACCAGAACTAAATGTATTTAAACATAATATGTTAAAATATAAACATAATAAAACTGAAATGTAATTGATAATTCCTTATCTTACCTAAAAATAAATGTACATATTGAATCACATTTTGTCCCATTTTCTATTTCCTCTTCTTCCTCCTTTTGTAATAGTCCATGTGCTGATCCTGTAATAATAGAATAGATTCTCAAAATGACAACATTCAGATGAAAAAAAATCAATATTTTAGCATGGTTCCAAACATCCCTAATGGTCAGATTTAAGAAAGCTCTTGGTTATACTGATAAATTCTATATTCAGTTTTTTAAACTGCTTGAAAAGTTACTTGTGTCAGGATCCGTTTCTACTGTGTCTGTCATGTTCCCATTTGGCCAGCAGATGTCTCTAGCCATCCTATCTTCCTCCCTATTCCCAGTCATAATATATAAGTACCTACCGTATATAAGTACCTACCCTTAGCCAGGGACGGATTATGGGTTGTGTGGGCCCCTGGGCAAAATGTTCGCGAAGGCCCCCTGCACGGGCCCCCTGCACCCCAAGGACCCCTGGGCAGCGGCCCCGCTGGCCCGGTCCATAATCCGTCCCTGCCCTTAGCCTAGGGGGTATTCCACAATTTTTCAGTTACAATGCTAAACTTATGAGCATAAAGTTGTGACTATGCTAACTTTGTGCCTAGGCTGAAGAGAGAGTGTTATAGTGTTATGTGTGGCAAAGTAGAAATATTAATGCCCAATTTAAAGGCCTATTATGAAATAGATAGTACAAGGTTGCTCTGTCACTTGGTACCAACTGGTAGAAAGTAAATTACAACTAAGCTAAAGTGTTCAAAAAGCACTGACAAAAGTAGATATCCAAATATTTTTGACATGATAACTGTCCTGAATAGGAACTCGGGAACCCAGAATCTTAATTTCAGGGAGCAGACGCATGGAACTGGAATCAACAGACAGGTTCAGAGTCAACGTCACGGAGCAAGAGAGGTCAAGGGCTGGAGAACACAGAACACGGGAGACCGGCACACTGGGAGAGTTCAAGAGGAATGAGATTGGGAAGGGACCGGAGCAAGCACAGCAGGCAGGACTAGTTAGGACTAAACAGAGGACAAAAAGGACACTGCTTGGTAAGTCTGACTGGCTTCTGGCTATGCAGCCATATGGGCTTGATGCACTGTGTCATGACACAGTACTCCTCTGACCATCATCAAAATTACCTGCCATTTGTACCACAGTAACCCCGCTCTTGTTTCGTACAAGATGGGACAGCCATTGTTCTTACATCAACAAATCTTTGCTGCCTAAAACCCAGTTAGAGGTTTATGTTTTTTTCATCCTTGAACCACTGTAGTACCCATCATGACTAACCATGAGTACTGAATGTTAGCTTACCATCTAATATATCTTCGACCTTAACATGCACAATTTTTATGAGGTGCTTAATATTATTCCCTTTGTGTGGGTGTGATCATAATGTTGTGGGTCAGGTCCCACAGGGTGGGCCAGGAAGATTTTGGCCAATTTGCCAAATAGGTCTTACATATTTTGATCCCAAACATCCACCTTCTGTTTTGAAAGCAAAGACATAAACAGGAAAGAGAAAGAGAAATGATAAAAAAGTGTGTTGCTGGACACAGTGTGCTGAATTACTTTTATGTCTTGACTGCTTTATTCGACCCATGCAACACTGATATTGGCATATTTTTTATTTTTTTAATATAGGTTTGGATGCTGTTCAACCAAATAGTTACTTTAGCATTAGTTCAAATGCAAGAACTCGTGGCCATAGGGGGAAATTAGCTGGAGAACATTTCAAACTGGATTTAAGGAAGCACTTCTTTACACAGCGGGTAGTTAGAGTATGGAGTAGTCTTCCTGA
>JAODKM010000099.1:14736343-14747737 GCA_026780845.1 Petrocephalus sullivani | reverse complement strand
ATTAGTTAAGTTCTCCCCAAGCGAGCTTGATGGGCCAAATGGCCTCCTCTCGTTTGTATAGTTCTTATGTTCTTATGAGACTTCTGATTGGAATAAATGTATTTCCTGCATATCTAGTACATACATGCAATTTTATGTCATTGCAAAATGATATATACGTGATTAATCTTTCAAGTGAACCGTTAATGTAGATTTAAAAATAGTGTTTGCTATCCCTACTTATAATTCCCTCTCTATTTATCATCATCATTTGGAAAGCACTGATATTCAGCATATAATTGCTTTCAAGTAGTTTTTTTGTTAGAAATGACTAATCTGCATCACTAATTTAGGTTCAACTGCTAATCATATGTCAAAATATCCTTTCTTTGTGTTACTACTACATTGATTTGGGGATTAAATGATCAAATATTGATAAGTTTAAGTTTTAATGTTAAGTGCAATTAATTAATTATTTTTTAATTGACTCACAACCCTAGTACAGTATATTTATATGAATAAGCTGTTCTTCACAGGTTTTAATGAAATCATGTTACCTGGAAAACTAAGCACAGGTAAACATATTATAATTTCTAATTCTTTGTATAATTTCAGAAATTGACATTAATTATAGAAAAAAAAACTACTGAACGTTTTTCACTGAAAGTGATGAGAAATACATTTAAGTCTATTAGCTCAGTGACACAGAAAACATTTGCTTCACTGTAGTTCCTTTTATCAACCTAAGGGTGGTGCTGTTTTGCACAATACTCTGGCAAACATTTTTTTAAACATTGCTTCACCTATTGTCTTACTGAAATGTTATCTGTTATGTGTAATCCTGATCAATCCTGCGGCTGACTGATTGGTTAATACAGTTGTTTTGTTCTCATGGGAGTTTTATTTACACAAAAATGGTCTGAGGGCAGAACGAAAAACCATGTAAGGCTGGTGGAAGAAATATCAGCAACATTTCATGACCAATCAAATTGTAGAGGCAGCAGATCCAAGCCATCTGATTGGTTGGTCTCACATCTGACACAAAATCTGATTGGTTATCAGTTTTGTTTTGCCCTCAGAACATTTTTCTGCAAGTTAAACTCCCATGAGCTTGCTTTGTGCCTCCACAGTTGGGAGTTCTATTCCTGTTTCTTCTGCTTGTGTGTATGGAATTTGCATGTCCTCCCCATGTTTTGTGTGTTTCCTTGCGCAGTTTAAAGAAATGCAATTTAGCCTCCCGATGACGTAATGGCTAGAGACCCCAGAAAGGTATGGGTTAGAGTTCCCGGTGACGTTAAAGCACTTTGTAAACCAATGTGTATAAAGATTTATTGATTACATGTATGACAAAAGTTGTTACACAGTATGATTTGGTTGCACTGCCAAAAAATGTTTCATTTTAACATGACTCAACATGACTTTCACTTCACTCTATCCACCAACACTCTTTTTCCTTCAGATTATGATATTGCTCTCAAAACAGAAGATGAATATTTATGAACAGAAATAGCAAATCTATAACCTATTTAGCAAATGGCTGTAAAATCAGAAGCCTGACAACCATGTTTCGAATTAAGGGGGGACCTATGGGGAGCTTAGCTCCCCCTGAAAGCCTCCCCAGAGACATTTAGGGGGACCTCTAAAAGATCATCCACTTCTGTCTTATAGGTTATAGGCCAGTTTTATTAATAGTATAAATATCTCGATGTTGTGTGTTTATTGGCTCATTACGTTCCATTTTCCGGCATTAACTGCCTGCAGTAGTAACAGTGGAATGTTTTTTGCAGTAACCCTGTTACTGAATGTTCTGCCGTTCACTTATGACTTGGGAAGACGTGATGCACAACAGAAAATAGGGCTCCCCAGAAAGCCACTTTGTTATTCAAACCCTGCTGACAGCCATTAAATGCTTATGACCCTCATATCAAAATATTAGACTTCAACAAGATAAAACAAATATTGCAAATTACAATACTTTGCAATGTCTTAAGGCAAAGTGAACCAGGCAACAATGATTCTTTGTCTTTCCCCTCTATCAGATTCCTTGAGATACACTAACTGGATGCTTTAATTTTTTAAACCTTTCATGCAGTTTACAGCCAGGAATACTATTGGTTTCTATTTAAATCTTTTATAAAGCCCTAATTTTAATGCACAACTGAAGTATATTGATATAAATATTATTGTTATCCTAAGTATAGTTTCGAATAAATATCGAAACTATAAAAATTCAATATTGGCTACCGTCCAGCCTTAGCTTTAGCAATGTAATTTTTTTCTACACTTTTCATAGAAATTGGGCAGTCCCCTGGGCCCTCGCTGAGGCCCCCTTGTGGGCTGTGGCCACCTGGTCAGGAGTCACTGATGTACAGGATGTCCCCTGCCTTGTGCTTTCTGTCTCCTAGAATAGGCCCCAGTGCGATTACACAAGGTGCTATCTTGTTTAAAATAACTATATTAACATGAGTAAATCAACACTTTTGCAACGTGGCATGCTTTGTACAGAATGCTCTGTTTAGGTGGATTTATAATAGAATGGTATGTGCGTAACATACGCAAAGTGACACATTTACAGTGGGCGTATATTGGTAATGGGAGCTTTCTTATTACAAAATAAATGAGGATGCATAAATATTTAACATGAGATAACACTGAACAGATTTTTTTTAAAAAAAGCTCCTTTACAGACTAGTGTTAAAAAGAGATGTATTTTATGCGCATCCATCCATTTTCTGTAACCGCTTCACGGTCGTGGGGGGTCTGGAGCCTATAGGCGTAAGGCAGAGAACAACTAAGGATGGGGTGCCAACCATTCCTAGGAATTTTATGCCATTTGTAAGACAGTGTGCCATGATTGACTTAGTTGACACACCACAATGAAATGTGTCCTTTGCATTTAACCCCTATGTAACATCACAGTTGGCAGATAATTCAGCACACAGGGAGCAGTACAGTACCCTGCTCAAGGTACCTTGTCAGGGAATCAAACCAGCAACTTTCTGATCACAGGTGCGGTTCCCTAACCATTTAGCCACCACTGCCCTCTGTACATATATACAGCAATAAAGAACCACTCATGCAAAATCTTAATTGAATTCATGGATTTCTATCAGGTTCAGTTTTTATTGTGTTTTCCTGTGGTTGGTATTGTGGCCAATTACATTGTGACAAACAAGTAATGTGGATCTCATCAATGATATTGTTTTTGCCACGATGTCTTATCAAACTTGCAATTATACTGGTCAAGGACTAGACATTGGTTTTGTTCCATAAACACAGATAAAGACAGTGATGAGCCCACACAACTATAATGTGTCAGCACTATAAAATAAAGTTATAAAAACTGGTGCTGGGGATTATATGACAAAGTATATATCAGAACTGCCGGGGGTGTCTAAGATACTCCATTAGTCACTCCATTAGTCGTCTGAACCAGCAGACTGAACCTTTTTTTTGTCCCAGCCATAATTACAAAACTGTAATTGTATGCAGGTTCTTAATAGAATCAGTCTTGTATTTCTAGTACATTGTGGCCAGAGAGGGTAAAGAAGATTCATTGCGTCCTGGTCTCCCACCTGCTTCTCCTGGTGTATAACAATGCCTTATGGAGTGTCCTCTGTTGAAAGCACCATACCAGAGAATCCAGAGTCCATTCCTGCTGAGTTCCACAACTTCCTCGATGTCTTCAGCAAGTCATGGGCTTTGGGACTGCCCCCACATTGTTCCAGTGACTGTGCCATTGATCTCCTGGAAAATGCTCCCCTCCCAAAGGGATGCCTGTTCTCATTGTCCCAGCCAGAAGAAGAGGCCATGAATGCATACATGAAGGAATGTGAATAAGGTATAATCCAACCTTTCACTTCCCCTCTCACTCTACTTTATGAAAAAAAAAAGTATGGAGAGAGGGGCGGAGGGAGCCCTTAAATTTGATTCCTCCGGCCCTAGACCAGCTGTGAGATGGAAACCTCTTCACCAAGCTCAACCTACACAGTGCCTATATAATTTCGCATTAGATGGGGTGATGAGTGGAAGACATCTTTCATCACCGTCATAGGACAGTATGAATACCATGTGATGCCTTATGGTTTGGCTAATAGTCCATCCATTTTCCAGTTTTTTATGAACGAGGTCCTGGCTGGAATGATTAACCAATTTGTGATCGTCTACATTAATGACATTCTGGTGTACTGGTCTTCTCCAGCACAGCATATCCAACATGTCTGGCAGGTGCTGCAGAAGCTGTGAGATCATCACCTGTTCATGAAGGGGAAGAAAAGCGAGTTTGACCCTCATGTCCCTCAAGCTCCTGGGTTACCTGATTCAGCCTGGTTTAGTGGCTATGGACGAAGAGAGGGTCAAAGCAATTCATGAGTGCCCGCTGCTCTGAAACACCCAAGAGCTGCAATGTTTCATGGGTTTTGCTAACTTTTACAGCAGGTTCATTTGGGGTTTCATTTCGATGGCCGCCCCCCACACCTCTCTTCTTTAAGGTACATGATACAGTGGGTTCTTGAAGCTAAAGAGACCTTTTTTTAATGGAGGTTGAAGCACCAGAGGTTGGCATAAGAAACATCCTCTCACAGATTCAAGGGGAGTCTGGGCACTGCCATCCCTGTGCCTACTTCTCAAAGAAATTCTCTCCCGCAGAGTATAATTATAACATGGGAAAATGGAGCTGTTAGCAATCAAGCTTGGTCTGGAAGATTGGCATCATTGGCCGGAGGGGACTAAGTATCCCTTTGTGGCGTTCACCATAACCTGGAGTACATCCAGAATATAAAAAGACTCGATGCTCGACAAACCCACTGGTTTGTCTCATTTGATTTGATTTTAAAGTTTGATGGATTGAGTAAATGATATGGAGGAATTTGGAGCTTCCTGCCCTGAGTCTGCCCAGCTTAAGTCTTCCACCCAGCACCTATCAGGTCTACTCCAGCCTTTACCAGTGCCTTCATGTCCCTGGTCACATATTACTCTAGACTTCATTACTGATCTTCCATCTTTCCAGGGGAACATGGTCATATTCACTATCCTGGATTGTTTTTCGAAGATATGTCAACTGGTTCCCCTTCCCAAACTACCTACGGCTAGTTAACTAGTTGACCAGTTGGTGACTTGGGTTTTTTTATATTTCAGCATTCCAGAAGACACCATCTCTGACTGAGGACCTCAATTTGTCTCGTGGGTATTCTGAGCCTTTTATTCCAAATTGAATATTGCGCTGATTGCCCTGCGGTTGCTGAGCCAGAACCATCCCATGGAGTGGGCCTGATACCTTACAAACTTACAAAATCAGCAAGGGGTCAAATACCTATTTCCTCCACTGTATATTTTCGGTATATTTTTTTGTGCAAAGAAGTATACAAAGAGCTTCACGAAAAGAAATATTGTATATCTAATGTAAGTTGTTTGTGACATTTCATCATAAAGAGACTAGACAGAGCACGATGATATGCCAGGTCATGAAGTAGGTGAAACATCAGTAGTACAGCAAGCCACAGAACTAAGAGAATACTGAAGGTCAACCGACATTCAGTTCTTAGAAATGATTGCATGTTGAAGGTCACATGACTTGTGGTTAATCTCTATAAAAGAGATTAAGCTATCATTGGATGAGGAAGGCTGAGTTGTACAAACACTGTATTGAGCATGCTAATTTGTGACACTATAATCTCCAGCTTAAAAAGAATTTCAACTAACTAAATTTGCCTGTTGTTTTATTGGATCTGATAAAAGAATTGCTATGACCATCCTTAACTAAGTACCGGCAAGTAAGCGGATTAACTGGAGGAAAGTATAAAAATTGGGCCAAAACGCTTCAGATTGAACATCATTTCTCTGTCCATAAATGTCTCATTTAGAATTTTTTTTCATGAAAGTAAAGGATATGTCTTATTTGTTTTACCAACCTATTCCTTGTCGTTATTTATTTCCAAAACTGCACTGAAATTAACCATAGAACTGCAACAATTTTTCAGCACTCTTTAGCTAAAATATTGTTGAGATTCACTCTCAATTTTCTCACAGAAGCCTCTAAACTAGTTATTAAAAGTAAACCATGAAAAAATATGTATTTCAGGAGAATTTATTGCGAGTTCCAGTGAAGATCACCTGGAAGTGAAGCCCCCACTCATCTGGTCGGGGGGGGGGGTTCCGTTATTGCTGTATCTCAAATACCGTTAATGATATCACTGATTGTGTCTTTATTTGGTCTCAAAATAAAACATTCTGACTTATTAAATCTAACATGGATCAATCTCCAATTTTTATCTGCCAGTGCCTGCCATTAAAACACGAACATGTAATATAAGACATAAGCCTGGGCCAGGTGCCTGGGGCCAGCCCCACCACCTTTCTCGTGGAACTGCTTTCTCTGACCTTCAGCTGGCAAACATAACAAACATACAGCTGTTATCACAAGCTGAAAACTAGCATTACAGAAGGTCGAGCCTTTTGATCATAACGTTCATCCCCTAACCTCCAGACCAGCTGCCTTCTGGATCACCAGGTTTCGCAGCCTTTTTTTGACCCCTAAACCCAGCTTATGTTTCTTTTTGTTTATTTACTCATCTAAATTCAATCATACACCGTTTTCATTAGCGATCATTGGATTAGAACTTTGGAGATGTTCACTGGTTTAAAAAGGTAATCACAGAAGAGGCCACCAGATATCTAATTTACCTGTGAAGAGTCTTGATTCTATGACGAACAGAGAATTCTGTTTTGACAATGTGGTTCTGTGTAGTGTACGGCATATAAACTGCAGTCTTTTCAAAGTACTTTAAGATGGATCTGTTGTATTTCCAATGCCTGCTTACAATTATAGTAAAAAGTTACTATTCTATTTGGGGTAATTCATACACAGGGACCCTATGTACTGATGGCTTTTTGCATATCGTTTTTTTCAGTTGTTTTTCAACCAAGTTAGTGAAATACAGAGTGACTTCTTGCAGCTGCAGTTTTCCCAAGGTTAGTCTTGTGGGGATTTGAGCGGTGGGTGCTTTCTCACCACATTACAGGTGTATATGTATGGAACTGCTGGGGGCGGTGTTGCTGGTTCTGGTTAGGATTGGTGGTTGTTCTCTCACTGGAACAGAGAACAGCTCATACAGTAGTACTACAAAGCCCCTCCTTCAGGTCTGTACAAAACACCATTCTTTGGAATAGGCTTTCTTGTATCTTATTTCTTGATATTTAAGTCCTCTCATTCATTCTGTTTAGCTAAACTCCTGTTCTTGATTAAAAAAAAGAGAAAAAGTTTTTCATCCTTTAATTTGCTTCTGGATGGGTCATCTGTCACGATTTAAAACTTGTGCAGAGAAGTGCTTTTTCGGCCATAAGACCTTATGATGTTGACTGATGGACAGAAAAGAGAATGGGTATCTTGGCCAAGAATGACTGAAGACATAAGGATAGCTTCACAGTTGGAGCTGTAGACTGTGTGCTTCCTGGGAAGCGGCAGAGAGCAGACGGAGTAGAGCAGAGGAGGCTCGCTGAGACAGCAATGGTTACAGAGCAGAGGTACACAGAGTACTGCGTGGAGAGAGATGTGCTGGATGAAGAGAGGCTGGAGGAAGTTGCCCAGAGACGGACACCTGCAAAGAAATTTCTCCTAAAAGATCACCTCAAAAAGTCACTGAGGTAAGCGTGTAAGAGTGTAGCTTTGGAATGCCAATGGAGATTACAAATCATCTTCTGGAATCATTAAAAGCTTTGCTCAAAGGTAGAAGTATATTTAGAACTAGAATACTAATAGATTTTAGTTTAAATAAAAAAAATAATAATTTTAGCGTGCTGGGACATGTATCACGATCTGTGCTAAACAATGCAATTCAGGGCATGTTTCTTCTTCGGCTGTCACTCCGGGCAATGACACCAGTCAGAAATACGGTTTCATATCTGTAGCGACCATTACGTAGGATTACTTTACTTGGAAAACTATGGCCTAATTTTTGTCCTTGTGACTGACTGAGCATTTACACTGTACAAAGTTCACATTCAGCCAACAGGAGGCCTTCTAAACATCTAGACTGTAGAAGACTATGGCTTGGAGAAGTTAAACTCCTCATTTAAGTGCTTGTCAGGGTTTTCCACCATTACAGTAATGGCAATAGCTGCCTGTTGGTTAAGGCAATTTTTATGTTTTTTTTCTATAATATCATATGCCTTCCTTTTATTTGCAGTATCTTTAAACTAAACTGAGTCAAAATAGTTACAGCATCATATTGAAACCAGTACAGTCAACCCTTCCACGTCCTGGGGGTTAGAGGTGCAGATCCCCCCTGCAATCAGGAAAAAACACATAGAATTCTACGGTCCACTTGGCAAGTGAAGTGAAATTAAGAGAAACAAGAAATGTGGGATACAAAGATCACTCAGAGATCACTGCAAGATATCATGTGAAAGCAGGCATGGAGTGGGACTCGCTTTTCAGCCCAGGAGTTTACTGGCCAAGACCAGCTAATTTTGTTTTTGTTCTTGGGGAATTTTGATAAATGATACCACTGTTCACGTTTTATCCCGTGTGTTTGTTATATTGTGTGTGTGTGTGTGTGTGTGTGGAAAAACTCTCTGATTATTATTCTGAAGCATTGTTGTAAAATTTTAAAGTTGTCAAATTATTTTGTTTCTGACCGGCACCACAGCTAAATGGAATTCTCTGGACTGGCCGCTCCGGGGACTGTGTGAGAGGTCACCATAGACACACTTTGTGTCCTCCAAACCAGCACTGTGCATATCATTTACGCATGTATATGTTACTAAACTTTTTGTGCGTCATCGCCTGGCCTTCATGTGCCATCTGTGGCTTTCGCAAAACTCCTAAGGTGGAAGAAATCACCTTAAAGGGTGATTAATATTAATGCCAATTTTTTCACAGTTTTTTTTTACAGCTTTATAGTCAGGATTGCAAATGGAAAAGAAGACAGGATAAAGAAAACATATATATATATATATATATATATACATTCTCGCCTGCCTTGTACAATTAAATGCCATACATCGAATGAAAAGCCTTTCTGCTTTTTTTTATTTAAAAAATTATTATATTTTTCTGACTCAAAAAGCCCGTGGCATGCAGATTTTCAAAGCTCGCTAAGGACCGAAAGCAAAAGTGATGGATTCTGCTGTAGTTATACAGTTAACAATGATGCAGTTAGAAAACATCATTTGCACGAAGTTGTACCTAGTAGGAAGATAAAAACTGCAATGGAAAATTTTACACAGCTATCGTCCTGGAGGACATATGGGATGAAACGGCACACAGCACAGCTAATGTCTTCTTTCCATCCTTCCAAACACACCCTTCATCTCCCTGTAATCACCCCTCTGGCCCTTTCCTTTATCCACTGCTGCACTTTCTCTTCTCCCTCCTTCTCCTCATTTCCCCACTCAACACATCTTGCCCCAACCCCCCCCCCCCCAGCTGCTCTTTTCAAAGGCTGAGATGCAGTGTGGTGAGCTGCCTGCCCGTGCTGTCCTGGCTGCCTAGCTACTCCATCAGGGACTATGCCTTGGGGGACCTGATGTCCGGCGTCAGTGTGGGCATCATGAACCTGCCGCAGGGTGAGCCCGATTCCTGCTCGTATCGTGGGGAGAGAATGAGGAGGTATGATCCCACTCATTCCCCATGTAGCTCCACTGATACCAGCTATATACTAAATACTGCAGACAGTAAGCACAGGAAGTGACTGCGAACACTGCGTATATTTGCTCACCATTGAATTGTTATTCATTTAATGTTAAAACATGTATAATAAATATCCACATTCAATATTTATGGTACCTTGGTCATATGTGTACCCTGTCATTTTGATCATCTGAAATGGCTATAAAATGAACACAGGGAACATTTCACACTCCAAACACGTATGGGTCAGACAGCCATTGTTTAGGTGATTAAACATTTTCCCTGTGTTCCAGAAGGGAGCCCCAGCGGGACTGTGTGGTGAAGCCAAAATGACATCTGCAGTGTTTCCTTGCTCCTGCAGGCATGGCGTACGCCCTGCTGGCCTGCGTGCCCCCAGTCTTTGGGCTGTACACATCCTTCTACCCTGTGCTAGTTTACTTTCTGTTTGGAACATCGCGACACATTTCCATAGGTGAGCAGCTAAATTCCAGTGCCCAAAAAATCTACACTCGAAATTCATTAGACTTATTAATATTTCCTCTCGTTTGGTTAGCTATAACTGATTCATTTACGTGAGACCAGATACCTGTTTTAAACAAAGCATATACTGTATAATGTCGTCAACAAAATTTTTAAGGCCATTGGTAAAATTTTGATCTTTACATCTGGTTATTGCATTTCATTAATTGGTTTTGTAGTAGATGCTCTTACATGATGTGCTGTCCTTTAGGCAGTAGACATGTGCTTAAAATGTGAATAAACACCTTGACTATTGCGTGTGTGTGTGTTCCTGTATTTTTGATTTTTAAATATTTATTTACTTGTTTGTTTGTATGTTTGTTTATTCTGTTTGGGTGTACTCTTGTATTTTGATTTGTGTATGTGTTCGATTTTTAAATATTTATTTACTTGTTTATTTCATTTGTATGTGTCTTGTGTTCTGACGCACGTGTGTCCTGTTGCGTTCAGGCACATTTGCAGTGATCAGCATAATGGTGGGCAGTGTCACAGAGCGTTTGGCCCCCAACAGAGACTTCCTCATTAATGGCACCAACGGTACTGTGGATGTGGATGTAGCTGCCCGGGACGCCCACCGAGTTAACGTGGCTGCCACCACCAGTGTTCTGGGAGGGATCCTCCAGGTGTGCCCAACACCGCTTGGCATCCATCTACCCATTTCCATGACTGCTTACCCAGTTGTCTGGAGCATATGCCAGCACTACGGGTAATTTAGAGCCACTGGATTGTGCTGTGGGAGAAAACTGGAACACGCAAAGAGAACTGAGGGTGCATACAGAGCCAGGGCTTCCATTTACTTCCAGAAAGAAGAACCAAATATCACACTAGCAAATCCTTTCACCAATTAGACACATGCTGCCCGCAGAGATGCTCACAGCTTGTCTGTCAAACTGAGCTGCTCCCCCCCTCCCTGCAGGTGCTCTTAGGCCTGGTGCGCTTCGGCTTCGTAGCGACATACCTGTCGGAGCCGCTGGTGCGGGGGTACACCACGGGGGCCACTGTGCACGTCGTCGTCTCTCAGCTGAAGTACCTGTTTGGCGTGGCCCCCCGGCGCTTCAGCGGGCCCCTCTCCCTGGCCTACGTCAGCATCCCGGCACACGCTCACCCCCCCACATGCCCTCTCTCCCTCTGTACTCACTTATTTCCTAGAATAGACAGTTGCTTTCAGCATTCTGATAATGAAGACCTTCATATGATGTCATCTACTTAGATTTCCAAAAGGCTTTTGATGTTGTCCCCCACAAGAGGCTCTTACTTAAACTCGAAGC
>JAODKM010000099.1:14709368-14736243 GCA_026780845.1 Petrocephalus sullivani | reverse complement strand
GTTCTCCCCAAGCGAGCTTGATGGGCCGAATGGCCTCCTCTCGTTTGTATATTTCTTATGTTCTTATGTTCTTATTAAGCAGCAAACGGAAGACAGCACGTCATAAGGCCTGTATACTCTGGATATTAAGGCTGCTCCTCATGCTTACATACATCCCTGTCCTCCTTTTGGCAGACGCTGATTGATATATGCTCCCTGCTGCCTGAAACCAATGTATCTATCCTGGTAATTGGAGTGATATCCCTTGTGGTTCTGATATCCGTGAAGGAGCTGAACTCCGCCTACAGCCACAAGCTGCCCCTGCCTATCCCGATTGAGCTAATTGTCGTAAGTCTCCCGTTTCGGCCCTCACACCTTCCGTCTGCCTTATTACTCATTAGCTGTGGACATATGGACATTTTCCAGGCCAGAAATGTTACTTAAATTGCGGCCGGAGGAAGAGCTGCTTTGAATATTTGCTTCTTGAACTGACTTTTGATAAAACAAAGTGGGTTGAAGAATGGCCTGCTTTTGTGATGTACAGTCAAAGAAAATGTTTAGAGCTATTCCTCTAGCCAGTGAGTGTATATTTGCTCAGAAAAAAAGCACAATTTAATATCACAGAATCAAACTAACAAGAATTTCTTCTGTTCTCCAAAAAGTTGCTATCTTGCTGAATGGCTTGAAGGACTCAGTTCCCAGACTTCTCCTTCGGGACACCACAGCTACTCCGTGTATATGTTAAACTTTACCACCTCAATTAATCACATAGTTAAATGACTCAATGAGGTATTGCTGAACAAAACGTGGTATGCTAGTGGGCAGATGGTTGCTGCAAATAATGGAGCTACTTTAGGGGAGGTTTCAAATTGGTTAAGCTAACATACTTTGACAAATATAATATTATAGTTTTACACCAAAATCAACATTTGCTTTGACTGCCTAAGACTTTGGTACCATACTGTACATTTCAGAAGCAGAGGGGCAGGAACCATGATAATATGCTTTGTAACTTTGAATACAAACATTACAACCACACACACACATATGCACACATACACACGTTAGTGTTCCTATCACTATGGGGACTCTCCATTCATATCTATGGGAAAAACACTAATCCCAGCAATGACAACCTTATCCCCAACCCAGCCCTAACCTTAACCATAAGTAACCAAACAAAATACAAGACTATTGACATTTTTAGTTTTTTGATTGCAATCACAGATTTTTTAGAAATTGTCTCCACCGCATTAAAATAAATGGTTTTTATCACATTGTGGGGGCATTTGGTTCCCACTATATAATCTATACATAACCCCCGCCACACACACGCACACACACAGATGCACGTACGTATCACACTTTGAATAAATGCTTACATGCACATAGTTAGCATTTCGAAGACTGTGCTTATTAACTGTAAAGATTAATTGTTCATATTTAGTCACATTAGGACATTATTTTCTGCATTTCTTTTGCTCCAGGTTTCTGTTTCACATTAGGCTGGATATTAATCCAAAATCTCCACTTGTGCAATCAGTATGGTCATGGATATCCACCCAGCAATGGAGCTTTTCATTCATTCTTATGAAATCGCTAGGAAAAAAGGCTATAATAGACTTAAAAGTATAATAAACTGTGTCCAGGAATTTTAGATTTAACATCTGCATATGTTTGTCATACAGATTGTGGCAGCCACTCTGATTTCATTCTATGCTGATCTGTCAAGCCGCTATGACATTGATGTTGTGGGGGAGATTCCAAGCGGGTGAGTACTCACTGAAAGATTTAATTAGACCTGGTTATACTCGGCTTCATATTAAATATACTGCTGAACATTACTGAATGGGCATCAGTAGCTTGATATTGGAAGATGAGGCAACAGGAATTGGAGGGACAACTGAAATTCCATACTGTGGTCCACATACAATAGACACCTTATAAAATTACAGATTTGGTTTGGGCATATTTCGGTCAAGCTGTAAACTAAGCCCACCTACCTCAGTTTGCCCCCTTGAAGCTTCCCCTCTAATCTGAGCCATCTTTTGGGCCTCCTGTTTCCATGCACACAGGTTGAAGCCAGCCAGTGTCCCTAATGTCAGCATTTTCATGGAGGTGCTTGGGGACGCTTTTGCCATCGCTATCGTCAGCTATGCCATAAACATGTCACTGGGCAAAACCTTTGCTGTCAAGCATGGCTACAAGGTGGACAGTAACCAGGTACATCTTTGACACAAGTGCTATATGGATGAAGTACAGTTAGACCTGCAATGGGTTGGCTTGGCAGGGAATAACCCGTGCTGGCTTCTAGGATAGGCTCCTGATCCCCAGTGACCCTGCATAGCACTAGCAAGTGTGGAAAAACTGAGGGATGGAAATGCAGTAAATAATGGTGTCTCTGGTATGTCATGGTCTGGTATGGTGTCAATGCTGAGCACTGTTACTCTCTCGATCTCCCGCATGAATTAAAGCCTGTGTTCAATCTTAAATCACAGCAAGTGATGCAGGCTCGATAAAGGATGGAGGCCAAAGTGGATGTTGAATTAAAGGAGCTTAAACTGAATAGACTATTATAAGCTGTTTAATTGCTATAGCTGATTTCAAAATTGTTCACTCACTGTTCCCTATATATGAAAACTGGTGTCGTTCACTGCATAGGGAATTAGTCAACAAAATAGCATGATGGTTTTGAATGCTGTATTCCAGTATGCTCTGTGCTGGTAGCCTAGCAACCTATTATATTTGAAATTAGGAAAAAGCCTCAATTTGCAGTTCAACGTGAGTATTTTTGAGTGCACAGTGTAGTGAGTCAGATTTACAGATTTAAGAATTCCAACAGTAGTGCAGAACAGCCGACACATTATAAAGGTACAAATAGAGGTACATGGTGAGTCTTTGATTTGTACCTGTTCACTCATGATGAGGGAGCAAAGCTTGAGGGTCAGAATGAAGATTCAGGCATTCTCCCAACTGAACCTCCAGCCATGAATTTCAAACCAATGATCTTCCAAATACGATTTGGTCTGATCTTCCATAGACTTGAGGAAGCCTGCACACTTACTGATCATCTCACCTCTCCACCCTCTCACTCACATACCAGCCCAGCTAACCACACAGTCTCCAAGATCCTAAAATGAATCCCAGGCCAACCCATTTTAGAACCTGTTGTATTCTGTATTAGCAAGCTTCAGCCATCTATCTATTTCCCCTCTTCCATAATCGTGGTGAGCTTGAAGCCTGACCCAGGAAGCTCAGGGCATGGCGCCCCCTGGAGGGGATGCTGGCCCATCACACACAAAAAATACAGACATTATTTAGTTAGATTTTATATGAATTGTATAATTAACTGGTTTTCTTATGGAAACCAATCCAACATGACCCACATGCAAATTAAGTAGACTATGCAGTATTCATTAATACTTAGCACAAAAAAAATTATAATGCTTATGTGGAGTCTGCACATATGACCCTGCTCTCAGAATCACGTTAACTTTAAGTGATAGTGTCCTGACACTTATGTTCAAGATTACACACCTTCACATTTAACAGACTTGTTAAATTGCTTAACAGAATTTATAGCTGTGCCATAACCCTTGAATTGAGTGAACAACCTTAAGGTGAACATGTTGCAGAACAGATCATTTAAAATCAAGTGACCGAGCTTCATCTGTGTAATAAATCAACCTAACATTAAGTGAGCAGGCCTCAACTTTGATAATACATATTTAATATTTTGTAACGAATGAAAATGCTTAAATTATTGTTGATGAATGCATTTTATCGATAGCACTTATCAAAGTACTGCGTTGACAACAATTCTTTTAGAAGCTTGAAGAGCCCAGGAAGTTGACATTTATTTGCAGGTAAATGGTGCATGAATTGATGTATGGTAAACAGAAAATAATGCATGCTATGCTGTCTTACAGCCATAGGATGTCTCTGAAGGGAGTTCCCATTTGTGTTGCCTTGCTTGGACACAGTCTTGAGAAGCCGAGTCTTCTGTCTTCTGCCTCCTTCGGTGTGTCCTCCAGGTGGAGCTCTAACGCATGCTCCCCTCTGGCCCCTACTCCAACTCTCCATGCAGGAGCTTGTGGCTCTGGGTCTCAGCAATGTGGCGGGAGGGCTTTTCCAGTGCTTTTCCGTTACCTCCTCCATGTCCCGCAGCCTGATCCAGGAGAGCACGGGGGGGCAGACACAGGTGAGACACATTTTGGCCATCTCACTTCTGCCCTAGGCTAGGCTCTGGTATTGGGCCATGGTAGGCCAACGGCCCCTCTGTCTACTAATTGATGCACTTGTCACCTCTGATGTGCACTTTTGTGTTTCATGGTGGGCACTGTCAGGTGGCAGGGGCTATTTCTGCTCTTGTGGTGTTGATTGCTGTGCTGAAGCTGGGGCCGCTGTTTGAGGAGCTCCCCAAGGTACATCTCTCCTTGTTTCCCGTAGTGCCTCTGATATGAATAATAGCTGTGACTAATGCGGTTTCCTCATTTGTCTGCGTATCCCAGGCAGTCCTGTCCACCGTCGTCTTCGTCAACCTAAAGGGCATGTTCAAGCAGTGCCAGGATATTCCCGTGCTGTGGAGAAGCAGCAAACTGGACCTGGTACAGGGGAAGCACGCTTACCAACCAGTATTAACTGAAAGAAAAACAGATCTATGAGAGCCACAGTTTGTGCTGATCTGTATTCAGTGTTAATTGCACTGCACTTAGGAATGCAATTTATGAACTGTGAAAAATGGGACACCCACATTAGTGTTTACATGCACACAGAGTTCCTATGCAGTATATATGTATTATATAAAAATATCTGAGTTTACTAATTAATGTTTTTAATTAAATCAGTCATGCAATTTTATTGTCAGCACCAGAAAACTGAATAGCCATGTCCCAAATGAGTGAGTGTGTCTGTGTCTCTAGCAAGAAATGTTGATGTAGGCCACCATGTAATTTACAACACTCACAACAGGAAAATGCTCATTTTTAGCTGATTGCCCGTCCCAGATGTTGAAATCAGTGATATTCTGATTCGTTATCAGAATCTGAAGTTCAGAATCAGGACCAATCCAGGCAATTTTTAATTGATTGATATTGGCAACCACAGCCAGATCCAAAGCCCAGTGTATTTAATCTCCCACGTCCGCCTAATTTACAACAGTTGCGAAGGTTCTATCACACGCCGCAGTAAGCCTGAGGCACTTGGCTTGAAACTACAAACTATCAAGATGTCAGCCGTGAGGAACTGGAAACTCAGAGTAGCTCCACAGCAACCTATAATATTTGCAAAGCCATCCTTTCGAGAGAAGATAGCAACAGAGGATCAATTAATACAGTGTACAATTTTTCGCCCTCCCAGCTTCCAGCCAATCAAGGACTCTGAATACCTGGCATGGGTCTGCTGGTAGCTGGGAGAGAACAAAAATATGGACTCTCTGGAGGACACTTGGGACCGGGTTGGGAAACACTGATTTAATACAACAAATCTAATTAGACACTTGCAGAATCATCTGCAAGAAGAATACTGTAAAATCGTGAGGTTTGCTCAGGAGAAGAATACACCGGCACCTAATGTATGTGTATATAAATTTTAATATTTATTCAAAAATCACATCAGTAGTCAGAATGGGCAGATATAAATATTGAATGGATTGGGGTACCAAAAAAATTAGGAATTGGAACATCCCTGTAGTTTAACTGGTTGGCTAAGGATCCCAAATGTGAACGGAAAGCAAAATGCAAAGTAGCTCCTCCTGATTTTGTTGAGCTCAATGTTTCCCTGGGTCAACCAGGGAGGGGCTTATGTTCCTCTTCTGTGACCAATCACAGTCTTTAATGTTTGACATCACCACATTATTTAAAATCAGTGTTTTCTATTAAGCGGCAAGATGCACAGATTTCTACTCTTTCATTGTGTGCAGCTTTTGTCAAGGGATAGGTCATAGATACAAGACATAGGAATATGCTGTACTGAGCTAGGTAAGGGTGTGTATTTAAGTATTGATGGTGATGATGACGACAGTAATAACAAAAAGGCTTGAAGTAGCAACCTTGCAATCACAAGCACAGAGGCTTAGCCTGCAGAGCCACACATCACTCTGGTGTGGTGGCTGCATGGCTGGAAGCCTTGAGTTGGACTGATGTGGTGATGTCATACGATGAAGACTGTGATTGGTTAAAGAAGTGAAACACAAGCCCTTTCCTTGTTGCCTCGGGGGCATGTCGAATTTGGAAAAATAAGGATGTCTATGCAGGCTATGTGTAAAGTTATTCAACATTTCAGACATCAACGAGTTTTAGCCACATGGCAGGTAGAAGCATTGCTGTCGCTTTGTAGCCAGGGGCAGATCCTGGCAAGGGGAAGATGGGATATTGCTTTAGATGGCATCTTCTGGCAGGGTATCAGCTTAGCAAACTGCTATTTCCACCCCCACCACCATAAAATTAAAGTGTGTAGGACACTTGTGCATAAACCTGGCTTGGTGTGTCTGGACTTTAGAGCGAAATGTCTGCAGAAATAGCCATGTGCTTTCTTGTGCTCTTTTGTGCCAAAGTGCTTTACAGGCTGTGATGCATTGCCCCACCCTGGACAGTCCAGGGGTGTGTGCCATTCCTCTGAATTCTCTTCCCAACATGCAGCTGGTTTGGCTGGTTACCCTGGTGTCCACCCTACTTCTCAACCTGGACCTGGGCCTTGCCACGTCCATTGCCTTCGCCCTACTGACTGTAATCTTCAGGACCCAACAGTGAGCCTTCAGACTTTCTATTTACATTTGTGTCTAGCTTTCAGATTTGTGAGCCTGTCAGCTTGCCTCTAATTTGGAACAAAGCTATAGGAAAAAAGTGAAGCTATTTTGCCAATGAGGAAATTAATGAAGAGGCAAATTATTACAGAAATGATAATGAGGCCTCCTTTGTCTGGCATCTCTCTTTTCTGTTTCTGTTCATTTTTTTGTGTAGGCAGAGTAGTCAACCCCTGAAGGGCTGCAGTCAAGCAGATTTATCGGTTCTCTTTACACCGGGGACTGTATGAAAGTCCAACAAAGAAATGTAACCGATTCGGTGAATCCTGGAATGAGGCGTCTTTAGAACTTGTGTTCTCAAATCTTGTGTTAGAAAAATCTGTAATTGTCAATTGTATTATGTGGGCTATTGTAATTGATTATTTTTTGTTTTGTAATGAAATTTGTTGTTTCAGTGCTGTTATGGTAAACATGCACCCTGGAACAGTGCATTGTCTCGTTTTATAACTTTGGTGCATGTAAGTGAGCCTTTGACTGGACGGGCTCAGAGGGTGTTGTTGTGTGTTGTTGACCTTGGGATTTCGTGGACTCTTCTCTGGGACTACCTTTGCATAGCAGGGCCTGGTGGGAAATGTAGATGGATCACATTTTCTGCCACATGGCGAATGTGCATGCCCCTTTTGGATGCTTTGAAATTGTTGTCATATCCTTTATTGTTAGCGGTTTGCAGTTTTAAATGCAAGGTTCTCTGCAGAATTTTGAATGTGCGGTTTGCTGTTTAGTGTTAGTTAGAATTTAGGACAATCGAAACTCTGTTGTTGGAAGCATGTTGAATATAAAGAGGAAATATGTTTAGCTGTACTGAAGCTGAATGATTTGTCATGCCATGTTACACAGAATAAATATGAGCAACATTAATCTTTATCTTGTGAAGGACAATAAAACAACAGGCGGAATTCAGTCTTTGCTCATTATTCATCTTTCTCTATGTCTCTCTTTTTCCCTCCTCCGGCTCAGACCAAAATATTCAGTCCTCGGGTGGCTGCCAGGCACAGACATCTACCTTGATATAGACACATATGATCAGGTGAGCCACGTGGTCCCATATCTAGGAATAATGTGAAGGTGTGAGGTGGTCGTGCTGCGTTGGAGAATGACTAAAGCAAAGGATGTGAAAAAGGACAGCAGTTTGCAGGGGGGGGGTTTGCCCGACTGATGCCCTGTCTTGTTTTATCTTGTTTTTTCCCTGCAGGTGAACAAAGTTCCAGGCATCACCATTTTCCGTTCCTCCAGTACCATTTATTTTGCCAACGCTGAGCTGTATCTCGAGGCCCTGCAGGAGAAGGTCGCTTTTTTGTCTAATTGCAGCCGTCAATTATTAATGTAGCAATTTAACACAGCTGTTCTTTATTCTTGTCTCTGTTGTTGAATACACTGACATAACGGTGTTCTCTGTTTCGAGCAAAGCAGCGATAGCAGTGCTTGGGTGTGGGTGACAGTGAAAGGGAGCCGCTGCAGTAGTGACAGCAGCAATGACTGACACACGGCAGCCGCTAACTCCAGCTTGTCACGGCTACACACAGAGTGGCGTCGACTTTGCAAAGCGGCTGACCCACAAGAGGAAGCTGGTGGCAAAGCTCCAGCGACAGAAGAAGAGGGACGAGAAAAAAGCAAGGAGAGCAGCTAAGAAACAGGTGCGAGGAAGCAGGTACACCTGCAGATGTCTGACGCCATTGGGGCTGAGCAGGAACACCAGTGTGGACCAGTGTCCAGGGCGAATGTGTGGGATTGTGGTTGAGAGGTTCTGGTTCTTCATGCCAACCTTCCTGCCTTCTCCTTCTCCCATCACCAAGAAAAGGGTTCTTAATTCAAGGCCCGGAACACTATTTTCAGTGGAGCGAGTGATGGGGCAGTGGAGAAAGCGAGACATATGGGAAGATGAGCCTGGAGGTGCACAGGAAGGTGGCATCTGTGAGCGACCTGACGGAGCTGCCATGGGAGATGGAGTCATCAGCGGCCAGATGAACTTGGGCTACCAGGACGGAGATATCCCTGATGAAGCTGCACCCAATAGCAGCAACACCTTTGGCGCAGAAGTGACTGCTGGTCCTGAAGACCTGAGCCCTTTGGATAGCCACTCCATAATCCTAGACCTCTCCACCACCAGCTTCGTAGACACAGTAACAATCAAGACCCTGAAAAATGTAAGTTGAAGTGGTCAGGCGGTTATAGTGAAGGGGTGATAGAAGCAAAGATGAAGGCTCATTGTGTAAGTTTCCTAAACATTAAAGATTTCCATTGAATGGAAATTACCATTGGCCTTGTCCTTGGATGATAGTTTTCAGCCTACTTTATCTCCTGGTTTCCTTGCAGATATTCCGTGACTTTGGAGAGATAGATGTGGATGTGTACGTGGCTGCCTGTCAGTGTGAGTGTATTTTAAAATGGCTTAATGGAATACACAAAACCAGTATTATATAGCAGTATTTTCACCGGCTGCTTCTATGTGAATGCATTTGTGTTGGCCTAGAAACAAGGGCCTATCTTTAGGTTTTCATTCACATGAAATAACTAAGCAACCTCAATAAAGCACACATTTAATCACATATAAACACCAATGAGCCAAAACATTGAGATTAAGTGAATAATATTGACTATATTGTGTGTGGTATGTGTGAAGGTCTGGGATATATTGGACGTAAGCCAACATTTGATACTTGTAACTGACGTGTTGAATGGAGAAGAAATGGGCGGAGATAACGATCTGAGTGAGGCCCAAATTGTTATGGACAGATGGCTAGGTCAGAGCATTTCTGAAACGGCAAGGCTTGTGTGGGGAGAGCCAGGGTGGCTACCTACTGAGAGTGATCTTTGGTGATCCACCAACAGGGTGTTGGCCGGCTGAGATGTGTCGATGCAAGGTATGAATGAAGACTGTCCTGTGAGGTGGAGATCACCAGAAGGGATACCGTGGCACAAATGGCAGATAATCTTGATGATGGCCATGAAAATAATGTAGCAGAGCCCACAGTGCCTCAGGCCCTGCCGCGTATGGGGCTCGATGGCTGAGGATTCAGCTTCTTTGTTCAACACATTCCACAGATGTATGGCACCTACCTGTTTGTTTACATGATATAATTTCTATTTATTTCTATGTAGTGTTTAGTTGTTCAGTTTTTAGTTTCAGTTTAAATTTTACAACACCTTTTCCATTATTTTTCCTCAGTATCCCCGTTTAAAAATATATTGTAGGTGCTGAGCTGCGAATTTCTTTACCAGCACCTGAAGTTTCCTTTGAGTGAGCATTAATGTCTCTCATGACAGGTTTCCCCTGCTATCCAAAAGTAGAGTGTTCCTATGAAACCTTTCATAAGCCGAAATGGCATATACCATGGAAAAATTTTTGTAGCCTTTCCAAATTGAAAAAATAACCTGCTAAATCATACCAAATGAGACATAAAACGTAAAATAACACTAACATATGGAAAATGTAGGAACAATGATAAATACAGCCAATATAAAGTAGAAACAATGTATGGGCAGTAGATTCACTTACCAGAATAAATACAGTCATATGTTGCTTAACGACAAGGTTGTTAAAGTTGTTTATTTTATTTGTGAGAACATCATAGAATGTAGGCCTACTTGCACTAACCTAGATGGTATAGCCTACTATACACCTAGCTTATATGCTATAGCCTAAATAACAATACAAAGTACATCACAGTAAATACATAAACCTGTAACATAGTTGTTTATCATTGCCAAGTATAATATAAAGTATATAATTGTATGTGCTATACTTATATGCAACTGTCAGCGAGGGGTGTTTGATTACAGCTGCTTCACCACAAACATGTAGCACATGAAAGTATATTCAATTCAATTCAGTTGATGAAAGAAAGAAACTCAATATCTATAATTAGTATAATAATAATAAGTTTTATTCATATAGCACCTTTCTGAAACTCTAGGACGCTTTACAATGCAAACAATAACACAAAAGGAAAGAAAAAAAAACAACGCGCATTCAGCCTCAACAAAATGACACCGAGAAAGTCATGTACCAGTAGCTATGTTACAGCATTCACAGAATAAATGAGCTTTTAATTGATGTTTGAAAATGTTAATAGACTGTATATCTCACAGACTGTGAGGAAGTGTATTCCAGTTTAGGTGCTGTCACACAGAATGCCCTCTAAGTATATCTATAATTAGCTCGCTAATAAACAGATGCTAAAGGCAATTTTCATTTCTTTCTGTTAGTGAAAACAGCTACTAATGTAGGTCTTTCGTAAAAGTGAAGTGGCGTGAAGCAAACATTTGTGAAGCTGGGGATGCCATTATTGCCAAAACTGTAGCATGCTGTGCTGACCTTACAGTCAACCTTGCTTTATGTTGGTAATGTGTCCGTTCTTAAAAGACTAGCATATAATTGGTTGGAATTGCATTACTTTCTATGATATGATGCTTAACAATGTTCCTTAACAAGGGTTTATCAAAGTTTCCCATTTTCTTTGTCATTTAAATTGTATCATTATCAATAAATAGTAACATATGGTTTCTATATAATCAAGCCCTACTGTGTAATATACCCCAGTCCTGAGAATGTGCCATTTGTATCATACAGTCCACATTATTCATGTCATGTGGGGGTGGTCATATTGCTTTGGCTCATTGGTATAACTTAAATTTATGCTTCACGTTAACCACAACATAAATTAATATTAATCGGTAAAATTAGCAAGAAATATATATATCAGCGGATACCAGAAAGTGCTACTGTATCTCCATGTAGATGTGTGATGCTGCCTTTGACTGTCTGACCCCCTGCTCGCCATGTGCCCTTGTGCTCAGCCTGTGTCGTGGAGCAGCTGGAGTGTGGAGGCTTCTTCTCTCATTCACTCCCCAAGGGCCGGCTGTTCGCCACGGTCCATGATGCCGTGCTCCACTGCCTCTCTCGGTCGACCGTGCCTGCCTACGTGACGGTGAGCACTGACACTCTGCGGCACGCACAGCAAACCCAGAAACACGCACCAGACCAGATTATACACACTGAGTGCACACTTTTATAAATGGTTATAAAACTCGGATGCTGCAGTTTGCTCTCACTCTGCTAGACATGTATGCTGTGAGATCATTATCACCTTGGACTTGTCAAGCCGTGACCCGTTAACGAACTGTCATTGCAGGATGCGGCTCACACCACCAAACTGTAACCTCCAGGTCCCCCATCTCCCCGTCATAGAATTTCCATCCCGCCTACTTCCTTTTGTTGCTGTGGTCAATATGAACAGCCGTGCCTCTCACCCACTCCTCTGTTGTGTTTCTATGGCAATAAGGGTTGCAGTTTCTGTGGCAACAGGTTTTTTTTCCCTAACTCTAAAATAAGTTGCCTCACAAACATGTGAAATGGATATAAATGTGCATGGGAAATGTAGTGCAGGGAACACATACACAAATAGACCCATCTCCGGCTGGAGAAGGGATAGCTTTCAAAGCCATGGGCCGACAGTGAGACTGTATTACCATTCCATTTTACAAAAGACTCTTTAGTGTGTGTCATTTTAAGACCTTTTACTGAATGTATATGTTTTTACAAAGTACATTATTACATTTTTTGTCAGTGCTTATGGCTATTTTAATTTTCTTTTTTGTATCTTCATTGATCTTTCTCAAAATCATAGAAAGAGAACCTTAATAAATTTCAAATTAGTTTAGGTTTTTTAACTTAAAGAGATTTGGTAGTTTGGTAGGTTTGCATTGTCAAGCATGTCTTAGGTTAAAGTGAGCAGTAGGGAGGAGATCGCAGAACAGGCGGATGCATCTCCAGATATATGTATATTTCATAGAGGTTACAGGCTGGATTTGGAAAGGCGTTCACTGAGGAAGTATCGTGGGACAATAAACACAAGGGTGAGAACACAAGGCAGTTTCTGTCTCCTTGATTTTTATTGCTTTTTTGCTAAACTCGGTACTGCTGCCCACTGAGCCCTCCCCATCGAGCGCCCTTCACAAAGTTGATAAACAGCCCCCTCAGGAACAGTAACACTGATTCACAGACCTACAGAACACTAACAATTACAGTAATACATACACAGGGCTGGATACACTTTTTAACTCTATATTGTAGACAAAGTTGTACTTCTATCAGTGGCAGGAGGAAGAAAAATGGCATACAGGCAGCTGGCAGCGGGGTTGTTCTGTCAAGTACATGGATCACTCTCTACCGAACCTCCCCTGTATCGCTGGGCCGAATCATAAACGGAGAGAGTTTAGTGTAGTGTAAGCAGGGATTGGTTCTCAAAAATCTTTGAGCTTATATTACCTATTATACGGTTACTCCCTTTAAATACTTATCTCGGCAAATATTGTTTAACTTAATTCAATGACATCACCACATGAGTGTCTACCGTCAAATAGCCTGAAGGACTGAGTCGCCTTGCTCTGGCGATAACCGGGAGAACGCAAAGTCTGACAAAGAGTCTCTGTCCTTGTCCCTTGGTCCCTGCCATCCCAGTAACCCAAGGAGGACCTGATCCTGCTTTTCTCCGAAAGGTTGTCTGTTATATCGTAACTGCAGACGCGATACATGAGAGGCAACACGTTAACGCTCCTACACTCGGAGCGGCAACCCGGAACCTTCTCCTCCGGCGGATAATACTTTGTATTGTTTTCCAGACTGCGATGTCGGTGCCGAGGTTTGGAGGTCTAGGATTTTCGGGGCGCTCGGTTTCCATGGGGGCCAGCGGCCGCCTCAGGTTACTGTGGTGGCTTTTAGCCTTTCACGTGAGCGGCTCGTGTTACTGCCACTGAATGAGAGGCGCATCAGCGCGTTCTACTCTGGTCTCGAGCACGTTTCAGAGAGCTTCCAGCCAGAGGCCTGGCCATGTGACAGGCAGCCTTTCATCAGGCTGAACTCACCGGCTCTGTCGCCAGCCTTGACTGGATAACACAGGTACAAGAGGCAGAAAAAGGTAAACAGTCACATGAGCTTTCCTGCTCAATGTCTCCGGTGGCAGGTGGGTTCACTGCAGATCCAGACACTCCAAAACAAATCCACAGCAGTGCTCCAAGACTGCCGTCCTCCCCCAGGGCACCTGAGACTAAAGTGGGAAGAGACAGGACCTGCAGGGCAGGGTGGCCACTTGAGGGCCAGTGCCCCGCCAGCAGGGTACATGGTATCTAACTAACTCACCCAACGGAACCAAGGGACCAGCTTTAGGCACAATGCCACCCGGACTGAAGGATGCGTGAACTTAACACACAATGGACACCTGGTATAGCGGTTCAGATTTTTGTACCATCCCTTAAATGGTTAAAATGGGTTGGTTCTCATAAACAGATTATGACTTGACTTAAGGCCACTGCCTGCCTAAGGACTGAGAGGGTCCTGCTGTTTAACAGATGTTTAAGGTGTAAGAAATAAAGCGTTTACACTGTGGTTTGCTCTTTGGCCAGCCGGTGGTCTATATATAGTTTTACTGGAAACATATATTCTGATGAATTCAGTACCTGAAGCCTGAATACTGATGTAACGATGGTGCAAATGCACATATGCCCAGAAGAGATCCCTTCTAACAACCTGGGGGAAAGCTGTAACTGTAACCGCTGTTGATAATGGCCAAGCATGGAGGGGAAAACGGCCTGGTTTCATTTATGCTCATTTTAATAAGACTGCAGTCCAACCACAAAGAGGATACACACTTTACCAAATGACGACTAAATGCTGGATTCGCGGTTTCACTACGATCATTTATCAATACTGATTTAGGATATATGAAATATCTTTAGGTCAGAAGTACTTCGGTTTCACAGCAAACATGTACAGATACAGCGACAGCAGCGGAAGCAGATGGACTTGCAGGTGTGGTCAGGGAGGGGAAAACGCGGCGATGGGCACAACAAGAGAGGAGGGACTTCCCGAAAACATGCCACGGCACGGGACAGGCACGACACCGCAGGGAGCCGGACGGAACAGCAAGCAGAGGCAGGACGACAAGGGGGGATCGAGGCCACGTGGGGGGAGGCAGTGACGGCATCCATGCCCGCCTTATCCGCCCCGCCCCACCCCACATCACCCCGTAGTACTGCGTACTGCACTAAAGAGCTGAGGACTTGCATGTCTGCAGGATCTGCGTGGGTGAGCACGGGTCACTTCTGAGCTTGTGACTGAGTGCGAGAGGAGTGACAGAGAGAGGGGAGGAAGGGTTACAGACACGGGGGCTCCGCAGGGGGCCAGCTGCTCAGATGACGCTCTCAAAGAGCAGGGTGGCCTTGCCTGGCCCTGGAACAGGCAGCAGTTTGGCCTCAGCCTCAGGTGCCAGGTACTCCAGATGGTGTCTGCCCCACACCGGGACGGTGAGGTGCTGCCAGCGCTGTGGAGGGGGGGGAGTGGAATCGGCATTAGTGACAGACACAGGGTGGGTGGGGGCGAGAGAACACACAAAAGCACCAGCATTCGCTTAGCTGTCGGAGGGCAGCCCACCTCCCTGAGGGAACCCTTGCAGCGTAGAAGCTTATAGAGCACGGTGACGGGGATGCAGAGCATGGAGGACAGGGCCAGGCCCCAGCCCAGAGCCTCGCCCCACCAGGGGTACACGTAGCTGGAGTTGTATGTCAGGGGCTTGTAGTTTACCACATGGAACAGGAATATACCCTGTGAACAGACATGTACATGCTGTCAGGCACACGCAGTCCACTTCCTGTTTCCAGCTGAGGATTATGGGAAAGCCCTGCAGCTCTTCATCATGCTATCCCTGAGGTGACAGACCACATCTGACAGACCATATCTCCTGTAATAATGTGGATGTCCAGCTGTTACTGAGGCCAAAAACATGCATGCCATCTTCACAAGAGAGTGAAAATATTTACTCACTATAAAACAAATCAAATCTATTGACTACCATCACTCATTGCTTTAAAAAACGGTTTAATGAACTCTGTATAAATCAGTGTGTTTTTAGGAAATGCACATTTATGCCACCTTGTGGGTAACCTTACTGTAGCAATGTGGACTGGATCTGATCTCACCTGCACACGGTCCCACAAGTTCTGCTTCTCTCATCGTCAGGCACGCAAAGAGACAGTGCAAAGGTCGCTGTGTCTCCCATGTCATTAAAACTCACCACAGGGGTGCAATTGCTCCACCTGAAATGTGCCGCGTTTTACTGCTCATAAAACGCCTCCCCGCAGCCATGAAGTAGCTCAAGTGTGACATGCTTTACTGCCATGTGCTGCCAAATCAAACTAAAATAAATACATTGTTACATGTCCTTTCTGGTAAACCCCCTGTGGCTACTTGATGTTTTCAGAAACCTTAATGAGTTTTACCTAACTCACCTCGAACACGTTAGGCTAAAAAACATATTTAAACATAGTTTAAATAAATACACAGGGCTGCTGTGAGGGTTCTGAGTGGTGGCCTATAGAGAACACTCCATTAGTGACAATAGGTGATCTCTGGCCCTGCCCACTGACTTACCACACACACACAGGGCGTGATGAAGGACCAGCACCATTTCATGTAGGGCAGCGGATGGTAGCCGATCATCCGGGCCACATCATCCATAAAGCGGTCTGCTCCTGTGGGAACAATCCCAGGGGTATGGGGGAGGGGGCAAGGACAGGTCAAAGACAGCCGGATGAGATGGGAATGCAAATGTGGCCCCCCACACGTAGTCTGCTCTCACTCCCTGAGCCACTCTCCTTATCTTGCTTATCAGACAGTTTATCAGTTTCCCTGTACTCCACGTCTCCATTGTTTTTCTGAATAAATATTAACCCTGCAAGCATACACACACACACACACACACACAGAATATCTTTATAGGGACTCTCCCTTTCTATGGGCATAACCCTAACCCTAACTATGACAACCCTAACCCCTACCCAGCTCTAACCTTTACCATAAGTAACCAAGCAAAATACAAAATGTTTGGCATTCCTGTTTCTATTTTTAGTTTTTATAAAACTGACTCTCCCCTTGTGGGAACCAGAAAAATGCCCCCACAAGATTAAAATAAGAGTTTTTCATCACCAGATGACCCCTGAATGTAATATGTACGCGATCCACACATACAGACACAGACAGACATGCGCGTGCATTTTGCCAGCCTGCTTCTCCCTCACTGAGATCCTGCCAGCAGCTGAGAAGCACGTCCCCTCAGTGTAACATGCGGGCTCACCATAGACCCAGGCCACCACCACGCACTCCCAGAAGGCCTGCCACAGCAGCGTCATCCCACTGGCCGAGTAGTAGTCAAACAGCTGAAATACATACATGCCTCCCTGAAGGGAATGGGCACCGTGAGAAAGACCCAATAGAAAACCTTCTCCTGAGATCATTAATCTGTCCGCCGAGCAATAAACCCTGATCATAAATCACCAAAAGCTATTAGGAAATATGACAGGAAATCATGCAAGCCCTCCCCCCGTGTATAACCCCTTACCTCCGTTACCATGGAGAGATCAATAAAGAAGCAGGTGATGCAACAGATCGCCACGACAACTTCACGACGTAGGGATCCTGCCAGTGAGTTAGGAGGGAGCATGTCCATGATGCCAGTGATAAAGCCCTCTACTCCTACGAACTGAGGGAGAGGGGGAATGAGCAGACAGGACCGAACAGTCACTGGCACACTGATACGTGCTGTGTGTGTGTATCAGAGGTGGATAGTTCAGGTCCAGAAAGCAAAAAAAAAACAGCCAGTCGTATATAAAGAGTTACAGTCACTGAGCACTCAACTGGTTGGTTGAAACTGAATCTTGGTCTAGATTTTTATTTTTGGGAACATCTACCTCTGATATGTACCATCCCCTAAATGGTTAAAATGGGTAGGTTCATAAGCCGATTATGTCTTGAATATTCAGTTTGTTGTGCTTAAACAGAGAACCCTCCATTTTCAACAGAAGACATGATAACACTTTACTTAAGGGCCATGTTTTTGGTAATTTATAAACACATCTATAACAAATAATAATGCATTCAAAACCAATTATAAACAAGACTATGAATATTTATCAAAAGGCATAACACATTATAGCCATGTGTATTATGCCTTATGAATGCTTTATGAGGGTCTCATCTATAATGCACTATAGATACCTTCATAATGCATTATAATGGCTGGTATAAGCATTAAGGATGCTTTGTGCTGGATAGTAAAGGTATCTATAGTGTAGTATACATGAGAGAACCATAGAGCAATCATTCATAATATGTATAATACTCGTGACTATAATGTGTTATGCCATTTTATAAATTGTTGTAGTCATGTTTCTAACACATTATGAATGTGTTACAATGGATTATAAGAACAGTTATTAGGCTTTATGAATATGGGCTTCAGAGAAAGTGTTACCAAAGACATTTCTCTATCCATTTTAATTTAGTTAACACAGAGATTAATATCCATCCATGTTCTGAATGCTTATCCCTCACATGCCTGCTCAACTCAAATCTCTCCCCAGGTGCAACACGTAGTGAAGCCCTAACTGGCTTATACTAAGCCTTCTGACACTATAAAGAAACTTTTACTTAAAGTGTGAGGTGATGTTGGGCTGCAGCCAGCAGAAGCAGAGGGATCTGGGGGGTGGCGGGCGGGGGTGTGGTCACCTGACTATCCAGGCCGAGGACGAGCAGCATGAAGAAGAACAGGGCCGCCCAGAATGGTGCCAGGGGCATGAGGGTGACAGCCTTCGGATAGGCAATGAAGGCCAGGCCAGGACCTGGGCAAAAGGACTCCGCTCTTATCTGGCCACAACTTACATTATTAACCTTTATTATCAACCTGGCTGAGAGAAAGAGGCCAGGCCCGCGAAGGGACCATACTGAGCGGAAGCGAGCTACAACCAGTCAATGATGGCCAGTGAGGCTGCGAGCGTCGCCCAGCAAACATACCTTTGATACAGTTAGGGGGGAAGGTTAATATGCTCATCGTTTGCCTGTATGTAAAAGTCCTGGAAATTAACAATATGGGGACAGGCAATAAAAGCATTTTTATTGGTTTATGGGGGAGGAAAAAGAAGAGGCGAATGTTGATAAAAGGCACGAAATGAAATTAGAAGAGAGCTGGTGGGTGCGGCAAAGGGGGGGTTTGCTCAGGACCTCACCGCTTTCCGCCACTCGGCTGATGTCCACTCCCTGCTCTGCTGCCATGAAGCCCAGCACGGAGAAAACCACGAACCCAGAGAAGAAACTGGTGCCGCTGTTGATAAGAGCCAGGATGAAAGCATCCCTGAAAGGCGAAAGAGAGCGGCAGGCTTGCTGAGCAGTGCGAGGGGGCCGGGCGGGACGGTGCCGCTGATAGCTGTAATCATTTCAGTCACCTGTGTATTCTGACTGGGCAGCAACAGGTCATAGGAAATAGGGCTATCGCAGCTATTGAGGCGAAACGTGTGGAAATGACAGATACAGGATTATTACACTTGCCCAGAGCCATGTTTATTTTGCGCTACGATCGCACCTCAATTTTAAGCAGACACGTGAGTCTTGAAAATTAGGCAGCTTCCCCCTTATTTTTTGCCACGGTTTACACTTGGGGCTATCTGAATAAAACAGATCTGTGCCTAAATTAGAGTATCTATTGCCATAACATTGTCCAACCATCTGCAGATTTAAGCTGTCTGCAGAAGCAATCAGAGATACAAGGGTGGGTGGGGAGACATGGTGGAGAGAGGGGAGAGTCTCTGTGCACCCAGGGAACCTTGCGGTGATGCCCATTTCCTCATGACCAAGATGGTCCTGAATGCGGACCCCACTTACCGCATGAGATTCCTAACTGGGTGGCTCAACTGAACAAGGGGGTCAGAGAACATCAAAGGATAACCAAAGGATAACAGCAAACATCAAAGGATAACTCTCTGCCTGGCGAGCTGAGCATCTAGGTATGTCTGAGAAGATTTATTGTTCTGGTCTGGTTGTCCAGAACAGTAAAAAACCACAGCAAACAGAAAAATGCTACCAGCATGCAGAGCGATTCCAGGAAAGCCTTTCTGCAGAAATGGAACCTCATTATTAAAGTTTCATTATAGGAAGGCAACAGCAACTTGGACAGTGATAGGGCCCCCGAGTATGGTGCAGGGGCAGCCATGCCATCTGACTCACTGGTAGCAGTTGTTGTGGAAACGGTTGTAGCTGCCCAGAGCGGTCAGTGCACCAAGGCCGATGGCGTAGGAGAAGAAGATCTGGGTTCCGGCGTCGATCCATACCTGGGCACAAGCGAGGTTTGTAAGGCGACTTGCCACCAATTCACGTATCTGGCAGCCCAGTTTCCTTGCACCACTGCTCATTCACCAGCATGGCCTTCTCGTGAGCCCCGAGGGAGCTTCACGGGTCAGCGTATAGCGAGAAGACCCACGTGTGGTGCATGAGACACGTTGTTCGTAGCATCGGCATGCACATTTGGCTGCTTCCACATACAACAGAAAACATTTGGCAGATATGAGGATTAAAAACAGGACAGCAATATGGCTTTAGCAGCCACAGAAGTCTGGCCATGAGATGAAGATCAGCATGTTGGGCATATTTCTGTATTTCAGTGTTAAATACATGCAGTCGTCAGGTTACAAACAAGATCCATTCTGTAAGTCTGTCTTTAAGTTGAATTTTCAGGTAACTGAGAAAATAATGATACAGTAATAGGCTATATGGCAGTCCGTATATAAGTAAGGTTTGTCTGTCAGAGAAGTCAGATGTTCTTAACCCAGGGGCTGCCTGTACTTCAAGCTAACTTACCGTCCAGGATGTGGTTTGGCTATCCCACTGAAGAGCATAAGAGATCCACACTCTGAGAATAGTCCCCTGAGTATCATGTGACTAGACGGAGAGCAGGCCCTCTTACCTGTGCCTCTGCCAGCTTGGACCAGTCAGGTTTCAGGTAGTACACGATCCCATCCAGGGCACCAGGCAGGGTGACACCATGGGCCAGCAGCACCACCAGCACGAGGTAGGGGAACAAAGCTGTGAAATACACCACCTGGGATGCAGACGGTGGAAGTATGGCGGTCGTCACATGGCATGCTGCAGAACGTGCCCTACCATGTCGGGGCTGCCAGGCTCATGCTGCCAGGGCATCGATGAGAGGGATGCCAACAGGCCTCCATCAAATCGTTACGGAAAAAGAAAGAGCAGTTCTCAGAAAGCCCCTTACAGTGCCTACAACCAGCACCATCTAAATGGATGCTGATGCGATGAGCTCCAGATTACAGCCTCCGCAAGGTTGTCGTTTCGCAATGTATCACATCTAAAAGGGAAGTAGTGCAGCTATTAAAAAGTAATGCAGTCAATTTTCTAATTTTACATAGTTGCAGGGCATTCGGTTCAGCCCAATATAACACAAATGTATTAGTAAATGTACCAGGAAACTCAATACTATATATTTTTCAAAGAAGAACAACTGTTAAAAGGTGTTTGGGAACAGAAACAAACTGTAATAACTGTGTACGGGTTACAGTTTCTCCGTTGCAAGACTCAGCATAACCCTAAGGAGGCTGCGTAGCAGGGGGCCGGGCCACGGGGCCGCAAACAAAGCTCTCATATGGACTGCTTTAAACCTTTAAGTCCTGCTCCTTGATCCCAAGGACAGCAGAAGGGAGAAAGCAGTGGTTATCCGGGGCTCAAATACACACCGGGGTGTTCCGAAAAAAGCTGGATAATCGGCTTAAGGCAGAAATGCTGAATCGGGCCCCTTGTTTCGGCCCCGAGCGGGCTCCGGGGTCACGCCACGAAGCCTGGGCGCAGGGAAACAAAGGGCGTCTGAACCGGCCGCCGGCCGCCTCGCTCGGGGATCTGTGGAATTTCATTACAAGGCCTCGCAGGCCCTGAAAAGTGGCACGGCCGTCACGTAGGAAGGCCGGGTCACGGGGGATCACGTCTGCCGCCCAGTGCAGAGCCACGTGGTGTGGGCGGAGCTCTATGAGCTGGCGTCAGTGTGTGGCTCCAGCTCTGTCTGGTGGGGTGGGCAAACGCCACCGGTGGGGGTGACATTTACCCTCAGATGACAGCATCGCCATCCCTCCTGTGTAAATACTCTTACATAGAGTATGTACGAGATGTGAAGGCTATTTTATAGACATGGGTGCTTCTTTAACGCATAAATAGAATATAATACTCTTCCTATTGTACTGAGACAGTGATGTCACTAGAAGTATGGCTATATAGGGCCTGGAAGTAATAGGATATAGAAAGGGCTCTCTGCTGAGTTTACTACTCTGCAAGCTTCCAAGTAAACATTCCCTTTAAGGTCAAGGATTTGCCTACTGGAACATTCCAGTGGTCTACAGGCTTCTGAGTGGAAAAGGTGAAACTGTCAGCCCCACAAGTGACCACGGACAGGAAAGGTTGTGCTGACCTTGCCGGTGGACTTGACTCCCTTCCAGATGCAGAAGTACACAAAAATCCAGGTGGCCACCAGGCATAAGACCATGTGCCCGCTGACTGCCCCTGCCTCATCCAAACCCCCCGACAGACGCAGCACCTTTCGTCTGAGAAAATGAAAATAAGGTTTCGGGATTATCAGCTAAGCACATGCACACATAAATAAAGAGGTGTGCAAACACAACCCAGCAAACAGAGACAAGCGTTCTGGTGCCTATTTCACAGCAGGGCTGTTTCTGTGAGCCCAGAGCGGCACTGCGAAACCCTCGGCCAAGGATTTCTATTACGAACTTACTCTGCAAAAGTGAGTTGAGTAAGTCAGAAAGAGACGCTAGCTTTGTTAGCTTAGGCTAACTGTGATCACAAAAACTAGTCATGCTCTCAAGACCGAAGAGACCAGCCGGCAAGAGTGTAGATTTGGGTATGGACGGTAGGGATGCGTCCTTAGCAATACTGAGAAATTACAGTGTACGTTTAGGGGGTGGGGGGTTCAGGGCTGATTGGGTCCCTACCCATGTAGAAACCAATCCTACGCCCTTGCCAACTGGTATGATGCTGATAAATCAGGAACTCACTCCCAGAACTCGATGACTGGAGAGCGCATGCCGTCCAACTCTGCACAGCTGAGGTTGAGTAGGGGGAGGGAGGAAAGGTTCTGTGGGGTCTGGGGAGAGGACAGATTACGAGGGGAGGAGGGTTCTAGAGCGGGACCAAGCGGGGAGCTGTGGGGGCAGGGCCTGCTGAAGTCCTGGGTGCAGTTGGGCGAGTTCCATGGGTGCCCGCAGGTGGCCCAGGGCAGGGGCGACGAGAACGAGTTGAGCAGGAAATAAAGGCCCCACACGAGAACCATGATGTAGTACGTGTTGCAGAAGAACACAATCACCATGGAGGCCAGCCCTAAACCTGAGGTAGAGACAGAAAATGAGGATGGGGTGATAGAAATAGCAAAACAAATGATGAACTGGTGATGTGATGCTGCAGAATATGCCAAACCCCACGCAGATTAGATCTGAGCTCTGCAGGGGTCTTACCTTTGAAAAGTGGGGCGATGTTCCACGCTGAGACTCCACCCTGTTTCATGAACTGTCCTAGTGCTATCTCCAGGAAGAACACAGGAATGCCCCCGATGAAGACGATCAGCAGATAAGGGATCAGAAAGACGCCTGCAACAAATAATACGCTGCTGAAAAATTTCCTGGAAACACAAGGCTTAATAACTTCTTGTCACATGATATGATCTAAAGGAGGTCCATTGTGGTCTGGTGTTTTCACAAGAATTCACTGACATGATCATCACGTTTGAATCTGCTTTTCAAACTTAACATTCAAAATATAAAATATTATAAATCAGATGGGGGAGGGGGTTCATACAGAATCTAGGTTTTAAGGTTTCTGGTCAGGAACTGGGGCATACTGCAAACATGATGCGTATAACTGTTAACGTGTGACTGAGATGAAGTCTCTGCTGTGTTTAACCGGCCATTTCTGTCTGATTTTCATCGTTTTATTGGCTAAGAAAGGGGCAGGTAAGAGCCGAGATAAGCAAGGTCAGAGATAAAGATGGCAACAAGGCACAGAAGGAGATGAGACATAAATATAACGTTTCATTTCAGCCATGTTTGCGCGCGATGGGCACAAGCTGTCCTTCAGCCACAGACATAAAACCAAAACTACCAGCAGCGGTGCACACACATGGGGTCTATGCTGTAAACACGGAGACCCTTAAAAGGACTTTCAGGGAAGAAGGGTGACCTCAAACAAATACAGCAAGGCTAAAAATGAGCTTTAAGCATTTAAATATGGCCATGGTTATGCCTTTTATTGCTGTATCATGAATCACATTCTTGGGTCCTTGTGTCGCAGTGCAAACCAGCATTATTTAGTCAACATGCATGCAGAAACAAAAAGCCAGCATTCACATGAAAGGAATGCGTGAAGGAAGGGGAGGGAGAGAGCGGCGTGCAGGAACAGTGCCGTGAGCAGCCTCACCGGCTCACTCAACTGTGCTGCCTAGCTGTGTACGATTCCCACTAAAGGCATTACGCCACTATGGCCTTATAAGGAAGAAGCATGAAAGGGTAACAGCCCAACACCAGTGGAGACCACGAGAAAAGATGATGGACAGCTACATTAAGTAAAGGCTTTATTGGTGTTTAGGTGGGAGGTGATTTAAGCAAACTGCCATGCAATTTAACCTATAATCTTGTCAGCTGTCGTAGTAATACTCTCTATACATCCATCTATTCATCTAGCAAAAAGTCATTCTGATCTGGGCGCGTGGTGGACTGAAGCCTATCTCAGGCGGCTCAGGGCACAAGGCGAGGCTACCCTGTGGGTGTGTGGTAATGTGCAACTCATTGTGCCAGTCCTCTTTAAACATTCCCTGCAAACTGATGGGAATGACCCGACATGGAAGCAACCTGAAGTCACCACAACACCATGAAAACATTACATTCTCATTAAATTGGTTAATAAAACTCATCAATAAGTGGCACAGGGATTGAAGTTCCCCTGGAACAGCACGCAATAGAGAGGAGCTGGTTCCAGAATCAGAGCCATCACTGACGTTAATGTGCAAACGCATCTTGCCGGTGTGCCTCCTAGTTCACCAAGGCATGTACCCATGTCTCACAGAACCTGGGTACTATGGGGAGGTCAGGAGGACCACCAACTGCACCAAGTACCGCAAGTGGCCCCAATGATTTCCAAAGCCAAGGCAGAACAATGACGATGGGATGACTAAGTGCACAAGCAAGGGTGTCAAGAGAGGCGAACACGTGCGGAGAGCAAGGAAAGGCTGAAAGAGGAGAGTGCATGAGAGGTTAAGGGGAGGGGAGGACAGACAAGAAGGCTGTGTTTATGGCTGGGTTTATCTCAGGGACAGACTGCAGACATAAACGGTGCCTTCTGTCACGTGACGTGGTTCACGCAGCAGCCCCTGACCTCCCCTCTCGCTTGTGCCAAGTGACCCTGTCACCATGGCCTCTCCTATGCTGTATACAGGCCTGCCGGGCCTCGGCTGGGTCTGGCCATCACCTCCGCCGTTCTTGTAGCATAAATAGGGGAACCTCCACACGTTGCCCAGTCCCACGGCGAAGCCAACGCACGACATGATGAAATCCATTTGTCTGGTCCAGGTTTCCCGCTCTACCACCGAACCACCTCCCCCACCAGCATCCTCAACACCAGGCATGGGCACCAGGGGGCGTATGACAGCCCCTTCCTCTTCCAGAACTACTCCTGACTCAACCTGGGCTGGATTTTTGTCTTCTGTACCAAAATAGAAGGAAACAAAGGGGAGAGTGGGACAAGAGAATGGCGTTATATAAACCCCCAGTAATAACTCCCAAATTCAACAGGTGAGCGAATTAACAGAAAAGCATCCAGTTGCACCCTTTCTTTAATTGCCTTTATGTCAGAGGCCTACAGAAACCATAACTGCGCTGCACTCCCACTTTCACCTAACGCCTGAAGTAGAAACGGTTACGTAACATGGGTTCAAGTGGCTCTACAAGAGTCTTGTCACACTTGGAAGGTATGGTGCAGCTCAGCTGAACAGCTGTGCGTCTGTGCCGGAGGATTTCTTGAAGAATACTACTCAAGCTCAGTGCCTCACAACCCAGCCAGCGACTCGTGATACACATTCTGGACATACTTGGTCCAGTTAGAAACCGCACCAGACTGGATCCTCTTCTGCAAATGTAAATGTTTATTTTCCCTTGAGAAAAGAATAAACCCAGGGGAAAGAGATAATTAACCATTTTCAGTGGTACTGCAAACATCTGTATACATGCTATGTTTCTTCAAATCATAAATGCATAACTGCAATGGTGAGTTACACTTTCCGTTTCAAAGAAGGTATCCTTAACATGTCACCATAAAGATCCTGACTACTTTTTTTGTAATGTCCCAATTGGAAAAACAATCAAGTCACAAAAACGAATGGGTTTATTTGCCACGTTTCTAAACCATTAATCCACCAACAATGGTCAAAATTTATAATCTTGAAAGTATATTGCTGTACCCTAGGGGAAATATGTGTCATAACATAGAAAAAAATGCATTTAAACTCTCAGCCTTAAGGTACAAAGTCCATATATAATTCATAAAAGACATAAAACCGTCATTACTGTGATCATTATAAAGTTCTCTCAAAATGTACTTTGAATCATTCTGTAAAAGGTCTGTTTATGTCAGTCTAGCTCTTAACAATATTTTAAGATGACATTTCACTTGTCTTTTATTCATGAACCGTGATTCATTCATTCATTCATTTTCTTAATGTTATATGTTTAATCCTGCACTACTGATGGCTTACCGTAAAGCAGAAGGATGCTTTTAAAGAAAGGCTAAAACTAAAATAGAACCTCTAATGAGTCTGGAAAATGCATCCAAATATTGGGGGGGGGGGGTGCATCCCACAGTCATAGACCGTAAAGGGCCTTACGTCCTGGCTGCAAACCACCATGTATGCTTCTCTTCTGAAAGCACACACTGTGCAGCTCACACCCTTGCTTGCCTCATCATTCCCTGGACGTTGATCTTAACCTTTTGTTTTACAAAGTCCATGAAGGGTTGAGGGCACCAGGAAGCCACATTTCTGCTGGATTCTCTCCTCTATTTCTATCATGCAGGTTTGTGGTGGCAGAGGGAGTTAGGGTTCGGGTTATTTTCATAGCCTCCGTTCTGTGTCCCTCCCGCTGCTTCCCTCCCCCCCCCCCCCCCCCCCCCCACCCCCCCCCCCCCCACCCCCCCCCCCCCCTCCGTCACCCGCG
>JAODKM010000099.1:14672036-14690729 GCA_026780845.1 Petrocephalus sullivani | reverse complement strand
TTTATTAAAATTCAGGGAGGGGAAAAAATGTTATGTCAATGATTTTTTAAACATGCAGTCATTTTTTTTTCTCCCCTCCCCCCCCCCCCCCCCAAAAAAAACTGACTACTACATAAAGAATATCATAATCCGAAACCAACGGAAATTAAAGGTTTATCTGGACGATCAATGATCAGGTGTTGAACTATCATTATGCTCCACGGGATGGCACTAAAGGGCGGTAATAAATGATTCTGTAACTATGCGAAAGTTGTTTTACTGAGCCAAAGAACACTTAATAAGAAACTAATATCTAATATTATAACTTCACGCGTTTCTGCGCACTTGACGTGAAAGCTCTTTGTGAGCATACGCTTAATATTCGTGTGCAAGCGGTTACCAATGTCCCTTTAACAATGTTGGCACGTCTAGGTTCAGTAACAGCATAAATAAATGTGCACACAAAATCCACCCACATGTATCAGAACGGGCAGCTTCTCCTACATCATTTCCTTCGTTACGGACATCACTGTAGAGACACTATTATAAAATAGTTTGCTTGACGGCTCAGTATTGGTGGGGAGGGACTTCTATTTATTACTACTGCAATGTATGGGCCTTTATACAAACGTAGTTGTAATAATGATTACGACATGTATAAAGAAAGCTCCTTTTTGCTAGAACACCTAACTATATATAATAGGAGTTACAGTGCAATCGATCTCCGCAGGGTACTGCCATTCCCCCAGCATTTCCAACGTAATGCTTAGACAAAAATCAATCCAATTATTCAGATGAGCCGAGACGGGACACTCCCCCGGGTTCCAGCTCCTTCCGGGGGCCGGGAAGCTCCGCCGCCGGCCTCTGCCATGGGTCGTCTTACAGGAGCGCTGCTTTTGACAGTTACACTTTAAATGTGAGATTTGGTTAGAATAATAATAATAATAATAATAATAATAAATGAGAAAAGCACACAGCAGAGGTTAGGGTGGGACATGCAGCCGGCGGTGTGACCGAAAGGGACGGTTTGGGATCCGGGGCGGTGAATGTGCTGCACCTTGCGGGGGGGATCCCAGCGAGCCGCCGCGGCCCGGAGGAGCTCCGCGTCCCGCCCGCAGCCCGAGGTGAGAGCGCCATTACCCGGCGGCCGCGTCGCGCCGTCCCGCAGCCCCGCGCTGCGGAGTTCCACGGCAGCCCGGCGAACTTTAGCTGGCTTCCCGGCGCCTTCTGCGGCGTGGGTCCCGACCCGGGAGCGTCGGCAGCACTCCTGCGCTGGGTCGGAGACGGGAAGTGGCGGCGGGACGACCCGAATGCGGGCAAAGGGCCCGAACCCGGGCTTCGCATTCCCCACGTTTTACTTTGGCGACCTGCGGTCCTCGCTACCCCGAATGAGGGAGGCAGCGCTCGGGGCTGCCGGGAAGTTCGCGCTGCGCTCCTGCATGTAAATAAGGGCAGGGAGAACGAGGATAAGGGCAGGGAGAACGAGAGTCCCAGCGTCCTGCAGCTCAGTCCCCCCGTCTTGGTTTTTAATTCTCCAAGTTAAGATCTGACATGACCTTGTACTTACATGACCTCATAAGCTTGCCTTTAACCTGTTGGTCCATCAAGTTTTCTCTGTCTTGTTTGCCATACCTTTGTATTATTTTGCCCATTACCTTCATTCATATGCATACTTTATTGTAGGGTCACCAGATAATCCATGTCATCCCAGACACTTTGAGCTACTTCAGGTTTTACAAACTACTTTAAACCTGAAAGGGTCCTGTGTTTGGCTAAATAGTTCAGTTCTTCTTGCACTTTGACTGGTTTGTTTCCTTGATTGAAAGACTCATCCAGCTGTTTCACATTAACATCCAGGTCCTTTTAATTGAAATGGTAATTTGCAAATCCTGTCCTAGCTCAAAGTGTTTGAGATAACATGGATTATCTCTGTCACCCTATTTAACAAAGATATGCTTTACTATTCATACTGTTCTTCTGTCCCATAATACCATATGGTAGTATCCATAAAATATAGTGTACTGTACTATATACTATACGGTTGCTAGCTTTGGTCTGCAGACAGGTGCAAATGCATTTACATGTATGTAACAGTTTCGTTACCTTGTAAATAGTCAGTAGGGTTTGCAAACTATCCCATGCTTTTATGTGGCTAATTTTAGGTTTATGATGGAATAATACAGTAATAATGGGGACTCCCCCTGCGCCACGCTCATTAGTGCAGCTGACGGTGAGCAGCTGTCAGAAAGGGCGCGAGGTGCTGTCGCGTATCAGGACCCATCGCAGAGGGAACAACATGCAGTTGCCCCTTGCCTGTCTGAATTTGTGATAAATGAGTGGAATAGTCATGGCGGGGAGCTTTAAGCACTGCCAACAACATGTGACTGGTTGGGAGGGATGCACACAGATTACAATGGGGGTGCTGTGCTTTTCTTTTTTTTATGTACCCCCAACCATTTAGGGAGTAGCTAACACTAACTAAAATTATCCTTGTTTGGGATCGGGGCCCATAATGCTTCTAAAATCCAGGCCCCTAGCCCTTCTCTCCGTGGATGCTTGCACGGGCTGGTGTGATTGAGAAATTGGAGGGCCTGGTTTCTGACATGCAGCAGTGATGGAGTAGTGTTTAGGGAAGCGCAGTTGTGATTGAAAGGTTGCTGGTTTTATTCCCTGACCTGCAAGATGCCACTAAGGTACCGCCCCCCAAGCACTGCTCCCTGGGCGCTGAATTAGCTGCCCGCTGCAATGTTACTTCTGGGGTAAATGCAGATGACTGCTGTAGCATGCCAACAAAGACAATTAATCACATCACTTCCGTAGGTCTGTTGCTCTGGGAAGCTTCCCTTCCGCCAGAACTACCCGCTTAAGTGTAGGTGGCAGCCGCACGCTGGCATATCCGGGGATGCAGGAATCTGCCGGGAATGTTTGGGAAAGCAGAGCCGTGAATGGAGAAGAGCCTGCAAAGGCTGCGGGTCCGAGTAACCTAGCAACCCCGACAAAAGTCAGAGTGCTCTTTTTTTTTCATGTGTTGTCTTTGGAGAAGTGTACAGACACAGCCTGCTCTGAATGGGGGAAGCTATCTGGTGAATCAGCCTGGATACGGATGTTCTTCAGAGATTGTCCGGTGACAGCTCTGAATTCCACTTTTAATTAGGAAACTGACAAGGATTTATGTTTTTAGGCTCTTGTAACTTGAAGCGGATAAAAGGCAGACTGTGCTCATTTTTAAATCCCATTTGTTCTACGTTCCCTTTCAGCTAATATGTATGCAAAATCCCCAGAGATGGTTCTGTTTTATGAGCAGCAGGCTTGCTCTTTGTTTACATTGTAGTCTTTTTTTATTATTATTTTTTGACAGACCTACATGTTTGCTTAGCCTCACTGTGCACATTATGAAGGCCAGTAAATCCTGGGCTGACGTGGTGTTGCTGTGCTCAGACCGCGGTGTGTCACAGACACGTGCCACGCTGACGGCTGAGTGCAGTGTACTTGTGTCCCTGGGAGCAAAGTCTGTCCCATGTGTTGCAGGGAAGATATATGATGCGTCTATGTAAAACCATGTTAACTTTAAGTAGGTAATTTAGGTAAAGGGCGTAAGCAGAATTAGCTTTGGGGGACCTTTGGGAGAGAGCCTGAAAGAGGAGGTTAAAAGTGCATAACAATAGGAAAGGTCCTGTGTGATGGATAATGCCTTCTGCTTAAATGGGCGTCAGCGCTGCAGAGGAAGGGGGGTGGGCTGAGGCATCAGACAGCCCTGTAGGACCCCTGTTCCCCCGAGGACCAGGCCCGTATCACTGCCGTGAGGGGGGGTGATGGAAGCAAAGCCTGAGAGCGCGGGTGACGGAGGTAAATCCAGCATGAGGAGGGCTGAGTGCTGAGTGACCCGTCGCTCGTCTGCCTTCGGCACCGCCCAGAGCGCTGGCGGCGGTCTCGCCCTCTTACAGGGGCTGCTGAGGGCGTCTCTCACCGGCTTGGGCACATTCAAGTAGGTGAGGGATTAACAGCAGCGCGGTCTTTCTGTTGTGGCGTCCAGAGTCCAGTCCTGCTGGGTAAACGGCATGTGGCTTATATAAATCCATAAGTTTTAAAAGCCGTTTGTCAATAAGGAAAAGGGCTCAGGAGAGTGACGGCATAGTGCCGGTCACGTTACGTTAGTGCGAAATCAGAAACCTTCCCCCTTGTGTGTCTTTTGAGTTGCCTGGCTGGCTGGCCCCCTCCCTAAAGGCCATTTTTAATGGATTTGCTCTGGGCTGAACCAATGAATTTGCCAGGGGTGAGTGCCTTGTGCCCAGTGTGTGCCACCACTTGTGAAACCGTGTAATGAAGGTAAACATGCTTGTGTTCTTTTAATGCTATACCACAGACTTGAACGTTGCATAGAAATGGAAATGTCCTGAAGACGGCCCCCTGGCGGGCATGAGAAGCAGTAAGAGGAAGTTCTTCGAAGCTCCCAGGTGTGGGATTGAGGGATCCTGCGTGATTCTGCGTGATCCTGCGTGATCCAGGGGCTCAGTCCAGGAGCAGAGCTGGACTGGCCGGTCTCAAGATATTTTCCAGAAGAAGAAGCAGATAAATTTCCATGGTAGGGCAGAACGATTTATCGATTTCAAATCAATCGGCAAATTGCAGAGGCTGCGATTTAGGATATGCATTATACAGCACGTCTGACCCAGGGTTTAAAACTGTCATGAGAATAGTTTTGCAAATTCATTCCGTCCTCCTTGTGTGACAACCAGGCTCACCAATCAGAAGCAGCCCAAAGTGACTGCATATATGCCCACCGACAACATTCACGTGAAACCCAAGGAAAATGTTACATTCGCAGTCCAGAAAAATATCGGTTCTGCTGCTGAATTACTTACCTATGTAATGGTCAGAGATTGTTCACAGAAAGGTCCTGCGGTTTTATTTTTATTACTTTATTTAACTTAACACAGCCGTGGCTTTTGTGATAGTACTTTTATGCATCATTGTTCTCTGCTAATTTGACCCTTGTGTACATGGGACTTTCCGGGAAACACTTCACTAGGGGTAAAAAAGCGGTCGAGCACTGTTTGCAAACGCGGCGCTTAAAATGGAAAAATACAATGACTTTACCATGCTCCGGTTGCTAGAGAATTCTATGGTTTATTAGGTGTATGTTCTATATCATTTTTGTTAGAATATTTATTTTGGATTCAATTGATATATTTCCATTTTTAACTTTGGATTAATGTATAGTGCAGTTCAGATTTCAATGTACAGTTGTGCTCAGTTACAGTTTTTTATACAGATATAGTGAATACTGAGTTAAAAAAAAATATAGCAAATCAAATCACACTATCCGTCAGATACGTCGCAGTTCGACATTTTCTTAAAATCACCCAGCCCTACTCCATGGTCTGTTTCTTTGTTTTAGTAAATTACAGCAGCAGCATGACTTGTGTACGGTCAGGTTCATCCTGTCTAGTTCCTCTCTTGTTCTCTATTGGAAAGTCTCTCAAATCATCCCCCAGAAAAAAACTACCAACCTCATGCAACGCTCTAATTAGCACGCTCTCATGGTGCTTTTGATGGCCTTGTTACCACGGCTCCTGGTAGCCATGCAGAGGTATCGTGACTCCAAGTGTCTTTCATTTAGCTAACTTCTATTCACCCTAAAATTTCCCAAGTGGCATTTGAGTCTGGGGATGTCGGGGGTGGTTCTGGTTCTTGGGGGAATCTACCTGAGTGATGTGTGGCACTGTTGTGTCAGTGACACTGAGGATCAAATGTTTGTTGTCATGTTAAGGGCCGTTTCCTGGGTCCCTGTCTTGGCACCATTGTGCTCCTTATACCACTCTGCGGACGAGCTCTTATCGGCTCTGAGTTACGGCACTATGCCTGCAGGGAGGCGTTAGGCCCCTGGTTCCCTACTTTAATGGCTCTCTGAGAGGCTAGTGTCCACGTTGTTGGCTTTTTAGCTATAGAAAACCAAGAACTGAAAGGAAGCAGAGGATGTTTTTTCCTCTCAAACAGAGAGCACTCTTAGAAATGCCCTCTGGTTAATAAATTACTAAATGGACTCTTGTCTAAAGTATTACTAATTTAAAAACAGGGGGGGTGCTTCAAATAATTCACTGAATGTGGGTAAGTTTATATTAACTGGAATGCTGATTGCTTATGTATAACACTCACATCTTTGCTTTAATCAGGGTAAAAAAAGGACCAGAAGCTACAGTAACGGGCAAAATTATATGGGGTAAAGACATGTTAAGAGTAACCAGCTTGTCGATGGTAAACAAACATGGATCCTTATAACTGTTTGTTCTGTATGGAGTAGTTATGAACTAGTGTCAGTTTTAAAACATTTTGCTTTTTCTCCTATTAGACATTCATGTTTTTGAGAATTGTGTTTTCTGCTGGATTTCATTTTTATGTATTAAACACTCTCAAATGGCATATTCTCAAAAACACTCAAAGTAAGTGATCGAACCTTAACCTTAGTCTTTAATTCAGCATAAGCATTAATGGAGCTGACAACGTCCACCGGACACAGTACAGGAGTGTGCAAGTGATCATCTTTCATTACAGGCCATTCTGTTTTTTATTAAACAAATATCACTTGCGTTGCCATTTTTGATCTTGATGAAATTTGGCATGTGAATTACACATACCTTCTAAAATAAAATCCATTTGAAAGGGAGAGTGAGCGAGAGAGAGAGCTGCAGGTAACAAAAATTGTAACAAAAGTATTGTTTTATGACTGTAAATTCTGCATTGCAGCTATAGGGTTCAGCTACAGCTTGATGGTAAGGCCAAACAGTACTTTTGGATTCATGGTATGGTCCACTCCAACTTTTGCATAAGTTTAAGTTTCTTTTTCCCAGGTAAAAAATCTATCTCCTTTTTTTAAGTTTGGTTATTAAAAAAATAGTAAAGGTCTTTGGAGTAACAAATCATTTTTTCAAAAAACAATGAAATTGCGTATGTTACATACACTATCCATGGTATAGAGAAGGTTCTATATCTCAGAGACCTTTGACTTAAAATGGAATGACCCGAATTGGCGGTGCTCTGGTACTGCTTAAACCAACCACAGTGCTTGTGGAAGCTGATGTTTGTCGGGTCTCTTTCACATAGCTTAACACAGCAGTCATATAGGATGACCTAACAAGAATCTGCCTTCAGAAGCATGGAATGTCTTTGGGATCTTTATGGCCTGGAAGTAGCCCCTGTGCATGAGCTTATGCCCCTATAACAGCCACCTCTGCAATCTTTCAGGCCGGTGGGTACTTCATGGCTCACTTGGGAGGCTCCTAGCTTCACCCACCACTGGAGTCCATGGGCAGCTTCAGCTTCTGCGCTTCTTGATGAAGAAAGTGAAATGGGTGTGGGTGTGACTTTTGGTGTTTCAAATTTCTTACTTATTTGCCGAAGACTTTTATCCAAATCAACACACAAATCAGAATGAAGTCAGCCAGTTTCTGGAGCAGTTAGGGTTATGAGTGACTTGGCCGGCCACCGGCGAGTCCTAACCCACTGAGTCCTAACCCACCAAGCTCAGACAGGAGTGCAGGAGTCTGATGGGGAGTCTTGTACTTTGCTTGTCCGTTGGTACGTTTTTTGTTATTTAACAAACGCTTGAGTCCAAAGTGTTGTACAAGTCAAATGGTCAACTAGGCATAAGTACAGCTAGGCTGAGCTTCCAGTGAATGCCCAGGTACAAGCGTAAGTAGTATTGGACCAGGAACTGATGACGTGCAACACTAAGAGCATTCAGTAAAGACAGAGTAGTGTAGGCTACTGCAGGTAGATGCATTCTTGAATGCCAGGTGTGACGCGTCTCATATGGTGTTTGCACTGTACTCTACACTTATAAATGGTGGGCTAATGTTCTGCATTTTTTTTTGTAATGTAGTTGGACAGCAGAATATGTTCACCTCTGGGGATGAAAATCTGCTTTTTAACCTTGAACATGACTCTGAATGCCAGTGTCGAGGCCTTGCTCAGTGTGTGGGAGAGGTTGCAAGGTGAATTCAGGTAGACACAGCTGTGTCTTCCTGGCTCATTTGACATCTTCCTAATAAACTCTTCCTCATCAGGCACTGCTTGCAGCCAAGTCTGGCACCAGTTCACTACTTGAGTTTAGATCCAGGTCGCGGTTCTTGCCAGTCACACGCCTTCAGAGATCTGTCATCTTCATGCCTACACTGAAGTCTACCATAGGAATTATCCTCTCAAGCAGCTTATGCAGTTTCTCTGAAATGGCCAGCTGTCTTTCAACTAGCAGGCTTAAAGATTGATTTTTACATGAGGAGGAATTGGCATTGATTTATATTATATTTGAAAAAAATGTCACAAAGTTAACTTTGTGAGAGTCATGAATGAAATGAATTGATCCTGTATTTGCCATTTTCACAAGTACAAGTATAGTTATGTTGGAATGCTTCTCATCACCTACCCTCATCTTACTCTCCATGAGACACACAGACATATTTTCGAGTTAGAGCAAGCTTGGGGTAGGCTTGAGTGATATGCCAATATTATTGTGCCAATGTTTGCAGCCTTAACTAACAATATCAGCTTTCATTTTGAAATGATAACCATCAAACACGTATTACACCTGCACTGAAGAAAACAAAGATGGCTGACCTGGGGCCTCATGTATAAACGGTGTGTACACACAAAAATGTTGCCCACGCCCATTTCCACGCTCACATCGAGATGTATAAAAACTAAACTTGGCGTACCGCTACGCACATTCTCACAGCAACCCCAGACAATGCGCACGCAAGTTTTTGTAAACGGGAGGCATCCACTGCAGTTTCACTTTCACACTCGCATTCATGATGCGGTCTGTGTTAAATACACAAAAATTAATTGTACATCGTTTATAAATGTACAGCACCTGATCGTAATCAATTTGTAACAAAACGGTGCGGAGAAAGTCCAAAATATTCCAACTACCATGGCTGCTCTTGCATTATTAGAAGACATCACAAATGGAAGAATTAGAGGAGAGCGCATATTTGCATGTCTCACATATGGCTTCGCACCACAGTGCAGCTAAGTGTTTTTATCAAGATTTCTTTCATTGGCTTGTTAGTGTTCAGTCAATTCCTTCTATAAGCAGACCGAATTCAAGCCAGTCAGAATTACTGGTTTCTTTTGTAATTATTAATATATTTGTGTTTAGATTTGCCATAGGCCTTCTTCATATTGTAAGGAATACATAATAAGGCTTTTAGTTAAAGCCATGTTTATATATTTATTTTCCAGAGAATTATTCAAGGCCGGTGTTATGCTGAAAAAGGCATCCCTGCCGTAGAATGTGTGTCTGTCTCGGAAGCGCGTACCACTTAAAACAGCGATACAGAAGCTCTTTTTTGTAACGCGTGAAAACGATCGTTTATGTTTATGTAAATGCATTAAACTTATGTAACAGATCATATGATGTTTTGTTTTGTTTAGGGCCAACTATTTCTTACCTGAACTTACCTCAACGCTGCATTTCAGGGATTTTGAGTCATTCTGCGCTGCAGATGGGGTAAATGCGTTAATGTATTTAATCAGATTACTCACGACGCTGGATTAATCCGCATTAACGCGTCAATTTTGACAGACCTAGTTTTGTTAAAGATAGTGATATACAATATACAAATAAATAAAACGGGTCAGGATCTGAAAACGGTTTCTTACCTGACACGTGTTGATATCGATTCTGAAGATCAAAACAACAGACATGAATTTGGCAATATAACTCTTGTTACATTATAAGTGTGTATCAGATGTGCAGTGATACTATACATCCGCTGGTTGCTCATTGTTTTTAAAACATCTGGGTTGCGTTTTAGTCTATGGCAAATAAAAACAGTGTTGCACCACGTAGCTCGGAAACATGCTTAATGCTGGGGTCAGTGCAAATGTAAGGATGGAGGGGTGTGGAGCTACAGAAATGCTAAATTAACACTGGTGAAACTTGCACAGGTTAGTTGAAACACTATCAAATAGAACTTACAAAAGGCATTTCATGATGGCAGCTACAGAAACGCAAAATTAAAGAGGATGCTTTTTTTGGCACTACCTGTGAAATCTGGCAGTACTGTACCTACACCGGTGAAACTTGCCCAGGTTAGTTAAAACATTCTCATAATGAACTTGTATAAAGCACTTGATGATAGGACCTACAGAAAATGCAAAATTAAAGGGGATGCCTTTTTCGGCACCCAGCTGCTGGGAAAGGCATCCCTTTGTTAAATCTGGCTATACCGTACCTACACCAGTGAAATTTGCCCAGGTAGTCAGGGATGCCTTTTTCGGCATAACACCGGACATTTTCTGGAGTTGCCCGTCCATATGTAGCACATACAGAAAAAACTTCATTCGTTGATGCACACTCACCACCACACCCCCCCACACCCTCCCCCGATAATAGTGGATTCCCCCAAGCATAACCAGAGATGTTGCCCCTATATGGCAGACTGGCTCATCTGTGCTGCATCCCACTTTGTGGACCTTGGGGGTGGGGGGTGTCTTTATGCCATCTCAGCACCGTCCCCCGGGATCCTACACATCTCTGCTTCTTTGGGAGCCCCAGCTGATTCGATAAGTGCCCCTGAAATGGATATGCCTTAACGGAATTACCCTAACCCCTCCCTGCCCACAGGTCCCCCTTTATGACAAGACCACTTATAACCGGGGTGTGAAATGCATGGCCGGCCTCCTGAGCTCCGGGTCGAAACGGCTTGGGCTCTGTTTTGGGCCCCTGTCTGTCAGGATTATTCTGGTGATGTGACACTCAGGCTGAAAACACTTAGGTCTCAGCTCAAGGCCCTAAAATGGATTTTCAGCCTGAGCTTCAGCAAACAAGGTTTGCTTTGTCTCGGTATGAATCGGCAGATCAATAAACAAAAATCCGTTAATGAACATGTTGATTTTTCTTGGAAACTTTACTGCCAGAGCATGTTTATCAGGTGCTTTAATATGTGTTGTGATTATTATTGTTGTTGTTGTGGTTGAAGTATATATGAGGCAGAATGTGCTTGTAACAGGTGATGGGGATTATTTTCAATATGTATGTTTAATGAGCAGGAATGTGGTTATTTTTGGTGTGTTAATGACTGACTGTTGTATTAGAAGGATGTTGGTCAGTGTCAGTCATGATGATGCTGATGATGATGCTGATTGCTGTGCTGCCTGTCATGCTCCCCAGGCCCACTAGGGCGCGCTCCAGATGGATCGCATGACGATGATGCTGATGATGATGCTGATTGCTGTACTGCCTGTCATGCACCCAGACCCACTAGGGCGCGCTCCACATGGATCGCATGACAATGACAATGATGCTGATGATGATGCTGATGATGATGCTGATTGCTGTGCTGCCTGTCATGCTCCCCAGGCCCACTAGGGCGCGCTCCAGATGGATCGCATGAAGATGATCCGGCGCCGTTTGTCCACGTCCCTTCGTGGCCCCAGGCTGGTGGGCGACTCGCTGTCGGAACTGGCTGAGCAGGTGGTGCTGGACGAGCCGGCTGTCGCCAGAGACAACGGTAAGGCAGGGGCTGCAGTGGGGTAGGGGGGGGGGCATAGATTCTGCTACTTTTACCCAGGGCATAAAGTGTGTGTGTGTGTGTGTGTGTGTGTGTTTTTTGGTAAAACCTGGGTGTAATGACTCATTAAGCATAGTTTTCCATTTTCGTAGCTCCTGGTTGGCCATTTTATTTAACGTTTTTATAGTTTTTTCATTTTCATGCCTTCTGCTGTTCCTGTCGTGTATGTTTCTGATGTAACAGCTTTTGAACGCGTCAGGCAGTGTAAGACCAGCTGGCGAGCCATGCTGGGATATGGGGTTAGGGTTAGGATTAGGGTTTGTCTGCTGATGCCATTGTGGTGGTCACCCCTGTCGTCATTCTTTGACCCAAACATGCCATCGTAAGCTGTTCGTTTTCTCACCTTCACACAGTCCCGTGTGATGGTCCATCTCCAGGCTGTGGAAACATGGCTGCTTTTAAGGATGGCTGTTTTGTAGGTTGTTTGGGCAGCCCGATTTCTTAGTGGGTGTCATATTTGTGCCCTTTATGTGGACAGCTTTTCTCATCCAAAGTGACTTGGAGCAGCACTCATTTTTAATCCACTATCACTATTTCTGGTCCTACTTCAGTTGCTACTGTTACAGAAGCAGCAGTGAGCTGTTGTCATGTTTTGTGGTCATGGCCTTTTATATGGTAGCCCCTCATGCGGACGCCTCTGTGCTCAGTTGTTGTGTATTAGGGATTGCCAGTGTCCTCTGGTGGCCTTTGGCGGTACTGCATGCAACTCACTTGTCAATTTCTCTGCCTGAGTCTCCTAATTACACTCAGTTTGGGGGCACTGGTCAGGGTTAGGCAGGAAATTCCAGCATGACTTCCCTTTGTCACCCGCTTGTGCAGTGGGAAGGCCTTGTACCACCTGCCTGCCACTCGCGTTGCATCGCGGGTGTCGCAAATGTGCAAATGCACTGAACACCTGCTTCAGACCCCCTGCCACAGCCCAAATGGATATTAATCCGTTTGGCAATTTGATATGCACGGAGCATGTTTTCTTACTTGTGCCTTTTTGTTTCTGAAGAATTTGCACTCTTCACTTTGGTGTGATTTTGGCATTCCTCGTTGGCCAAAATTACTAACAAGTAGGGCTGCAGCTATTGCTTATTTTAGCAATCGAGTATTCTATTGATTATTCCATCGATTACTCGAGTAATCGGACAAGAAACACTTTTGTCTTATTAAAGCTGATACCTGGCAGATGAAGTTTAATCGGGACAAGTGCAAGGTAATTCATATAGGGAACAAGAATATAAGGCACAAGTATTTTATGGGTGCCACGGAAATACAGGAAGCCGATTGTGAGGAAGACCTTGGTGTATATGGTGATGCTTCCATGTCCCACTCTCGCCAGTGTGAGGAAGCAATTAAAAGGCTAATAGGATATTGGGTTACATCTCTAGGTGTGTGGAGTTTAAATCAAGGGAGGTAATGTTATGACATTCCTTGGTAAGACCCCACCTATATTGTGTGCAGTTCTGGTCACCTTACCTTAAAAAGGACATTACTGCCTTAGAAAGGGTTCAACGCAGGGCTACAAAAATGATTCCTGGTCTAAAAGGAATGTCTTACGAGGAAAGGTTAGTTGAGCTCAGTCTGTTCAGCCTGGAGAAAAGGTGACTGAGGGGGACATCCAGGTATATAAGATCCTAACAGGTCTGGATGCTGTCCAGTTACATGGTTACTTCAACATTAGTTCAAATAAAATAGTTGGAAATTAGTGGGAGAACATTTCAAACTTTTCAAACTTGAGTTGAGAAAAAACTTCTTTAGAGTATGTAATAGTCATCCTGATAGCGTAGTGCAACCCAACTCCTTGGGTTCCTTTAAAGCAGAGCTAGATAAGATTTTAACAACTTCGAGCTATTAGTTGAGTTCTCCCTAAATGAGCTTGATGGGCCGAATGGCCTCCTCTCGTTTGTAAATGTCTTATGTTCTTATGTTCTAAAGTGCAATAGTAACTATTTAAAAGAGAAAAAAGACAGGTCTCTTAAAATGAACAATGCATAAGTTTTAATGGTTAAACTGCATACCATAATGATAGTATTTTAAGTAATTCAGCATGAGGGAGATGAAATAGCCTGGAAAAAAACGCTTTTTGTCCGAGAGCCGTTTGCAAATGCATCACTTAAAAAGTGCACATAATAATATAGACACTTTACCGCAACACTTTTTTTTTTGGCAAATAAAGTACCACAAAAAAAAGCTATTTCACCATAATGCACCCACAATGCACCCTGCTTCCCCCCACCTCTCCCGGAGTGCTCCCTCTATCACATGATCATGTCGGGCACCTGCGCTGGGTGACCCCATCTCAGGATCCGCAGCTGTGCTGGAGAGACCCTGCTACATCCTGCCTTGGATTGCATCGCCTGCTGATTCTCAAGTCTTCTCAGAGGTCCTTTCCTGTTTATGTCTTGATTGATTTGGTTTCAGTTGACAGCCGGATTTGAAGGGTTTTATATTGCATTACTACCATCTACTCCTGAACCTTTTATCATCTGACGTCTGGAGGCTTGCTTCCCCAGACTTGTAATGCCTATTCTGCCTGGGCAACTAGCCACAAATGACTGTGCTCCGTCATGCTCTGATATCCCTGTATTCTCATAATGCCTGTATGTAGATTAAGGCGATCTCTCAGGTGTGTCCCGTAATGTGAGTGTCTTTGAGGTCCATCTTTATTCTCTCCGCCTGCTCTCTTTTATCTGTTCTGTTCTCATTATCCTCCTCCTACCTTATCCACCTAAATGCTTCTCACCTCTATGGTACTGCTTGAATTGCATGTGTCGCATGTAAAGGCTACATCTCTGATTTTCTTAGTGAGGTTTCATTTTACCACCCAGATATTCAGTCAGTCCCTTGTGTATATCTTGTCATTTATTTACCGTAAATATTTTTTAAGCTGTTGCAGGACTGGACTGGAGTATGAATCACATGAGCTTGCCTGGCTTCCTCATCTCGGTGCTGTGTGGATGACATGCTGAATGTCCCTAGGGTGTCTCTGATGACAGTAGCCTTGTTTTTCATTGAGAGCTCCACCCATGTCGCACCTGACAGTCATGTGCTCCCGAGCAGTGCGGTTCTTCAGTATATGACGCCCCCTGGAGGCGTCTGCTTTTTTTTGTTTTTTTTAGGAAGCCTCTCGGCTATTGGCTCGTCCATGTTCTGCTTTAATCCGCTTACATAATGTCCGCACTTACGCTCGCTCGCTTAGCGTCAATAATAAATAATGCATCCAAGGCTGCTAACTTTGCAGATGATTTTAATATCCTGTCTGACGTGGATATCGGCAGGCTTATCTTGTCTGCTGATGACTCACCCTGAGGCGTGCTGCCTTTTTGAGTTTCCGTCTCGCCCGTCAAGCTGGCGGGGGGGGGAGCTCCACCCCTTGTGACCGCGAGCCCTGACTGTAGTGGGTACACTGGCCTGAGTGGGTCTCTTGTATTAAATGCTCTTAGTGACGACCCACCCCCCCCCCCCAGCAAAGAAGATAAAATCCATGTTCTCAGTAATACCCCCACACAGGTTTTCTGTTCCTTTTAGATGTGTTCGATAGGCAGAAAGTGTTAGGTATTCTTGCCACTGTGAGGGCTGGGCTGGGCTGGGCTGGGCTGTGGGACGTCAGAAGCCTTGGAGACCAAACAAGACTGAATGGTGTCTGTTTCTGAATTTATAAACTTCACTTTATTTGTGTGTCTTCCGTTCAGGCTGAGCTTACACGCCTGTTCTGACAAAGCCGAAAATCACACTGAGGTCATAGTATAACTGCTGCCTGTGCTGCCAGGCAAGATGTTTAGCAGGGGTTCCAGGGGGGTCGGATACTCTGAACCCCTTGGTGTTACTGGGGGCCCAGTCTGGGATCTTTGGGGTTTAAGAGGGGCATTAGAGGGTCTCTTTGTGTCGCCCCCTGCTGGGGAATGTAAGTGTGGACGGGAGAAGCTATCGATGGCTCCTGCGAGAGATGATCATCATTATTGTTCTCATTATTTATTCATCTGTTCATCAATTTTCTAAGCATCTGATGCTGGTCTGCGTCATGCTGTGGTCTGGAGCCCAGCACAGGCACCAGAGAGCTGGCTGAGCTATTCAATGCCGCTGCTCTAGTGGGACTTGCTGGCTGAGTGTTTAGCACCACGGCCTCGTACCTCCACAGATGTGCCTTCTGTCCCCCTCACGCAAAGAGTATGCCTGTGTTCCCCCCGTTACAGCTCGCCACTCCTTCCACAGTCGGCATCAGAACATGCATTTGCTGCTACCTTGTCTCGTGTGGCACAGGCTCCCTGCCCAGTGCTTACGGAAGGTGGGTATGGATAATATAATTACTACTCATGCTTTTTGAAATTCCTCTCTGTGCTTAAGAGGGATGTTGGGATGCAGGTATGAGGTAATGCTCACCAGGCCTCAGGAAAGGGGCTTTTTGGCACCCTCGTGCTCCTCTACTCCCAGGCCTCGTTCCTTGACCCCCGTATGGCCCAACCTTGGTTCTGGCTGGCATACCTTAGGTCTTAGTTCTCATTTGGAAAAATGGTACCTGTTGCAGGCAAACCTCCAGCTCTTTGTATCTAGAAGTGGAACTGCTTCCTGCCTGCTTATTGGACGTGTTAGTCTGTCTTATACATCATACATGCATGAAAGGCTGATCTGTAAAGGTGACACCACAATCTCGGTCCAAAGAGCCCCTGAAAGCTTTGCTCATGCAGAAGCTGTCACGTGGTTTTCAGAAGTTTGCCCTAAAATGATCTTGCTTCTTTGTAGTTATTTTGCTGCTGTACCGTAGAGCTTATCTTACCCTTTTGCCACTGAGGTTATCGTGTGCTGTCGTCTTTGAAGTGGCTTGGCTTTTGAAGTCCGATTTTGTCATCCCACACTTCACTTTTCCATAAGAATACAGATAAAAAAGCATAATTAGCTATTTTTACAGTGGTTTGTAGCTTGTTGGTTTCTAGGTATCGTTGCTTTTGTCTTTGTTGGTGTTTTTTCAGTAGCTTTCTGTACCCTGCAGTGCTTTGATCGGGAAACATTATGTTATTATTGAATGGAAATTTGAGAATGATTCTGTGGGTGGTGCAGTTGACATCAAGGTTGTGCTTTCTTTGTATAAATGGTGATGGGAATGAATATCGGTCAGCTTCTGTGCCATTTTACCTGTTCTCTGACATTTTAGTTTTAGGGGAGAATAATTTCCTCTGAGTATAAAAGTTCTTTATACCCCCATAAAAGGAGCGTAAGTTCAGCTATTTGCTCGTTAACACTTTAGTTATACGGACCTGCGCTGGAGAGGCCTAGCTGTGGGGGTGCTGGTGAGTCACCCGTGAACTGAATGGAACTGATGGATAACCAGCGTCTCATGCCCAGTGTGCGTGTGGGAGCAGGCAGCCTGGCTGCTACCCCCCCCCCTGACTCTCTGATTGGTTAATCCAATTGCACAGGCCACATTGACTCATGCCTACACGCACACATGGGCGTGCGTGCACGTGCACTCACCACCATACAGCTTACAGGCAAGACACTCCTGGCAGCTTCTCTCCTTCCGTTTTGCCATTTTAAAAGGATTTCTTTTCTTTTGGGGGATGTGGGTAGTTTAGGTTTCCTGTCCTGTCTTTATGGTGATGCCCTGCTGGCCAGTGCCGGAATCACACTCGAAACCGTCTTTGCTGTTTGTCTCGGGCCTGTGTCTCGTAGGGGGGTGAGGAGGAGGGAGCAGGTGCAGCTTTCTCCAGGGACAGGAGCTATTCTGATGGAGAATACAGAACAGGAAGCCCCATGCAGAGGATGCTGTGTGCTCTCAGGTGCTGGAAGCCAGTATTTATCTGATTGTGTATTGGAGGGGCAAAGCTCCTCACTCTCCTCCATGTGGATAGAAGTGTGCACTAGACACCAAAAATAGTATATATATATGAGTATAATAATGTATAGCACCTATCCATGTGTAGTCGTTTCAGTCGGCATACAGCATACAGTCACCCCCTTCCACCCCCCCACCCCCCGAAATCAGCTTCAGCTTACCTTCCTTGGTGAGACGCTTCGTACACTAGTGACAGGGAAGAATACACATTGATTATTCATCTGTTCTTCCGTTTTCACTGGGTTTATTTTTTTAAAGCCGTTTCACTTCAGTCTCTGTCCGGACGTTTCCGTTTCTCCTTAAGCGCTTGTTTTGCTCAAATACAGTTTATATGGATATACCAACATTTATGGGTGACGCACTGTGTTTCACAAACAGGCTGTGAGAATTAGGAAGTGTTGTGTCATTCCTGAGGGGAATGAGCAGAGGCGCTGTAAGGGTGCGCAGTGGGACCTGTCAGAGGCACAACTGTGGGCCATTGTTCAGGTGGTGGGGTGACTGATGGCTCCAAGCAAACTGCTCCTCCATCCAGGGGCCACCAGCTGCGCTGTTTGGCACTTGTCCGTCAGCAGAGGGGGGGGGCTGCAGCATCGATGGGGTAATCGTCCCCCATGTATGACGGACTCACAGTCTGCCTCCAGCCCTAATATGTGCACTCTAGGCTTATTGGTCTGTGCCCTCTGGACCGATCCTCCTGCACTCTGTGCCGTACCCAATGAGTAAGCGCTGGCCTGGAAGTTGAGTCATTGCAGAGAAGCACTCAGTGTTCATGTTTGTTCACACACAGAGAGCCAGTCGGATGGATGACATTTGAGCATTAGAGGGGACTTCATCCTTGATATTTAAAATTATTCATATTTAATGTTTGTGGTTCCTATTCCACTTCCTTGCTACCATGATTTGGTGTTCAGTCAGACCTGCTCATTATGCCTGTTGTCTCACGGGAAGACAGACTTCATTAACGTCCCATTGAGTGACCTCAGTGGTTAGGTGGGGAGGGCTGGTGGGGTCATTTCAGTTTCTTTTACCATTTAAGTCTGTTTATTATACTTGTGATCGTGATGAGCATAACAGAGCTGCTTGAATGTCACTTAGAGTCCTGAGACCTTTCCATGGAAATGAAATCTGTTTATTTGATTGTGTACCTTTATGACCACAATAGCGTGTGCCCTGATCCCCATTGCTAGTGCTGGAGTGTCCTGCAGGATGCAGCGCCGTGTGTCTGCATCTTGCGGGGGGTGGGGGGGCTGTACTGTACCCAAGAACAACATCCACGCCCCCCCCCCCCGGCAACCTCTCTGCTGTGTCACTGTGTACGCAGAG
>JAODKM010000099.1:14661408-14671936 GCA_026780845.1 Petrocephalus sullivani | reverse complement strand
CTCAATGTTGCCAGAGATCAGACCCAGCACCACAGTGTCGTCAGCAAACTTGACGATGGAGGTGGAGCCTGACGTGGGTACGCAGTCATGAGTGTACAAAGAGTACAGCAGGGGGCTCAAAACACAGCCCTGGGGGGCTCCAGTGCTGAGGGTGATAGAGGGAGAGACATGTTTGCCCACCCTCACAGATTGGGTCCTGTATGTGAGAAAGTTGAGGATCCACTGACACAGTGATGGGTTGAGTCCCAGATCCTTCAGCTTGACGAAGAGCTTAGAGGGGATTATGGAGTTGAAAGCTGAGCTGTAGTCTACGAACAGCATTCTAACATAATTCCCTCTGCCAGTGTCCAGGTGGCTCAGGGGTGTGTGTAAGAGATGGGAGATGGCATCATTGGTGGAACGGTTAGACTGGTAAGCAAACTGCAGTGGGTCTATGGTGGCAGGAAGTGAAGAGGTGATGATGTCTCTAACCAGATGTTCAAAGCACTTCATCACAACTGAGGTCAGTGCTACTGGGCGGTAGTCATTGAGACAAGCAGGCGGTTGTTTCTTAGTGACAGGAACAATGATGGAGTGCTTGAAGCAGGAGGGAATGAGCCAGGGAGAGTGAACACCGGTGCTTGCTGGTCTGCGCAGGCTCCTAGGACCCGACTGGGGATGCCGTCTGGTCCTGTAGCCTTTCTGGTGTTCACTCTCCTGAAGGCTTACCTCACGGCTTGTTCTGTAATGATGAATGCTTCCCTTTTTTTTCCCTGTTTTTGCAGAGGTATACGTACACCGACTCTGATGGGTCATTCTGGAACCCATAGGTGCTACAAACAGCTTCAACTTCACCTCCTACTGTGGAAACCTGCTTCATAAATATCTTTGCAGGGTGGATGTCATCTACAATAGTGTCAGGACAAAGAAAAAATGCCAGCAAATGGGTTAGGCTGTAATTAACTAACGAATCAATTCAAAATCAAAATATGGAAATGTTAAGAAACATTATTTTGTGGTTCAACAAAATGTTTTATGTAAGCTATTAAAACCATTAAAATTGAGCATTCACAGTAAATTATTGTAAGACGTGTATGATACACAAAACACATTCAACCATAACGACTGGACTCTTCACAGTGTCACTTTAAAAACAACGCCACTCTAATCTTTTGAGAAGCCACTTTATAACGACGCCACTTTAAATCATTAATGCACAATTTTGCACTCCGTATTCTAAATATCTCACTGCATTACTTTGCACTATCAATACTTGTACATACCAACAATAATACCTTTTTTTTTACTAAATTTTAATACTTAATAAGTATTTTAAATACTTTTTATTCTTTATACTTACATTTTATATAATTTTATATTATACTTTATATTTATTGTTTATTCTTTATTCTTTACGTTTTTATTCTCAAGTATCTGTATATTCTCTATACATAAAGTTGGGGAACACAAGCATAAGAATTACATTACGGGTAATGGTACTACATTGTTATCTGTATATGACAATAAGATTTGAAACTTGTATATAACTTTTTGAATACCTGTCGCATGGGCGGACATATTTCCCACTGAATCTTTAAAAAAACAAACAAACAAATATTATTAATGTTCTATACAATTTGCAACAGAACAGTAATAAATATGAAAACTTCATATCTGCACAATGAAATACAATATTAAAATAGCTGTTTTAGAAGCTACTTACAAGCTAAGAGCAGGAAGAAGGCCATTTCTGTTTCTAGAGGCTGGGGTGAGCTTGTGAGGTATGGTTTTAGGTATGAGCCCTGTAAGTATTAGGGCAGGAGTTACTGAAGCCTTTAGCTAGTTTAAAATAGTATTATGACTGCCTGTGTTAGGGTCAGGATGTGACCATGTGTTCTGATTACAAAGTTCACACGAACCCGAACATCTCATGTAGTAGTTTTTCCAGATTTTGTTTAATATTCAAATTTATTTCAATTAATCTTTTTTACGTAAGATTATGTAAGACACCTTACAGTGGGTTTGCATTCATTTTATTTACCGTGGAAATAACAACAAATACAGTCAAACCTCCCTTATCTGGACCTCCAATATACGGGCACCTCGCTCTACCGGGCAGCTCTAGGTACTAACACGCAGAAATTAATTTTACACAACCAGCAGCTGTTGTTACGAGCCCCAGTCTAGGGTTGGGGCATAAAAACAAAAACTGCAGTCACTCGCTATGCACCTGACACACACGCAAAGCATACACAGAGATCAAAGCGTCAAAGTCAGAAGGGCGCGCGGAGACAGTAACCAAAAACCGGGCGAGAGTTCGGAACCAAAGCGAAAGTACAGACAAGGGCAAAGCGAAAAGCTGCTGGTTAAAAACTGGATGAATAAAACAGATGATTCGCTAGCTGAGACTGAAATAACATCCTATTATATCATCTAGTTTGTATGTGTACACATGTGTGTTGTACGCACTATACTGTTCGTGTTATGGACATTTCCTACTTATGGGCACCCCTTGGTCCCATTCTGCCCAGATAAGGGAGGTTTGACTGTGTTACAAAAAGCCATTATACTGTGGTATCTTTACACAATTTACTAACTGTCACATTCTTTACTTATAATCCACCCAAGTAACTGCAAAATATTGTGAATGTTGATTTTGTTTACGCTGTCATTTACAATAAGTTAGAACTTTTTTGTGAGAATAATATAATACTTGGAGACTCAATATACATATAGTCATAGAGTCAGATGGCTTCAGTAAAAGTTTCCTGTCCTTCCTGGACTCTGCTGAATGCTATTAGCAAACATGTGCACAATCATACACTAGAATTGATTATCACTCATGGAGTTTATGTTTATCATTTATCATTTGTTCAACAAATACGTTTTTCTCTGACTATTTTCTAATCATCTTTATGATTCAGCCACCTGCAACTATAACAGCCATAATTAACACATCCCTGTGATCAGGTGATGTGCCTGACCGATTTAAAGTAGCAGAATAGGAATGCTATAATCTCCACACTCCACTCCAAAGGGCTGAACTTTTCCCTCAGCAGCGCAGCCCACATCCTAGGTGTCATATTAGATACAAACCTCTCATTTAAATTACGTCAATGTAGTCTCAAAGGTGTGCTTCCTAGAACTACGCAACATCGCCAAACTACGACAATTCCTTACTAGTCATGACATTGAGAAATTGATACATGCCTTTGTATATAGCAGACTGTGATGCTCTGTTACTGTACCATACTGTAATCATCACAATGTAATCAATAGAGTATGTATCTGCACTTTATGTTAACCTCAAAGTTTCTGTTAGGTAACTTTTGTTAGCCTTGTTTGTATGTGTCACGCTCAGCCCCGCCCTTCGTATTTCTTCCCTTGTTTTGCCCTCAGGCGGGGCTTGATTTGCCGCACCAGTCCCTCATTGTGATTTGCCCCGTGTTTTGCTCCGCTTGTTTGCCCTGAACAGCTGCCTTGTGTTTCATCCTTAATGTCCTGCCCTATTTAGTCAGTCTGTGTCCAGTCTCCCCTGTCGGTTATTGTCGATGGCTGTATACGCTTTCTGTCGTGTTGGCTCTTGTATTTCCCCTGTTTTGTTCAATAAATGGCCCTTGGAAGGGCTTCATCCCTGCAGCTGCAGTTATGTGTCGTTCATCCCGCTGCCGGCATTACAGTATGAATATGCACCTTAGTTAGCTCTGCAGTTTAGGATTATGTGGAAGGTCCAGGACATAATCAGCTCTGTAGCTAAACATCATGTGGCCAGCTGAAACCGCCAGGACTTGTTATTTTTTATCAAAGTCCTCCATTGCTCATTTTCTTCGTCTGTGCTATGTGTATTCTGCAGATGAAAGTCAAAACAAGTAGGTGCTAAGTGTCTTTTCTAAAAGAATTGTAAGTTGTGCAAATGTTAATCCAATAAATATGATGGAATACAAAACACACTGAACATTGTTCTGAAATTCTTTACATGTTTTGAAATTGTTTGGCTGACAAAATTAGTTCATAATTCATAGTTCATCTGACCAATTCCACAGTCTTATGAGAGCATGACATGTACTGTCTATATTATTTATTTTGGCTTATGTTTTATAATTTTCTAATATATACCTCAATAATTATAATTATATTTTTTCTATGATATCTTTATAATGCTTTATACAATTTCCACAAGTTCTTTGCAAATACAACTTTTAAAACATATTCTTCTTTTTCTAAGGCCTAAGACAAGCTCTGCTTACACAATCCCTGGTCGGTGGCAAAATAGCCAAGGGGGACCAACTCCCCAGTTGGGGGCAAAATATACCAAGGGTATCTCTCCTCCCCAAAATTCCCAGGCTGCTTTCCGTTGCCAGTCTGCCCCAGCACCCCTCCATTCTTTAACTCAGTTTCCTCTGGTGGTTATCGCTGCATAGTCTTGCATATGAAACCACCCACCACGCATCTTACGGGAAAACATACATCTTTACATCGTACAGAGCAGAGCAGGCTGTTTATGTCTATTTACCCCATATTGTCTTTTGAAGTGGTTAAAAAGCTATTGCTATTGTAGACCTGTGCAAGTGTGTGTTTTGCATACGAGCTATGCGTCGTATTCTGAGCACAGCGTAATGTAAAACAAGAGATGCAATGGAATCATTGGTAATAATAAACTGTAACCAACTGTCAAATAGATAGCAATGCAGATACATTCACCATGGAAACATTGTAGCATGTGTGTGTAGCACAAACCTAAGTAAAATACTGAACTTTGTATAGCACTAACTAAAAAAATGTACTGCCTGTATAATAGACTATAATCCATGTTATTCCAGGTCTGTAGTCATGTTGTTACTTCTCCTCTAATTCATCGTAGACCCAGTTTTTTTGCAAAGAACAGTGAACAAAAACATATCAGACTGCTGCTCACATTTATATTTTTATCCTTATTTAGTCTATGTTAATTGTCACTCTATTACTGTATTATGTCAGCTGGCTTTCAATTAATTGATGAAGAAGGCTGTGAAATATGAACAAGAGCAAATATATGCAAAGGGGATGTTTCTTTTTACTGGAAACATCAGACTCACCATCGGTATCGCTGGTTTCATCCTCATCTGAGAATTCAGTAGATTCATGTGGATGGCTAGTAAATGAGAAACACACATGTCTACAATAGTAAACTACAATAATTAAGTACAATCATTTATAATAACATTCATATGCCTTACTTTGTGACGCTTGTGAAAACATTGCACGACTTTAGTGAAAGTCAGGGGAATAGAAAAAAAAACACCAAATGATGAGAAAAATCAAGTGAAAGAAGCTGGAAACCAACCAAAAAAATCTTGGACCAACGGCAAAAGCAACACTGGCAAAACTAATACCGGAATCTGTTGCAATTCGAAACCCAAAGCAGAACCAATACCGGCCTTTGGCCAGTACCTGTACTGTACATCTAGAACCAAAAGCAAAATATCGACCAAGTCCCAACTTAGCATCAAAGTTAGCATGCTCAAAATCAACTCAAACATAGGATATAAACCTCTCTCGACTCTTGCGCGCCAAATCAACAGTTAGCATGCTAACACCCCAAACTGGAAGTGGCTCTACCTCAGGCTAGGAATCAAAATGCACCTATATAGAAAATATATAGATATTTTTTTCAAATATCTCAGAAAGAGAGTGGGATAGAGATTTTCTTCGCATGCACGGCATATATGCTGGTGGCCACGTCCCACCCGGGTTAGCCAGGGGGGTGCAGCCATGCACCTTGTACCCCCACTCATGTAACCCTAACCCTTGAGCCCAAACCTAACCCTAAACATAACCTAGAACCCTAGCCCTAAGCCTGAACTAGAACTAGAAAATAAAATAAACCAGAGTACCTATGTGGAAGTAAAAAAATCTCATCTAATTTTGTTTGGCCCTATGTTGGGTGCCAAAAAAAAATCTCTTCTTGCTATAATATCTCTAATTTCTGCACCAGGTATGAAGCGAATGTACATGAAACGACTTAAGTATGATAAAGTTTATTTTTTAAAGCAAATCAGATTAAACAAAGCACACATATAAGGCTACACAAGATTATCTTCCCCCGTGACAGCGAGCAGCCTACATAAAGTGTCTTTTGTAAACTGGCGGCATCCAGTGGCAGAGGAGTGCTACTGTGGTTTCACGATTCCATACTGGCATTAATGATGCAATCTGTATCAAATACTCTGAAATTAATTGTACATCATTTACAAATGTACGGCACCTGATCATAATCAATTTGTGACAATAAAACAGTGCAGAGAATAGCCAAAATATTCTAACTACGATGGCTGCTCTTGTGTTACTAGAAGACATAGCAAATGGGAGAATTAATAGAGAGTGCGTATTTAGGGATCATAGTAATTCTTGGCCCACGATGATGACTGGCTTTGTCGATTTAGATTTCCGAGAGCTATACTGGGGCCAACTTTACAAATGCAAACTTTGAGAAAATGCACTTTACCAGTTCCTTTACAAGTTCTCTCCACCCTCCAGTTTTTAGCCAAAGGAGCTTTTCAACATGAATTTGCCGACCAATCAGGTATTTCTCACTCTGGATGAACAGGCAAACAGTAAAGTGCAATTCACAGCAATGTCCAGTTTTCCAAATGTAATAGGGGTGATCAACTGCACATTGCTATAAAGGTGGCACTATAGGGCAGCTTAAGGGCCGTCGGCACTGCCTGGACATGACTGGTGTAGCACACTATAGGGCAGCTTAAGGGCCGCTGGCACTACCTGGACAAGACCGGTGGAGTGCACTATAGGGCAGCTTAAGGGCCATCGGCACTGCCTGGACATGACTGGTGGAGTGCACTATAGGGTAGCTTAAGGGCCACTGGCACTGCCTGGACATGGCCGGTGGAGTGCAGCTCTATAGTCCGCAGGAAGTGTGTCGCATAGTGCACACATGAAGCGTGCTGGATAACGTAGTACAAGATCGTGGCTTGCCTATACCTGAAGAGCTGAGGCATGATGAACCTGACCCTAACCCACCAAATGTTCCACCGAATGGCACAGCCTAACATCTTTGTTAGAATGTAACAGGAAGAACATAAAAACGGGTAATGAAATGCAGCATTTATTTTTTAACCAGTTCTTTTAATGTGTGGTTAATATGACATTATATTTTTTAGTTCCTTGGCAACATCTCTTGCTGCACTGACTATTGCATTTTGTGACTCCAGCACAGCTCCGTCAGGACCGAATGGTCGCGCCTTGGTTTCTGTGGCACAGGAGTTTGCACAGCCAGTGCCCGAAGATGTGCTCGGCATAGCAGCACCAACACAGCCAGAAGTGTCATCCACAGCAGGAGGGTCACTTCTTGTACCATTGTTTGAAACAGAATAAACTAAATTAATACTGCATCTGCTGTCTGTCTGTTCATCTGAAACATTTAACTAATTCAAATAAATATGCTACAAGAAAACCCACCTGTGTTGATGTCAGAGTCCCCCTCCCCCGGAATTGCAGCAACTCGCTGCTCAAAGGGTGTGAGCCCGCAATTGTGTTTCCTCCTCCAGTGGTGTTGAGACTTACGGTGAGCTGCGACTTGCCTTTTTACGTCGACATTAGTATACCACCATTTCTTTCTTATTTTGGCCACTGTACGGCCTTCCCAGCTTACATTCTGAAGCCTCCGCCACGCTGTGCCACTCCATCCATTTTCTTTTGATGCTGATGCTGCTACTTAAACCACCAAACAACTTTTTTTATTTGACTCAGTTTTGCTAAGTAAGGCTTTGCATTCGCTAAAATGTCTCTTCTTCCCACATGCCTTGGCTATTGTTGTATTTTGCATCTGGATTTTTTTTTCCGTACGCACATTACTGATTTTCTCTGTACATCATGTTTTAGTGTGAATTCTATGCACGGGGTTATACATGAGGAGTTTGACTTGTCCCTATTTTGCGATATGAGCCACATTAGTGGGCGGAGCAAAGCACTATTATATATAAGGAGAAACTGAATGCACAGAGTCAGTCTGCTGGGAATCTTGGTAAGGAAAGGATGATGGGTGCTCAACATATAATGGATTTACTGGAGGGACTCATATAGTAAATCAAGGGGGTGCCAGATTAAATATACTGAATGGGGAACGGCAAACCTAGCCTGATGAAGGACAAACTGATCTGAAACGTAGTGCATGAGCTTGTTTATATGGACGGGGAAATGTTTGTGCACAATGTATAATGTTTGTTTGCACTTCAGAAGATATGAGCCAGCAGGCATTCTCCACTGGCCTTGAGATGAAAGCTAGAAACGGAAAAAGAAAATAAGTTAAATGTTGACGACTGAATAGTGGATACAATGTGTCCGGGATGAACCTGAAAAGAAAAAACGAGAGTTAAGAGAGTGAAAAAAGATGCACTACTTATCTGATTGTGGAGTGGATGCAGGGAAAGTATATTGTTTTTAGAGAGAGGCTGTGGATTGTGTTTGGGGCCCAGTGGGGGTTGTGTGTGGATGGGGAACCTGAGGCCTATAAAGACAGCAGGCAGTCTCCAATGGCAATTTTGCCCTGTTCCCTAAAACCCTTATTCTTCCCCAGACCTAAACCTAATCTACCCCCACTCACCTATTTCTAAACTTAACCAATCCCCAGTGTCTAACCCTAATGTACTTTTCCCCTGAGCCCTAACCCCAAATCACCCCTTGATTTAAACTAAAATTGGTCCTTTCATAACCATATTTTGGGAGTATTAAGGCCTATTTTAGTTGGGGTTCCTGGAGTGGGTAGGGGCACCCAGGGCAGCTCCTGGAAGGCCCACTGATAATGTTGGTCCTGGCCTCGACTTTGGGGGGGGGGGCGGATTTATATAAACCTAACCCCAAACCCTACACCTACCCCAACCCTAATCCTAAACCTAGCCCTAACACCTAATGCTAACCATTCCGTCCCACCTGTGTTGTCATATGGCATCCACCCATGTACCTATCCCTACGTATCCCATTGAAAGCTGCACACCAAAAATTATAAAAACCATTTGAAAAAATTATAAAAAATACTTATACATTTATATAAAAACATTGTATACTTACTTGACTGGAAATGCTGGACATATTCCTGGAGAAAAAACATTTTTCTGAAGGGGGCCATCATTACTAAATTTTCTCTCCAGTCAGAAACTCTATAAGGGCAAATTTTGATTACTTAAACCTTCAAAACAAGGAAAATTTGAGCGGTACATACTGGTTTGCAGAGTTGGGGGGCGGAGCCTCAGTCGTATATAAGGAGCAGCAGCTCACTGTTGGAAGTGCTGGAAATTGTGAAAGTCTGATCTGGGGGGGTGCCAGTAAGGGTCCAATGTTAGCATGAAGAGCAGTTGCTCAGGCTGGAAAAATAGCAAAAATCTGTTGGAGGTGTCATAAATATTTATATGTGGGGGACTATGCCTATTTAAGTGTCAGATAGTTTGGAAACCTACCGGAATCTTTGAACACTGGTCTGAGTGTCCCTGGCTTCTTACGCAAAATTCTGGCCAGAGGCTGATTTAGGTGGCTTAGTGGACTCGATGAAACCCCTGCCAAAAGAAGAAATATTTAATGCCTAGCAGGTCTATTTGACCCCCAAAATGTTTTGCAGCAATGCTGGGGGATGGGAAATAATAGGGTGGGTGTCCGTTGGCAATTGGTAGGCCAATGCACTTTGGACTGTTTTTCCATAACCTCAAACCCTACCCTCTAACCCTAAACCCCAACCCTAGGCTTACCCCAACCCTAGCCCTAAATCAAACCCTAACCTAAACTCACTCTGGAAAAGGAAAAAAAATACCTATTTATATATTTAAATATATTTATACATTCCTAACACTGGACCTTGTAAAGTTTTTTTTATATTATAATTACGATTATGTAACTGAATATTACATGACACATAAAACAAGTGAATGACATAAAATACCTCATCTCCATGTTTAATTTACAACCCCAAATCAGAAAAAGTTGGGACAGTATGGAAAGTGCAAATAAAACAGAAAGTAGTGATTTCTAAATTTACTTTGACTTATTACATTGAAAACAATACAACAGCACATCATTCAATGTGTTCCTCATGAATTTTATAGTTTTTTACGAAATAAACACGTATTTTGGTTCTTGCAACACATTTAAAAAAAAGTTGGGACAGGAGCAATTATTTCGAATGTTGCGAATATTTTCGTAGTTAGAGCATAGAAAACCTGTTTACAATCTTATAAATACTGGTTTTAACATTATTAGAGCCCTCTAGACATGAAACATCACTGACATGCCCTGCCCGTCCGATCCTCCCGTGTGCCACGCCCACTCGTTCCCCTCGTGCGAGTCCGTCCCGTTCTCAGCTGTTTAGTGTTTGATCATCTGCGTCCCTAGTATTTAGTCTGCCCCAGTCCCGTCTCCCCTGTCCGGTATTGTCATTGCATGTTCATGCTTGCGCTCACGCTTTCTCTGTTTATTGTCCTATTCTGGCAAATAAACGCCCTTGTGAAGGGCTTAACCCCGCAGCCTGCGAATATGGGTCGTTCCTCCCGCCGCAAACGTGACAGAA
>JAODKM010000099.1:14551396-14577474 GCA_026780845.1 Petrocephalus sullivani | reverse complement strand
AATGACAACAGTGCCCAAATTTATGCACCTGCCTAATTTTGTTTAAACAATTATTGCACACTTTCTGTAAATCCAATGAACTTAATTTGACTTCTCAAATATCACTGTGTGTGTCTCCTATATGGTATATTTAACTGACATTTTATATCGTACAACCAATGATTTATACAGGAAAATCATGACGATTAACAAGGTTGCCCAAACTTTTGCATCCCACTGTATTATGTATCACTAATATCTAGAGTATAGGCCTATGTTATATAATTGATACAAATGTGATACAAATCATTTTCAGTGCTGATTTTGGCTGACGCTTTGTCTACGAGTTTCTGCGATCTTTCAACAAGCTCCAAAAATATTCCTGTTTAAATGTTCACGGCCAAGTGGTGAATAACTGAAACCGTGAGTGTCAAATTCTCTAAACTGGCGACTGTACATCTAAGTACAATCATGCTGCAATGTATGTTTCACTAGTTCGATTCTTTCATGTATAAATTACCCAGCGTGGGGGCAATTTTTTGTCGGAAGCTATACTGTTAGAGGCTGTACTGTTTTGACTGTACAAAGAAGCTGAATTTGTCATCTCTGTCACTCCCTGTGCTCCTGGTTTTAAGGTTACATTCTTGTAAAAATAACGTGAGAAAACAAAAGGTAAGTTTGATCTTCCCTCCTCTGTTTTCTAAACTATGTCATAGGTTCAAAAAAAGGTTAAGGGAACCAGTATATACAGTATATTATTATGTAGACTGGGTGGCGGGACTCTTGGTGAGGAGTCAGGAGAACTGGAGGCACCTTGAAATAGTGCCACCACTCAGTTGGGTGGCGAGGAGACAGCTGGGGTGTTTAGGGCATTACATAAGAATGCCACCTGGTCACATGGAGGACTCAGGGCAGCCTGGAGGGATGATACCCACCAGGAGGCTTGTCACTGTGTTCTGCTACCTATACAAACTAATACACAGTCACATATACACTGAAGGACACTAATTAACTCCAGGTGACAGATGAGTTTGCTCACCCACACACACACTCACACCAATAAACACAGTAACACCCCAGATGCACTAGCAAAAGGCCCTCATGCTTCTGCTGGAGGGCAGGGTGCTGACAAGTGTTTAGTATCTGACAAAACACAGTGTTTAAAAAGCTCCCCCTAGGTCCCACCATTGTTGCCTTCGCTCTTCTATGCACTCCCTCCCTCCCTGCCTGCCCCACCAACCACACCGTGGCCCGAGTGCTGCTGGGTCCCCAGCAGCAGGCAGACACAGTGGCCCCGGGTGACAGAGGATGCCTATATACCGCTAACTGGAAACACAACGGCCCAGCGTCTGCTGGGTGGCTGCAGAGCGGTCGTGTCGTGGCCTAAGTGGTTAGCTTCTCAGCGGGAGAGCGAGACCCTGAGCAGACCACTCCATGCTGCCGCCTGGCCACCAAGCAGCGCGTTCGCTGTGCTGTGCTCATTCATCCGAAAGCGTGAAGCACTTTGCATATTGTGTTGCGGCTTTCGGAATCATGGTGGCATATGATCTCCTTCCTGATTTTATCGTGATTGTGTATGTGTGTGTGACTTTCCTCAGAGGTCCATGCTGATTAAAAAAAAAACAATGGAGCGTTTATGAGTCTTTTGAACAGATGTGCACTTCTGACCACCCTGAAGTATTGGAGAGGTCAGGGAAATATTGTATGGAACAGAAACTTCCGGAAGACTCATTGTGGTTTTGGTGGTTGTGCTGGGGGTGGGGGGGGGGGGTTGGCACCCTTTAGGAAACATCCGGGTTCGACAGCCTACTGGGGGTGATGGTGCGGAGAGCTACCTATTCAAAGCCTCTCCCATAGCCTTTACATTAAGTTGGAAGGGCCCAGTGGCCCTGTGCTTGGGGCGCTATTCAGTAGAAAATTGTCCCCCCCACCTCCGTCCCTCACGCAGAGGAAGTGTTCCTGCCTTCTCAGTATTCGCTGCTTTCCTGTGGCCGACTCTTTCTCCCCCATTATATGGCAGACATAAAGGAATAGCTGCCCCCTGTACACCCCGTTGACACAAGGACGTGGAGAGAATGGAGGGTATTATCATCGTCTTGCTCTAAGAATGTTGTTCATTCATTCACGCTTTTGATGGCGGAGACAACCCACATAAAGCCCCTTCAGAGTTCAGCGGCTCTGTGATGGCCATCTCCAATTAAAAGAAGTGCGGCGTCCCCATGTAACGGCTGGAACATGCGTACACTTCAGGGCTCGGCTTGTCGAACGCGGCCGTGGCAGATATGGCGTCCCTCGAGGTGACAGGGCTGTGACTTCCTGTCTCCTCCTCACAGCATGTCGAGCCCAGCAGGTCGCAGTTAAGAGCCCGACGGACCAAAGACACAAAGAACAAAAAAGGGAACATGAGCAGGGTGTGGAGATGAAGCCACAGGGCGAGGCCTGACCTCGGGGCAGGGGCTTTCTGATTTGGCTGCTCTTCTTTAAAGAATGGGCCAGGAAGCCACAGTCCCTAATGAGAAGGTCTGTCAGTAATGAATGGTCTTAGAAGAAGTTATCTGCATCCATGCAATACTGATTCCTGCAGTAAAGTGTGGTGATTTTGTCCATTGAAACGGAACTTCCTTCTCAAATTTTTCTAAAATATAGTGCTCAATGTCCTCTGTATAACGTAGTGTTTTATTTATTTTGCATTTTTACACTGTTTACTAAGTCACGTAACATATCTTATATCATATCTTCTGCAGTTATTTTCTAGGGGTACAGCAAAGTTGTTTTGTTGCATCCTTGGATTTGAAATATCAGCCTTTCCATCACTAGTACCTTGAGTCCAGGTACTCTCATCTAAGTACTTAGTCAGCATCCATAACAAAGTGAGAAAAAATCTTTTTGAGGAGATCTGAAATGGTGGGTATAAAAGGGTTAAAAAGACAAATGGAGAAACTTTAATCACTTAACTGCTGCAGTGATACTGAAAGTGGAATCTAAATGTTGGGCTGCTGAAATACAGTAAAACCTGGCTGCCGCTTGATAGGGCAATTTGCTTAAAAATGAAAAGGGGACTGGTAGAGGTCATTTGGATTCAGGCAGTGATGTGGCCCAATGCTATCAGCCGCTGACATGCAGGTCCCAACACTCTGGAGTCCGTCTCCATGCCGCTGGGCGACGGGTGTCACGTGGCTGCTGGTGACAGCCGACAAAGAGAACTGCTTGCGTAAGCCTCCAACTGGAGTACAGAAGATAGGAAGAAGGTGAAAATTGCCGCGGAGTGGGATATACAAAGGAGGGCTAAACTGAAGACATTGGGAACATATGAGCAGCTCTTGAATGCTGAGCAGAGTCTAACGATTCAAAGGGCCACAAGATCTCACACCCGGGGAAAAGTGGAATTATAAGACAAGGGGGGCATTTGGCAGTAATGTTGACCTCTGTCAGGTGGGGGCGACTGTGTGGCGCAAATCTTATCATCCTTATCAAACCCCTGTCAAGCTCTATTTCCAGACTGTGAGGAGTGGCGCTGTTGCATGACACCTCTGTGACCAGGGATCATGTCTCCGCCCTTGTTCAGTGTTTATGAAAATTGCACACTCTCCTAGTGTCATCATGGGATTTCCTCTGGGTACTCCGGTTTCCCCCTATAGTCAAAAAACTCGCTGTGGATGTTGGTGCCCCATTCTGTGTTATTCCCTGCCTTGTGCCAGTAGCCTTCGGGATAGGCTCCAGACCCCTGCAACCCTAAATAGGACAAGCAGGTACAGAAAATGGCTGGATATTAGGGGTTCCTTGCTCCTTCAAGCCCCACACCTTAGGATGAGTTTCAATATTGACCTTAGGCCTGCCTCTTTGTACACCTAAGCTCCTTAATTATTACTGTGCATTTATGCCTCTGAGATATAAACCATTATTAACCATGCAGCTATCAACTGAGCTTCTGTGATGTGTGGTGATTTAGGATGACACCTCTTGGAGTTTAGTGCAGATCATTCAGAACAATGCAGAAAAAACATCTGGAATAGAAGAGGGAGGGGAGAGAGAGAAAAATTTCACCTTTGGACAGTCTCCACCCGCCTATGCGGCTGCTGGTGAGGTGGGAGGGGCCCGGAGTGAGGGAGAGAGGACAGGGGCACAGAGCAGAGAGAGCGAGCGAGCGAGTCAGAGCACGGCTGTGTGAAAAGCTGCCTCTGTGAGCTCTGAACCTGCTCTTTCTGTGACCCGTGAGTTTCAAGTAAAGGACTCTGAGCAGAGAGTCTCCAGCGGAATGCCACTGTAGAGTTAAGGAGGTGAGGGAGTCACGCGTGTGTGGGGAGGTTTGCTGCTTCAGCTCCTCGGTGCCGGTGCTTGTCACATGTCCCGTGGAGGGAGCAGCATTGGCGTTCTTGAGCGGCCCTCCTTGGGAACTACAATGGCACCTGGCAGCGAGACGCAGGCCGGCTGCTGAAGACCGTGGGAATAAACAGAGGTGAGGGGAATTGAGCGGCTCTTGGTGTGAACGGTTTGTTTATTGCTGCTACTGCTGTCTTGCTGTCTTTCGGTACATTCAGACTCAGCACTCAAGGTGCTATGATGTGAATGCATTAATGTTTATACATGATGGGCCTCTTCTGACCAGTTAATTCATTCATTGAGTTAAAAGTTCATTTGCTATGATATATTGTGCAGAAAAAAACATTTTACAGTAGTACTGTTCTCTGCAAGATTACGTTAGTTTACATATGGATTTTTAGTAACAGCATGAAATAGTATGCAAGATTTAAAGATTTGGGGAAAAATATCTACCAAAAAGCCTCAGGTTTGCAGAGGCTTATTATTCATACAATGTCAAACAGCATCGTCTATACTATACTATACTATACTATACTATACTGTACTATACTATACTAATCCCCTGCTGAATCCAGATCAATGTCTTTTTCATAATAGTGGCTGTTTCATTGTAGCATGTCCCTGTCCCGTGGGTTTCATCTCTCCATTCCATCAAGTGTTCATTAAGAGCACCCACACAGCCATTAGCAGGACGCTTAGGAACGCTTCAGGCCTGTCCGTGCTACTAAAATTGTCTGTCTGCTGTGAAATATTTAGTACAACCAGCTCAGTACGACTCTAAAATATTTTAGTTGCCGAATGGGGGAAGCTGAAGGGAAGAGACTGAGAGAAGACAAGATGAATTCTTGGTCTTGTAATAAATGATAGGAGTGTCATCATGAACATGTGACTGCCAAAGGAACTAGAAAGATGTAGGGAGACACACAATGTCCTAACTCTCAGGGCATGTATTATGCCCCTGAACATAAATACTTTGGGTATGCATTCTATGAGCAAAAAAGCATGTTGCGTGCTAAGGGGGTACAGTAAGCAGTAAGCGTGGGTCAGCACCGGGAGCTGGCACAAGCACGATGGGCCTCCACTGCTTTTATCACGCCTGGCAAAGGCCGCTTCAGAGAAGAGGCTACCTGATGTATCTCAAGAGCTCCATTACCTGTGTTATGAGTAGCTGCAGTGGATTAAATGCAACAAGGACAAAAACACAGGTGACGGCCCTGTATCCGCGTGTGTGTGTGGGAGTGCGTGGGTGTGCATTGTGAGTGACGCCGAGTCACTGTGAGGGTCTCACCTGCTAATGGCATTCACTGTACAGTTACAGGTACATGCTGATAACCCCTATATGACTAAAATCTAATGATTAATGTTGACTTCTTGCCACACCAGGCCACATTAACGTCAACTCCAGCTCTTTGTCAGAAATAAATGTATATTTAAAAAATTTGGAAGAAGACCGTGAAGAGGAAAATAAGCAGTACAAATAAATTAAGCATTGTTAAAAGTCTGCAGTCTACATAAGTGGCCTACCTGATTTTACCCACTTTGAATGGAACTCTTTTTGATGTAATGCAGGCTGATAAACCTATAGTTCCGGATTACAGTTGCACAGATTTATAATCCTGAAAAGCGGTGGGATGGCAGTCAAAGTACCTCTGGCAGGCTGAATCTGCACCATGACTGCTCCTGTGCTTGTCTCGGGTGCATTCAGGAGTTGCTTTATTTTTTTGCTGTCTTTGCCCCGCTCCTTGCTGCGCAAGGCCGTCCGTCAGGGCAGCGTGAGAGGGGGCAAGGCCAGCTCTGTAATTGCGCATTGATTCAGAACTCCTGGGGGCCGTCGGCTCCGCTGTCACCTAGATACCACAGGGCTGCGCACAAGTTGGTGGTGGAAGGAGTTGGGCTTTGTTACTTTCGGCTGGGTGCTGGATGCCAGAATGGAAATGGAATTGCAGAGAGCTTTCAGTGCAATGGCAGAAAACAATGTCCCCCTCATCTCCCAGGCCCCCATCCCCAGAGGCAAGATTCCTAGGCTTAGCAGGAAGGGATTTCGCTTCTTCTCTGTGTGCTTCCAAGATAACGAGACAGCATGTCGTGACATTATTGACAGCTTTTTTTCTGTTAGGCCATATTACTTGCTAACCAGCTGACCTGATGGACAGGGTCGTGGGTTCAAACCTTAGACTGTCATGCAATTGTCACAAATCAGCATGGTTGCACGTTCAAGTCCCTGCGCTGCCATACACCAGGCATGCATTGATGTGGCTTCAAGATGTGGAGGATAGTCGTTAGTAGCCTGAATACAGCAGGCACTGGAGCAGATGTAGCTTCTAGCTGTTGTGGTCACGCTTAGGAGGTACTTGCAATGTCGCAGAAGTGAAACAATGTGTGCTGCATTTGTATTATGAGCCAAATATCTTGTGCAGTGAGCCAATGTGGAACATTTCACTTCACACAAACCTACCCTGGCAGCCCCCAAGTTACGAACGTCCAACTCATGTACTGTCATGAAGCATGTATAATTTTTTGACGTACCTACAAATTTGACTTAAAAATTTAGAGAATGGATCTCGTTCGTGGCCTGGAGTCTGCCTGTAGTGTGTCGGTAGCATGTGAACATCAGACAAAAATAAAAGCAAAATGTTTTTCTATTCATCTTTAGTGTGCCACTCACAGGTGCACTACTGCTACTGCATTGCAGTGCAGTGCATTACAGGACATCCAGACAAGTCTGAGCTAAATCACTGAGCCAGCTCCAGCATTCCCCGGCCCTTCCACCGCTTTCATTCTCATAAACACTCTATTCCTGAAATGGTTCAGGAGGGCTGGGGTGGCGCCGTTCATTAGCATATGCTGGCTTTTGTTGGCACTAGCCCATCGCTGCTCACCAGATGCTCTGGATGTCTGTATTGGACCCCCCCCCCCTCACTTCCACCAGCAGCCAGCCCCATCCCTGCTTCAGGTCCTCCCCCAGCTTTGTAACTCCCTGCCAAGGCCAATGAGGCAGCACTGGGGACGGGCACTCTGCATAATGCTTCTAGCCCAGCACTGGGATGGCTTTCAGCGGGTGGAAGAGCTTATCCCAAAAAGCCTGTTAATTGCATCACTCCCAGGAGCAACTATGTTCATTTCTAATTCATTTTTTTCCTCCCTGAAGACAAAAAACCCTCACACAGTGTTTCGAGTGGCTCAGTACTTAGTGTAGTCAATTTCCCAGTAGCTGGTAGGGGTAACAGACACCGCCTGGACACAAATCCTTCGTGTGTTTGGTGTGTGTGTACATGTGCTTCTTTCTGGGAGGGGGTCAGGGTGCTGCCTGCTTGAGAATTGTATGTTTCATAAGTGGCAGTTATAAGAAGTACTGATGTGTTTTGCTGCTATACAATTGTAGTTAATATATAAAATATAAAATTAGAATTTTGGTTATGTTTAATTTTGTCCCTGCAATAATAACCTCACTTTTAATGTTTTTGCCCAAGGATCATATTACTGATAAGACAATATTAAGCATTTCACTTCTTAGTCTAAAAGATTTGCTCAAGGTTATATCCTCTAAAACATTCAGGAATACTGTTATTATTGTCAGCGCAATTTAACAGGAAACATGAAATGTGAAGTGAAAGTAAAATATGGGGGACGACTGAGCTGGGGTTAGCGATGACGATGGGGAGAGTTATGTAAACAGTGTCCGATGTCGAAGGCAGCCCTGTGCACGTGGAGTGTTATTACAATTACTGGTGCTCTCTCTTTAGGGCAGTATTTTGGAGTTGAAAAGTAAGTACCCGTATTTGTTATTGTCATGGACTTCCCGCCACCTGCTGCATCCATCTGTGTGTGTCTTGCTAATGCAAGAAAAAGGAGGGAACTATGTGGTTGTGTATATTTATTACAGAAGTTCCCACAATGTGAAAACTTTTTACCTTGTGGGGACCACACAAGGATACAAAAATCTGTGAATTCAATCAAAAAATGAAATATGCCAGAAGTCTTGTATTTTCTACGGTTACTTATAGTTAAGGTTAGGGCTGGGTTGGGGTTAATGTTATAGTTGGGATTAGGGATATGCCCACAGAAATAAATGGAGAGTCCCCATAATGATATGGACTGTGTGTATGTGTGTGTTTGCCAGGACTCACACTGTGGAAAGTTATTAATTATCCATGTGTAGAGGAAAGAATTGCAGGTATGCCCTTCTTTATGTGCCGATAATGATTTTGGGACTGGTTTGTTGGACTCTTTACTGAGCGGCACCAATGGAGTGCTGACTTGTGCCTGTATGGGCAAACAGAGAGAGCTTTTGTGTCTCAGACCATGTGCTTGTTCCCAGCTACTGGTGTCTGCGCTCATTAAATGCAGAGCAAAGAAGGACTTGGCAGCAGGGGGCCCCCCCAATAAATGGCCGTCTCAGCCTGAGAGGAAGGGGTGTTTGTGGAGTTGCAGGATTGATTGCTTGTCAATGGAATGCGACTGCCGATTGGATTACAAGGTCTTCAGACTGTGGTGGGGAGGTGCACTTGACAGATTACCTGGAGATGTGTCAAGGCAGGCCCAAATGTTCTGCTTAGTTCTAGCATGGAGCCAGATTGTTCTGTCATCTAAGGCGGCCAATACACAGAATGCTGTGATTTATTTTCGCAGTTTCAATGGGGGCGTGGTTCACCTTATGGCCATGCTGAATAAATGTGTCGCTGCCCACAGTCGGGCCTTCGTTTAATTATTTATTTAAATTAGTTCCATTTAACCATTTGCTTTCCTCTAATGTAATTCCCTAACATAAAAAGTTTAAAAATTCTAGAAATTTCTGGGAGCTGACTTAAACATAAAGAAGAATAGGAATGGCACAGGGAATATGATTTGCCTGGTCATTGACCAGCAATGGTACAAATATGCAGATTAGTACCCTTGTGCAGTCCCCCAAAACCCTACGGTGAGAATAGGGCCCCATGTCCTCACCTTCTTCGCTAAAACATTCCAGAAGCAGCCCATTCTTTGCTCTTTAACACTTAAACGAGAGAAAAAGTTTTCTAAAAAGTAGTTTAAAACGTGAGGGTCACGGTATTGTGTGCGCACCCAGAGCACAGGACCGTGACGCCCTGCCTGTCAGTTAAAAGTATCCTTTTCCCATCCTGGGGCAAGCAGGGACCCTAAGGGGGGCGCGGCCCACTGGGTGACTGCTGCTGAGTGCTGCCTGTCAGGAGGAGATATTGTCCTGCCCAGGCTGGGAGACAGACTCCACCAAATGACCCCTAGTTATCGGCTTATCTAACACACCTGTAAAGGAAAAGGTGAGGAACGGGTTAAAACAGTAATCCTACCCCCTGGCCACTGCTATTAGGGCATGTGGGGGGGCACGGGGGAGGGGGGGTGCAGTTTAAAGAGTGAGGGAGAGGAGAGGCAACTGTCAGGAGTGGAATAATGCAGAGACAAATTGCTGCAATACACCTTACAGAAGTGGCGTGCTGTAAAAGTGATGAGTCAGAAATTACTTAATGACAGCGTTCCACGGAAAACGGTCTTCGGGATATTTAACCAGCTTTCGGCACTTTTTCGAAGTTGGTGCGGCTCAGTTGCGGCTTGTGAAAGAAAACCTTAAAAGCAGAAAATATTAAATTAAAAATTATGTAGGAGATTGAAGAGGCAAAGCTTTAATAAAACAAGTATTTATATTATATTTAACCCATTTATTTCTTTCCAATATCAACATACACACAGTTAAGGATCAGTATAAGAAGGAAGAATCACATTAATTTATACATTTGGCTTCTTCTGGCACAGAAAGTGTTAAGTATGCCTTGTCCAGTGCCTTCATGAATTATCTAGCATATGTCAGCTGGCCAAGAGGCCACTGGCAGGCAGCTTTTTGCTGCAGCTTTCTGAGATGTGCTTACTGGGTTAGATGGGTTGAAATGGATTAAATGTGACAAGTAAGAGTGTGAAGACAGAGCAAAAGGTAAGATGGGTAGGTCTAAGAGGAATTAGAGCAAAAGTGAAAAACCTTAGTTTGAACCGCCGATAAACTGCAATTTGATAGGATATGCAGTGTCAGTTTTGTCTGTTTACAGGTAGCATCTGAGCACCAATCTTCCAATATTAGCCTTCAGGGAGTTGAAATTAAATTAATGTATCAAGACTCAGGGAGCAGGTGTTGCTCCCAGAAGCAGCTACACTTCTTAATCACGTAGCTAGACGTGTCCCTAGGCATCCGGAGAGCGGACGGCCCGGAGGAGGAATGACCCGGTGACACAGAGGCCAGACTAGCCAGACGAGACTGGACAAAAAAGGCGAGAAAGAACAGAAGATAATGTGATGACTTTTCATGTAGGTGGTAGGCAGGAAGGCATTCTGTAGATGCAGCACTGGGAAGGGGGGCATGCCAAAGGGGGCGGGGCATGGCACAGCAGCAGAGAATGAACAATAAAGGGCATTTCAGACAACTTTTTGCCTGTAACCCTGAAGAATTTCTGCGCTGATATCAAAGGTCCTTTGATAGCCAGTCACTACCTCATGTGTTGCTCGCCTGTGTTTGTGCAAGCGTGCTCGTTTGCAAGCCTTTTGCCCAGAAAACTCATTCTCTTCAGCTTTAATATGAGTTAAATTGTCACAGAGTGTGTCATTGTCACTGGGTCTGGGACCGCTGATGTAGATGATGATGCTTTTTTCAGTTACAGTCTGTTAATAAAAGTTTTTTTGAATTGAAATATTCTCATTCCAAAGGCAGCATGGAGGGAGGTCTCAGTACAGGAGCAATTAGCGGTAACTCTGCTTGTAAATCAGCCCGACGGCAATGACACACTAGAAGTCTTTTGTGGTTCACCGCCATCAGCGGAGACATGAAAATCCCGCTCAGTTTCCCTTTCCTGGCTCGTATAAGGCGGGAATTAGCGTGATGCGGTCGGAAAGCAGCTGGATAAGGCCTCTCCGCAGTGTCGTGAGCCAGGAGGCTGTGTTTTGCTCAGTAGAATCATCTCATCTCTGGGGTTGTACCATCACACAGCGGGTCCTGCTTGGTGACCCAGCAACACTAACTCACTGGGTAGCAAGTAAACTGTGTTAACCCTTCCATCTGACTTTCATTGACCTGTCAGCTTTTTCTTTGGCAGTTACCCTGCCTGTGAAATATTCAGTCAAGCAAACATGCAATCATGCTATCATGCCCTTGTGTGTAGAGTATTATGCACACAATCGTATATTGAGGCATGCTTTCACATATGTCTAAGCACATTTGACTGGAATGCATCTTTTTGTTTTGATAACATTAAACACTGTTTATTAGAGAAAATGTCTGTTCCACCGGTTCTGTGCTTATTATTATGATTGTGTTTGTTCCACCTGTTATATGTTTATTATATTGGTTTAGCCTCACCTGCTGCCGGCCCAAAAGCTAATATAAGGGAATGGTTCTTTGTCCAGAACTTTTAAAACCATCTTCACCATCTGCATTGCCCTGCAATCCTCTGCCCCTGTAATATACACACCACTTCCTCTTGTGTCCAAATACAATATAGCAGGACTAATTCCAGATTCCAGCATTCTGGAATGCGAACCTCGCTTTTGGAATAGCTGATGCAGGCACATTGTTGTCCCTGTGACACACTGAAGAGTTTTCTCCCACCTCCTGGCAGTGGAGGCTGCGGGTTCGAGGGCCGCCATGTCAGCACGACTCTAGATGTATTTCTACTTGTGTTTCCGGGCCCACGCAGCATGAGACACGTATCCCGGAAGAGCAGAACAGGCCAGCCGAGCAACTGCTAGTTTGTTTGGTCAGCTTCGACCTTCCACTGTTTCCTCCTTGACCTGTGATGAGACATTGTACAGAAATCCATAAGTGTTAATGCAACTTAACAGTCCAGTGAACCTAAAATGAGAATTTCATATCCCATCGATTTATGAAAATGCCCATCGAAGGATTCCAATTTTTTATTACACAGAATGGAACAGAAGACGATAGTAGCAGTGTTGTGCAAAGCAGTTCTCTCTTCCAATGCTATTCCAATGCTAGAGATTTCTTCTGGGTCATGCCGAGATATCATTTCCATCTTGGCGCATCTCTCAGAGATCTCATTGAAGAAACCTCCCTGGAGTTCCTCCTTGGAAGCCCCGTTCCCCTTCACTGGAAATGCCAGCATCCTGTTCCGGAGTGTCATAGGTCTTCCTGACAGTTATCTGTGTCACGTCCGGAGCTTCTGCAGGGTGCGAGCTGAGTACAGGCACGGAGGGAGACCACTTTGCCAAGCAAGATAGCATGTGTGCTCCCTGCCAGCGAGCAGACTGGTTGTGGAGAAAACACTGATATGTTTTCAAACACCAAAATGTTTAGACGATATATTTATATGTCACAGGATTACGTGACAAGAAGTGAATTTTTACTTTTGTGGATCTAAACAGAGAAAGAGGAACCAGGAAAAGAGCGACACTGACGAAGAGTGACAACAAGAGACAGCTTTGATCAGACAAAAGCTGCTAAGTTCTGGATCTTTTTTTAATTGTCACAAAAGCTTTCCTTCAAAAGGTTGTATTTTTCACATTAGTTCAATAATTCTCCTAGATTGTTTCAGACAGAGTTATTTCTGTTTCAGTAATCTATTAGTCCCCCTTCAAAATCAGTTTCCTGTCTCCCACTGTGAAGTGTTTACGGCCTTTTTCAGGCACTGAGAGGTGTGCACGACTTCTGGAGTGAAATTACATTCGCACTCTCGTGTGTAAACTGCGTCTGCTAAAGGTCAACGGTCAACTAATGCATTTGGAACCCGAACAAAAGTCGGTTAGTGTTTAAATGGAGTGTTTCACAGAGCAAGCACTGAGTTGGACCATAGTGCATTGCAGCCGGCTGATTATGCAAGGCTTTGCACTGTGTGTGCATGTGTCTGTTTGTGTTTGTAATTCTTAAATTGTGGGGACCAGATTTCCTGTAACTTTTTACTCATGGGGACATGTTTTTGCTCCCCTCAAGGATAACCTCAAGTATATAAAAATATATGAATGCAATCAAAACACTAAAAATACCAGATATGTTGTATTTTGTTTGGTTACTTATGGTTAAGGTTAGGGCTGGGTAGGGGTTAAGGTTGTCATATTTGGGATTAGGCTTATGCCCCTATAAGTGAATGTCCCCACGAAAATATGAACTATACATCCATGTGTGTGTGTGTGGCTTTTTGTGTGCTTGTCTGTTGTGTGTGTGCTGTTTAAACTAGCTGTGGTTCCATATATGGGCTGCACAGTCTGGGAGCCTCGTCCACACACACACGCGGTGTCCTGGGAGTACTCAGCTCCAGGTTCAGCACATCTGCTTGGGCAAGTCTCATCAGGGGTCTGCAGATGTGCCCACACCTGGCTGTTGCCATGGTGAAGGTGCCTGAACATGGGGATCCAGCTTTCCCACAGCAGCACAGTGCATCTCACTGATTCTAATCTGATCCCCACCTTGTTCAGAATTCTCTGGCCGTTTCAGAGGAGGAAGCACAAAAACCTACATTTTTGAAGTTAGTTTTTGGCCCATAGTGTTCTAGAGACAGCTGTTCATGCCCTGAGCAGGGGTAATTTCCAGCACGGTGTTTCCCAGTAATAAATCACACACAAAATATCAATCTTATTTACCAGCTCAAAAGTTTATTCAAAGGTACTGGAGTCTTTTAAAGGCGATTCTTTTTGTAGAACGTTCTTTAATTAAACAGCTCTGTGGAGGGTACAGGGTGGTGTTCACAGGTTACTAATTCGCCTTTACACTTTTCACTGATCATACTTCACTGTCTCAGGCCCACAGCCAGCTTCAATTCATCTCTGACTAAGGGGATTTCTGATGGAGCCGTGTCTTATCCCTGCTTGCACCTGGAGTGTTGTGGGAAGATTTATGGCTCTCGCAGACCCTGTGCTGTTTGTTTGATACACAAAACGATTAAGGAGACCTTATAATCTTCTTTTACGGGTCTGGGGCTTCAAAATTTGCGTGTGTTGTGGCGTGTTTGTGTGTGAGCACAGTGCTTGCCAGAGGGGACAGGCTGGCTGTGTCGAAATCCCCTCATCACGGTGCGTGCCAGGGGCTTGGCAGGAAGACTCTTGGGGCCATGCACGTGTCTTTGGGCTCATTTTGGTTTTACTGTGCCTGTGTGGACAGGAACCGTCCTTCAGAATCAGGAGAGCTGAAGACTGCAGAGTTTCTGTTTTCCTCTGATGGGACAGTATCATGGCCCTTTGATTTCTGGGCACGGCCCACAGTCAGGGCAGTCAGGCCTGCGGGCTGAATGGGGTGTGGAGCTGAGCGGGCGTGTGTACCGAAACCACTGGTGGCTATTCAGCTCTGCAGGTCGAAAGGTCCCTTCAGCAAAAGCCTCGTAGATCTGGAAGGCACTTGTTCTTCCCACAATACACATTTATACCTTCAAGCTCATTGAGTCACCAGACACGTCAAAATGAAAATGTGAATGAATAGATTGGCTAAATGTTGAGGCAACCGAATGTGACCAACCCCTCCCGCTGGCTTGTTTATCTGCATGAGTGCCTAGTTTTTCAATTAGTGCCAAAGGCGGGTGTTGGGGGGGTAGTGTGTTTATCAGCCTGCTTAAGCGTGGCCTCTGCACCCTGCTGCCCTAATCACCTCAGCCGTGCGGCGCCTGATTGCGGGATTGGGAGGCCTCGTTCTGCAGCGTGAGGCCAATTGCCGCTCTCACTGTGAGGGGGGTGATACCAGCATCACAACGAGACTATGTCTCCAGCCCACTCAAGCAAAACCATCTCCGCTTCCACTTATTCCCCTCAAGAGTCCCTGAAATTGGATTTATAAATTAATAAACAGTATGCAATATGTATGAGTGCCCAGCGCCTGCCAAAACCAGGGCCTTTAGGTTACACAACAAGCATTAATGTATGTAAAATCTCCTTTTGTTTGAGAGTCTCTCCACAAGCCCCACCCATTTTTCCAGGTTGCCACACCGACCTTAATCTGCTTCCATGCTGCTGAACAATGACCGTCTGATCAGCCCTCGTTAGGGGCCATTCAGTGCAGCCCCCACACAAGGTGCACCTACCCAGCCGTCCGGAATGAGCCGCATAAGAGGGCACATGACCTGGGAGAAAGGGAGGAGCAGGCAAAATGTAGAATATAGTGCGTTTTCAGCACATAATCTTGGGTCTTACCCTATCAGTTGGCGGATAACGGAGTGACGTGTTTAAATGTTAACCTCCCCACCCTTACACACACACGACAGGCCAGGTCAGGTGACAAATCCATGTGCTCCTAAGTTTCACCAGGACATGGCTGAAGACAACGTCAATCTCCTGCCATGCTTGAAGGTGAGCTGGTCCCATGGCAGTGACCCCGTACCTGAGAATAGGGTGGAGACCAGAGGAGGGGCAGGGGGTGTCGCTTTCTACCTAACACATCAAACAGATCTCTCATTTAGAGAAAGCAGATCCTCAAGGAACTCCTTGGGTGGGGGCTGGTGGAGAGATTAAATCTCTGAACCTTAAATCCTGGGGGACTGGGGGGGGGTGCTGTGAGGTCACCAGAGCAGACCAGGGAGGACAAGAATATTATAAGTTGCTTTACATTCTATTATAGGTGAATAAGCACCCAACAAGGTGACAGTAGATTTATACAATTTAGACAATTAATTTGAAAAGGAAAAATAGAAAATAAAACAGAGAGAAAAAAATCAACAAAAAAGCTGCTATGGTGTTTTTATGCAGCATACATGTGTAGGCTGTGAGGACACATACTGAATAGCTGAGCCAAACACTAATCATTATCTGGCATGGGTATATTTGAACACATTTAAAGGTAGTTGTCACATTAATATCAAAAGGAGGGTTCTGGCTCTGCTTTAAGTAGAAAAAAGCTAAATTAAGAGTCCTAAACATGTTTGCTGAGCCATCCAGCACCGGCTGTGATCGCCCAGCACTACTGAGGAAGCCCCTGACCTCAGCCCACACTAGCTTTGATCTATTTATATATATGCAAATCTAGTAATAAAAAGCATCATGCTGCTGCCAGGCCCCAATTTATGACAAGCTTTGCCTGCTGGAGTTACAGGCTCTTATCAGATCAGTACCACCCCTCTCTCAGGTTCAGAGGGCTCGGTCAATTTAATTAGCGCGTGAGATGAAATTTGACATCGTAGCTGACGTAATGGCTACCAAGCCGTTAGGACTAACGATCTTCTCCCTTGGTGGAATGTATTTTGTGTCATATTTTAGTCTCTCTGACCATCATGGATATTAGCCAGTGTTTCATTGCCGGCCTGCCCCATAATTAAGTTTTATGTCAGTTTTTATTATCTGAACGGGGGTTTTCAGTCTTGGCCTGCTTGCGTTTGACCACCGATTGACTTGCTGTAAATGTTATATGTGGTGGACACATGTACTCATAACACTTGTGATAATCGAGCCCACTCTGGCGGCCTTCTACGTTGCTCCACGGGGGCCTGCAGTAAATGGTTTCTCGCCCAGAAAGCATTGCTCTGTTTTGATCGGCTTTATCTTGCATCTTCTGCGTGCTTCCTAGCCGTAAGGGTGCAGTGTTCTCAGGCTGCCGGGTGAATTCCTCCGTCTTGTTTTGAATCCAGTGTGGTGGGCTGTCATTGGCCAGACGGCTCTGTGTGCTGAGAGGTGGGGCGCCGGGGGAGGGGTGGGCAGTAGGCGTGTGGCGAGCTCAGAAGAAACTGCTTCGTGGCAGAAAAATGCTGACCTCTGACCTCTGGCCATCACACACAGTAGCAGTTAGGATTCTCGGGGAGCTGGTGGTTAATGTGGCTTCTGAGGTGCAGAGACAGACATTGTGCATAACAACTGACATTACTGAGAGCAAAAATAAAGCATTGTAAAGCACTGTAAAATCTGAAAAAACTTATGAGGTTTGTCTCAAAATAGGTTTAATTTATGTTGTTAAATTACAATATATTCACAGTATATGTACGCAATCTTGCGTAATAGTTGGGGCTATCGTTTCATATTTTCAGTTTATAAAGGTAGCCTATGTATATTATACACAGTTTGAATGTATTTTGTATTATGTATTTTCAGTAGCCTGAAAAAGTTCAGCACCCTAAAGATTACTATACGGTTGCTATGGAATTACTGAGGGGTCAAAAAGTCGCTTCTCTAAGTACTCAGTGGGAGATAGTGGCCCCTTTGGCCTGCCCCCCCGAACTCGTGCGCCCCTTTCGTCTGCCGGGCCAGACCAACTGACCGCTGCACTTTTGCCAGGACACTATTAGAGGCCTGAGAAGCAGGAAGCTGAGTTCAGGATGGCAGCATGTGGCGTGTCCTCCGTGTAGCTCCTGCGGCTGTGTCCCTCCTACCTCGAGTATGACACAGACAGACTCTCTTATGCATCCAACACACCAACTATGCACCCGCTGAAAGAACAGCAGCAGAGCTCACACTACCGAACACAACGTAAACCAGCACTTAAACTAGGCTACGGAGTGCCTGGAATCTGGGGCTACAGGGCCATTGTTGCTGGGTAAATCGTTAATGGCCTGTACAGGACACGTCACTGCTGCTATAAAAATTCCTGCCCTGAATATAAAATTCCTTAAACCTTTTCATATCATTTTCATTTCTGTTTTTCTCTCGCACATTTCCATTTTCAGCGCCCCCCCATCACCAAGAACTGCCAATCTGGAGATCATCCGTCCCATTCAAACCTGCAAAATCCCGGCACCTCCCCCAAGCCCTGCTCCCTCCACAGAGGGAGGGATTAAGTATCATGCCCAGGGAGGGCACATTGCCCTCCCTCCTTTCCTCCCTCCCTCCCTCCTTCGCTCCCTCGCTCACCCTGTGATCTTGAATTGAAGCTATTACAGCAGGCTCATTTCATTCGCTGACACACAGGCTGCACCAGTTCCGTGCCACTTGTTGGAGACCCTTTTTCCCAAGTAACGCTAAGTGTAGGCAGCTGACCCAGGACTTATATAAGCCTTCTGGAGAGCCTTTATCTTCAAGCAAACCAACTTGGATATGCCCCAGTTCTACCTATACTTTTAAATACATTTTTCTACCTCACGGTCAGGTGTGCACCAGCTGGAAGTGGATCTCTACTTCTTGTTTTGGCTGCAGAGTGGACTGGCTCTCATTCCGCTTGGCGTGTGTGTGTGTGTGTGTGTGCTTGTGCTGTGTCAGAGGGGAGCGGCTGACCGGGCTCCACATGGAGGTGGCAGTCCCGCCCGCTGCTCTGTGCTCCCAGCGCAGACTGAGGTAAGCCCCCTCGGTGCCCTGCCTGACCCCACCGCTGGGTCTGTGCACTCATACTCTGATTCACTGTTTCTATGTGTTCAGTTCATCACCGATTCAAGAAAAGACCAAAAGCCACTAATTGCTAACAGCCCATGGCTCACTTTGGTTTTGTAAACCACTTCATATAAGAGTGCTCTCTTTGAAAATGCCTCCCCTCCTCTTTTATTCTCTCCATCACAGGAGGCTTTGTCTGTTGGGCTAAGGCCAGAGTAAGTCTCATTCTCAGAACAATCTCTTTTTCTTATGTATAGCAGCCTTATGTGTCATTATCATCCTCTCTGATGTGATTCCTTTATTAACGTGGCTTCTGTTCACCGTTCTTGAAATTCTGCTCGGTTGTCATTTAAATGCATTGATTAGATTTATTTAAGGGTTTACCCCGAAGTAAATGGTGTTTTTGTACTGTCAGTGTTCCTTTCCACATTAAATTAATCTATTGAGGAAACATTCCCTGTTTTGTTTAAATTAATCTGTTTACAATAAGTGCTTTTTAGCTAACAAAAATCTATTTAAAGTAACAATTTAATTTTGATCTGTTATTTTATGAATTAATGAAACTTATGTATGATTTTGATTTCAGCTTAAGGACAGAAGCTGAGCTGTTCTAATTACCCTTACTTATCTATTTTTATAGATTACAGTTACACAAATTGAGGCTACTGGTATTTTTGTCCAGCTCATGACAGAATTCATTGTTTTTTTCTTTTACAAATGAGTCTAATTGTCAGTGTTGCTGACACCATTTAAAACCTAGATTTATTGTGATATTTAAGAAAAGTAAATGGGGAAAAGTGCACTGGCAGATGTGCTCCTACTCGTCCAGTGAACTGTCCTTTAGGGTGGATTGGAAGGCTGGACTCTCCCCGTTGTATTGTGATCCATATGCAGTGCCTAGGCCCGTCACCACACTAGCTCACTGAGCCCTGTATGTCACATGCAGACGCGCTCTGCTGTCGAGTTAGCACTGCTGTGTGTTTGTGTGCCGTATGTCCCTGTACCATGTACCTGTGCATGTCCTACAGATGGCCACACACTGACATTCGTACCTCTTCTGCTACACAGGCTTTCACCTGCACTGCACGTCGGCAGCCTATGACAAGGCATGTGCCGCAGAACTCGTGCTCTGTGTGCTGGGATGTCGTAACTGCGTTCCTAGAGGTCAGCCGCGGGGGAGAATGTCACCTCCTGGCGATAGTGACCCCCCAGAGGCATGAAAAATCCTTAGCAGGACTTTCTGCCAGTCACCTGCCTGGCTCTCATATTACGGGACGTCTCCACTTCCTTCAGCACCCATCTAATTCCACGCATTGTCACTGTCTCCTCTGCCTTTTCCATCGCTAATTGCCCTCTGCCCTGAGGCTGGGCTGTATGATTCATGTGGTATCTCAGTGATTGCTGCAGGGAGGGGCAGCTGAATATTTCACTGAGGCTGACTCAAGGATCAAAACCTGTGGTGGACACTGCAGCCACCAAACAGCCGCTGCTGGGCCCCCCCCCCTAGCCCCCCCCCCCCCCGTCTTACTGGCAAAGGGAAAATCTGTGGGTTTCTTCCCTCTTTCTTCTACTGAAAGGCCTTGTCTTTCTAGCTCAGCTGATGAAAATGATAATGATAATAATATTCAAAATGATAATTTGAAAGGCTGTTTTAGTGGTTTGGGTAGCACAGAGCAGGGAAGATCCCTTTTCTTTCTGTATTCTCTGTGGCCCCATGACCCCTCTCGACCCACACAGGACACTGGTTAGGAAGTCCATGTGAGACAAGGTATCCCTGGAGGGTCTATCAAGCAGGGATAATAACCTCCACTGAGCAAGACCCCCTCTCTCTGTCTCTGTGTCCATCAGATTGCCTCCAGAAGGCTTACAGCTGTTTATACCTAGTTGAAGCTGAAACTGGGACCATACTGAGGGAGGTCCAGATTGAATTCAAGCCTTAGCATTACATTAATGCTGCTGAGGTCAAAGTGTCCTCCTGTAAATAAGGCCCAGGAGCAGAGGAAGCAGCTGAGTATGGGGTAGGACATCGTTCTTTGACCTAAAGACCACAGTTATGGTGCCTAAACCCCAAGTCCTAATGTGCTCTCATCCTGCTTGGGGTCATCAGCATTGAGAATCTGCTGAGACAGAAGGAGAGAGAGAGTGAGGGAGAGGGATTTGATGTGCTGTGTGTGCCGGGCTGACATCCAGTCTCTGTGTCCCTCTCAATGGGTACATTGTCCCTGAAGTTTTCGAAATTGAGGTATCTGCATTGATAGCATGGTGAGTTGTGCAAAGCCTGATCTTCCTGCTCACCTCTTGAGAATGCGGCGTATCACTCACATACTGGCCTGGCCATCGGAAAAAAAAAAAAAACATAACGAATGGGAGAATTTAGTATGGGCTGGCACATGTGGATACCCTTGTAGAGACTTTTATGCCAAGGTGACGGTGACGCTCAGTTTTTACACGTCTGGAAGTGTGTTGGTAATGTGATGAGTTTGGCTTCTCTGTTGTGGAGGAATGTTATTAATATGTGGCATAGGAGCATGGCGGCTGTCCACCTTTTAAAATAGCGTGGCCCACGTGTGCAGTGCAGGCCTGTGCTGTGCTCGGCTGTGCTGTCAGTGAGGTGCTACTCTTGTTTATTTTTAGGTCCCCCCCCCACTGGTGAAGATCCCCCCTCCCTGCCAGAGCTGAAAGGCACAGGCGCCGTGAGCACTGAGGGACACAAACACTAACAGATCTAGTCTACCACCCCCTTGACGGCCAGGTGACAAGATCCAACATGACAGCAATGAAGACGACTGTGACCATTATATCCACCTCCCTGCTCGTCATCATCGTCCTGGCTGCTCAGGCCTCGTCCAAAGAACTTCCTAAGACTGGCAGGACTTCTCCCTCAACCCTTTCCTCTTCCTCCTCCCCCCGCATGAAGCTTTCTTATAAAGGTAAGGTCCTCCCTCCTCCATACTAACTAGTCTGTCAGGCTTCATTTAAACATGCTCAGCTGTCATTATATATGTTAATAAGATGAATAGCATGTGACACTAATGCAGCTGATTGGTCCGTCCTTTTGGAGGTAATAATGCTAAGTGGCTGTGTGCTGATGGGTGGGGCTACAGACTCAAACATCTCCAGCAGTACCTTGTTTCATTATCCTCAGACCTGCGATTTACTTTGTGAAAAACTTCAAGACGTCAAGAGTGGGCCTGAATCACATCTTGTTCTTCCTGTCTGCCTTCTCAGTAGGAAAAGGAACAGACCAGTGCTTTGTTTGAGAAAACAGAACTTACACTGAAGAAAAACCCAAAGGGGAAAAATATTACATCAAATATTTTTCCTTGGTTATCACAGTCAGATTTAACCCCTAATATCATCAATTTTTTTTTATTTTATTTAAATTTTATTAATTTTATTTAATGCCATTATTTTGGTTACAGTGTTATTAGTGAAGATTTTGTACCCTTTATTCCAAATCATGTTACTTATCTGAATTGGGTCAGTATTAACTTTGTACATATTTTTGTCAGTGGTTAGTGAGTGTGAACCAGATCAGATGGTTTATGCTAAAGATTAATACTTAAAGTATATTCAGTATATTCTGCAAAAGTCTTAGTCAAAGGAAATGTTTCAAGCGAATTATCCGGTTAGTAAGGGTAGAACAAGAAAACACAATTTAATATAATATAATTTGAATTATTAAAACATATGTTTGCAGTAGAATGGCGTGGTGAGTAGCACTATAGAGTCCACCCTTCACCGTGTGGCATTTGCATGTTATTCCTGTCACGCGGGATTCCTCCCACAGTCCCAAGACATGCAGCTGGGTTAATTGGTGTGTGAGTGTGTACATGTATGTGCCCTGTGACGGGCTGTGATCCCATCCAGGGTGTCGCGCTTCCCCTTACCCTGGGCTGCCTGGGATATGCTCTGTGACCTTGGCCGGGTCTAAGAAGGTGAAAGATGGTTTGATGTTTGCATGTGCTTGTATCCAAAGAATCTTAAAGACATTTAATATTTTTCAGCTAAATATTTTTGTGAATAGTTTTTAATAAATTGGAACCCACCTCAGGGCTGATCAGAAGTCCATTTCTATTATCACTGCAGTCTGTTTTCATCCATAATTTTTGAATAATCATTCTTACATTCAAAATCTGTTGTTCATTCTTCCTTTTTAAATCATCCGTTTTAAATCCACAATAAACCTATTTACAGTAAACTGGGTTTTCCCGTTTCACATTACTTAAATTGTAAGTAATGTACATCATAGTGTTAATGTTAATGCGATGCAGAAATCTCTTGTCTAATCAATTATTTATAAAAATCAATTATTCATAAAATAAGCCACATTTGGGTTTGTTTTAAAGTAAGAATTGCACCTGAGACTTAAATACACATTTCAGATGGCAGTCAGCATCCCTGCCCACGTTACTGCTTTAGATTTTAATTACTGTTTGAGTCCCTTACACTACCTTTGGATTTTGCTTATGTTTTGAGACTAACCCCGGACCCTGGACCTAAACACATATAGCCCAACCAACCCCAGTTCCACCTCCCCCCTTCTCAGTGCCCTCTGATTAGAACATCTGTTGCCCTGGAAGCCCCCAGGATTCCTCTGTATCCAGGGTAACTGTGCAGGGCAGCAGTAATACCCCAGTGGGGAGGATATGAACGGAAGAGGACAGGGCTGCATTGAAAATCATACTTTCTTTCTCTTACTGCGATGGGATTGGCCAGTTCCTTTGTGCCCCCCCAAGTCCTGTCGCTGCTACGCGTTGGTTGTCAAGTGACTATGAAGGGGTTGATTATTCATGTGACTGAGGCGCACAGCATTAACAACGTGGAGACAAAAACTTTGACTTTAAAGAAAAGAGCTCAGCAGGGCAACACTGGCCATGTTATTACATTCTGTCCTCCCTGCAGCGGGGATGACATCACAGGGAATCTCCCCCAGGGTCCTTCCGATTCTGACGTGGCTGCGCGTCCCGTCCTCCTGCGCATCCAGGAGGCTGAGTCTGCAAAGCAGCTATGGCTTTTCTCAGCCCTTTGTGATTTGTCTAGGATTTAAGAGACTTGATAAAGCTTTGTAATGAAGACAGCACCCTCACTGACCTTCTCTGTCACTTTTCTGTCACAGTCCGAGTACGCTGTATGAATTGCAGTTTATGGAATGTATGGGAGAAGTTTGAGGGTGCAGTAGTATATCTGATGGTACTTAGCCTGAATTGCAGCGAAATATACTGTTACAAAAATAGCCAAGACTGTAAATTCATTTTAATGGAAGTATATGAAGTGCAGTAAATAGGAACTGCAATTTACATCTTTCTGGGGTGGGCACCATCTGAGCTGGAGTTCTGGAGCAGTCCCAAGAATGGGGTGACGTCATTGATACGGCCTGCAACCCAAATCATTGTCAGGGAAGCCTTCACGGGCCAGCTTGGAGAACTTATTGATTCATTGATGGACTTTGGCCTGCCCTCAACAACAGTTCTCACTTTGAGCAAGCAACGTCACTCTCACTTTCTGTAATGTTAGCATGCCCAGGGGGGTTGGGCACCCAGTTGACCTTGGACCTTGGTTCCTCTCCTCCATTGTCAATTGGCTTTCTTTCTATGTACTACATTTTCTGTTCTATTTAGTTTTACATTTATGGCATTTAGCTGACACCCTTATCCAGAATGACTTACAGTACATTACAGGGATTGGAACAACTTGGGGTTAAGGGTCTTGCTCAGGGACCCACTGGTGGTGGGTGGGAATTGAACCGGTGACCTCTTGGTCCATAACCCAAGCCTCATACCACTAGGCCACCATCCCATGTTTTGTCTTGCATATAACAATGTATTCAAACACACTCATGTAAAGCGCCCTGGGACAGTGTGAATGGCGCTATATAAAAATAAACTGAATATCAGTGAGTGAAGTGCAGTTCTTACTGAGAAGCGATGATGTCAGGGAGGTGTGTGCATGTCACGTTGCATGCCCTAATGCTGTTTGTCCTATCGCAGCATGCCCTAACACATTTATGGTATTTAGCTGACACATTTATCCAGAGTGACTTACGTTACCCAATTACAGGGATTACAATCTTCCTGGAGCAACTTGGGTCTTGCTCATGGACCAACTGGTGGTGGTAGTTGGAATTTGATCCGGCAACCTCTTGGTTCATAACCCGGATCACATACTACTAGGCCACTACCATCCCCACCATGTGCCCAAATGCAGCATACCCTAATGCTGTGTGCCCTAACACGGCATGCCCTAATGCAGTGTGCCCTATCGTGGTGTGCTCGCAGACCTGCTGGCCATTCACGGAGTGCGCCGCTACCAGCTGGATCGCTCCTGCTGCTTCAGCACCCTGCTGCTGGACGAGGAGCACGGCCGACTCTTTGTGGGCGCCAAGAACTTCCTCCTCTCCCTTAGCCTGGACAACATCGCCAGGCAGGAGCACAAGGTGAGTCAGCTGGTTACCCTCACACACATGCACCTGTCCACTCCTATCCCCAGGTACTGGGCTTCTGCACATTTCCTCCACGGTGTCACAGTAGGCTGGGGTAGCTTATACCTACGACCTGGGTGTAAAGTGCATGAATGCTGCAGTAGGCAGGAAGCTGTGATACAGCACATGCTTATTGTAATGGGGAAATGGTGTGGTCTTTATGCTGGGGTTTTATGAAATATGAAATTGTTCATTACAAATTATATTACCAGCATAATTATTTGGTTAGTTGAATTGTAGAAAACATATACATGAATTCCAGAAATTCTTAGTATTTGGTATGGCCATGTTTGCTTTGCCGGCGTGGACCCAATCTGCCGATGATGCCACAGGTCTGCAAACGATGCTCCATGTTACCCCGGCAAGATTCAAGAATGTTCCGAAGAGCATCTCGTGATGTTACTGAATGCTTGACTTTATCAGTCTCCCATAAATATTTGATGAGGTCGAGGTCACTACTGCCCTAAATCTCAAACTTGGTCTCATCAGTAAATAGACCTTTTTTCCAATGACCCACTGTGAAATGCTGTTACTGTATGTCTTAGTCCATGCCAAAACTTAATTTATTTCCTGGGTTAACTGAAAGAAATCCCAGTTTTTCAACGTGGTCTCAGATTTTTGGACTCTCAGTTACCTTTTGTCACTTTTTCATGATGGCTGTGACATCTGGCTTGCTTGCTGAGAGACTTGTGATGACACACTTATTGAACACAGTCCGTTGTGGTAGAATTGTATTGTGGGGTGAGGTCCTCCAATCCATTGCCTCCCTTGCCCTCAGATTGGTGAGATTTCACATTTATCAAATATATTCCAACATCAACTTTGAGAAAGCGAGCAAGACATACAAAGATTTTCAAGAATGCACCTCAAACCACAGCAGAATGGGTCCTGCTACCAAATTGCAGAATACAGATTCACTTTCTGTTGAATTTTTTCTTCTTTAATGTTTATGAATGCTAAGCAAAGAGCCGGCTTGTTGAGTATGTTTGGGGAAATGAGAGATATTAAGTCAAGGGAGGTAATGCTGAGATTATACAATTCCTTGGTGAGACCTCACCTAGAATATTGTGTGCAGGTTTGG
>JAODKM010000099.1:14532609-14549093 GCA_026780845.1 Petrocephalus sullivani | reverse complement strand
GTGGGGGAGGTGGTGGGGGGGGGGGGGGGGGGGAGGGGGGGAGGGGGAGGGGGAAGGGGGTGACAGAAGTCAGGGATAGGGAAGAACAACCCACACGCACACACCAGCTCCTCGTCAACCTGGTTATACAGCTGCGGAAGGCACACAACAGCCTCTATTCATCAGGAAGGCTTACTTCCTGCTTCACCTGAGATTCTGTATCGTGTATATGTACACACGATGGGTCTCACACGGTATCATACACCAGACCCAAAGGTCTCAAAGGTTTAGAGGACTGGGAATCCTCTGCAGGATGTTTTTCCAGACCAGCAGTAACAGAAAGGACCCTGTCTTCATATGAGACTGTACCCCTGCATGAGATCATAGCTGTCAGTTTATAAGTTACGATCTGTTTGTTTTCACATATACAGACACAATTGAAACATTATCACTTTCAGTTTCCTAGGCCTCTGTTGTGATTTGTTTGGCCTTTTTATATTAAAAAGCCGAGAAGAGCAAAGAGCAACTGTTTCTATGCCAAAGACGAATGTGGCTGCCAGTGAGCATGTTCCTATAGCCTCACCTCTAGTTGTAAGAGTCAGTGACTCTGGAACCCGATACAGGCTTTTAGTCACCTCTTGTGGGACACGGCCACGGTGGACAACAGTAGTCAATCAGAGAGCCTTGTGTGCTTTTATATCAGAATCAATTAGCATGCTCCCACGTGGATATTAAGGCTCATTAGCTCATTAGCCCAGACCAGAGTGAAAAAATTCCACTGGAAGCCTCACATCTGTGGCACCAAAGGCACCGTGACTAAGCTGACCTCCAAGAGTCTCAGATGGTCTCTGGAGGAGATGATGGCTTGGTCCCCAACCCCCCCGGCATACAGTGACAAAAGCCTCCCTCTTGTGGTAACCTGATCAGGTTATTTTATAGCTTCCTCTGAAAAGACTGGCATGTCTAATTCCTCCTGGAGCCTCTTGTGTATAGAGTGACAGGTCCCCTGAGCGCTCCGTGCCAGTGAAGACTTGGAGAGGTGGCCCGGTGGAACATTTCGCGCTTCGGCTGTGCGGTACCATGCTGCCAGGACCATCCTGCCCGGGGTTCAGTTGGATTTTGGGTTTAACAGGCGACATGAAGCTGGCCAGTGCTGCATGTTCCCCCTCTGGGGCGGCTATACCACCCCCCCAGTCTGCAGACAGGGCCCCCCCCCTCATCCTGGATCAGTGATGCAAGTCACAACACCCTTAACCCCTACCCAGCCTTATCCTTAACCTCCTTAACCAACCCAAATACAAGACTTTTGGCCTTTTTACTTTATTCATGGGATTCACAGATTTTTATAAAACTGAGGTTATCCAAATAGGGATCTGAAAAAATGTCTGCAAAAGTAAGGAAGTTTCAAATGTGATCAATGCAAACCCATACACACACATACATAGAAAGAGAAGCCCCTCCCTCTACAGAGTGAATTGACCGTTCTCTTAACCTTAATTGCTGTGTTCATTGGCGTGGCAGAGGGCTGGGCCACCTATAAATCGCATTGCTCTGTGGAGTATTGTAGTGAAACATGCAGTACAGCCCATAACGTCTGTGTCCCACCACACCCTACAGTCACATTCAATCCAACAAGTCATCCTTTATTCCTCTGTATAAAGGACAGAGAAATTTGTTAGACTCAATAGCTGTATTTTCAAATAAAAGACGAAAAAGATCAAATACCATAATGATGATGATAATAATAATTATCATTATTGTTATTGTTATTTCTAATTCTATTTATTCCATTGCTATACATTTTTTTAACACTGTACTAAAGGAAGAATAGGTAATCCCGAAGTTTGGACTTTAAGCATCAATCTGCCCTTAGTGTCTGGGAGCAGAGTACATTCAGATGTAAATTAGAAGGGATCACTATATCAATAGTGTAAATGAAAACCAAGCTTCTTTGTGGGGAATAGTGGAGACCTAAGGGTACCACAGTGTAATTTAAACTGTGACAAAGGCAGAATGAACATCTAAAATGTGTGTCACTCAATAAGGAGTTTATATGCTTAAGTGGAATGAAAACCTGCAGCCCACAAATGCCAACACTAAAGACCAAGGATCTACTATGAGGAGCGATATAATGAGGTGTTTGGACTGCTGGGAAGGTAATACATGTGCAAACCCAAGTCAAGGCGATGCAGAGTGAACTATTATAGTTATGACACATTTAGATCATGAAAATGGTATGCTGTGAGCTAACTAGAATTAGAAGATGACATAGGGTAAGCTTTTTAAACTGTGAGGGACATGAATTAAGCAGCTATTTTGAGGCAGGACTGAGCTATGGTTAAGACCTGATGAAGTTTGTTAATAAATTTCTGAACTCAGTACCAGTCAAAGCCCAAGTGGTTCTCTAGGCAAGATTCACAGCCAGGCCTCCCCCCTTGACCCCCACCAGCCAATTTCACTTAGACTTGGTCTACATGCTCCTCACACCAGGTGGGGAGGCATTTGTGCTAGTGGTTTGCTAAGTACCCCTCAGTTGGCACCCTAGGTGGTCGCCTCTCTCGCCCAGTGGGTTGACAGGCCCTGTCTGAACTAGTAAAGAAATATTTCTGCAAGAAGGTACTGTCAAGACAGTACAGTTAGCATTGGTTCACTCTCTGAATATGGCCGACATCCCAAGAACCACAGCCTGCATGTGGTCTTTCAGAGAGCATCAAATTAATGGGATAATACACATCCAGCCATCCTTCTCACCCCCTCCAAAGACCCTTGGAATTGTTAAAGGCACAATCAACAAAACAGCACAAGAAAAAGGACTGATCTTTAACACATGGCTTTGAGCAGTGGCTCTCTTTACGAGCACTTTTGTTGTCTTCTTCTTCTGCATGCTTCCTTTGTCAAGCCTAATGCTTCAAAGGGGTCTGATTCAGGCAGCAGCTCCATTCTGTTTAACCCTCCCATGCCCCCTCTCTAAATGAAAGTCATAATGCCAACACAACAGAGACCCTTGATAGGGTCAAGGGGAGGTGGGCAACAGGTGACCCTTCCCAACTGAACAAACATGGCCGGTTTGTCAACAGCTTAATTGGCGTATAGATGAATCCTTCCATTAGCTTTCAAAGAGGCACGCTGAGAGAGGTCCTTTGTTCCCTAGTTACGCTTTGGGCGTCTGAGGTAATGAGGTGGAACCTACAGTGACCAGGAGCGGCCAGTGACACCATAGGAGACAACAGAGGGTTTGGCCCGGAAAGACAACCGCAGGACTTCCGATGGGGCCTCCAGGGACTCCTCAGGGGAGTAGTAATTTAGCCTGTCACAAGGGGCTAATCTACTGCCTACAGGAACAGCTTGGCAATCAAACACACATTTGAAATTATTTTTGTCCACGGAGAGAAGCAGGAATTGGACAGATGGACAGACAGACAGGCAAGCCAATGTATACAATGGGTATCTTTGAGCCTTTTTGCGCTCACTACCCAGGGGCCTTGATATGGAGGCCTGCTCACTCCCCAGACACCTCGCAGAGTGAAATTCAGTCCACTTCAGACAGATGCTAGCCATGCAGTAACTGGTTTCTCTGGTAATTCCAGATGCTATAACTAATTATCTGGTCCAATGGGGTGGGGGTTTAGTGAAGGAGCTAGGCAAAGCATTATAATTACAGTATAAGAGCTGGTAACAGCTGGTGGAAGCTGAGCTGCACCTCCCTAACATCTTGGTACTGTTGGTATCTTGGGGAGAAAGAGTAGGGGCATGTTTACTTGGTGCTCGTTATGTCCAGACAATCGCTCCCCTTGCTTACATCATTTGTATGACTTTTTGTCATGGTCTTTCTATCAATCATTAACATAAATGCCATTGTGCCTGTGGTGCCCCCTCCCGCCTTTGAGGAGTGGAATGTGTACAGGTGAGTCAGACACTGTTTGCACCAGTATGTGAAACCATGCTCCTTTATCTTCTCCAGAAGATACTATACTCTATACTGGACAGCACTTGCTAAAATATCCCATGAGTGTCTGCAATTTTGGTTATTCTTTAAGTCTGAAGTTCAGAGGTAGTTAAGCATCTTGTTCTCAGTGTTGACAAAGTTGGGAGTGTTTTGTGTTGGCAAGGTTTATCACAAGGATTTTGCTTATAACTCTCTCCCGCCGCAAAAACACCCTTTGCCACTGCCGGGGGGATGTGTACATGTCCATAAATGCCTGCTGACTCATGCTAAATTGCATGTGCTGCGGTCCTTTTGTCCTGCAGATGGACTGTGTGAACTATGTGAAGCTCCTACACCACTATAACCGTACCCACCTCTATGCCTGCGGCACTGGTGCCTTCCACCCCACCTGCGCCTTCGTGGAGGTCGGCCAGAAGATGGATGTGAGTGACTGCTTATCAAGTTGCTCCTAATCTCGGCACTTTGATGCCTGCTTGTCATCTGTGTTATCAGATTTTTGTGACATCAGGAACAGAATCGATGCATGTGACATCAGATTCAGAGAAAGTCTTTGTGGATTAAAGGGTCTGATGCACTCATAATTTATGCAGAAAACTACATAGATTATTATAATTAATAATAATTAATTAATAATAGTATTTCTGCCTGAAGTAACGCCATATTATTACCACCTAAGGCTGACTTTTAATTCCGTGGTTCTCAAAATGGCCAATGTTGTGGATGGACACGCTAACTGAGAGCCATTCATTGAAGACGCTCATATTTTTGGTGAATGGTGAACAGAATGAACCAGTAATGAACAAGAACATGACTGAACGATGCTCACACACCAGAAGCAGCACTTATAGGCAAAAAATTAACTTTCATACTGTGATATGAAATGGAATGCATTACGATGTCCCAGAATAGCGCCTTGGGGGCTAATTTGTATCTTAAAATGACACATAGGGTGTGATTGTATGCCCTGAACTGGTGTAACGTCCAGTGTGTCCTCTGTCTCATGCCAAGTGTTTCCCAGAATAGTCTCCAGGATAACTATAAATTGAGTGGTTTAGGAAAAAGAGGTGCTGTTCATAAACATAAGCTCTGTTTTCTGACACACTTTACAGATGTAGGTGCAGATTCAACAGACTTTACGAGAATTTATTTTTCTCAGAGTATTAAAAACTAAAAAAAAGTTGAAAATTCAGCCACTCTCCAGGTTACAATGGGGTTACATTCCGATAAACCTATCGTAAGGCTAAAATGCATTTTAATACAGTACACCTAACAAAGATCATAGCATTTGTGTAGCCTACCTTAGAACACTTACATTAGCCTACAATTGGGCAAAATAATTAACACAAAGCCCATGTTATAATAAAGTGTTTAACATCTCATGTAATTTATTGAATAAATATGCAATGGGAATACCCATAGTAAATTGGAAATACCATAACAAGGACCCTCGTTACTCAGGGAGTAACTGTAAAGATTTTTGTTTTCATGAATGCTCCCTTTATTTCCATTTATACATACATTAATGGTAGATCAAAGAAGTGAATATTGTGTATGAATATAAGAGCTTGTACAAAGCTTCATGGAGCAGGTCTCTGCTGAAACACTTCTTAGTGCATATAGATATTTGATAAATGCAATCGTTCATGCTGTACAGTATAAAGCATTCTTTGTTTTGGGCTAAATGCTTCATCCTTATTTTGTACCATTTTCCTAAACTCTTTTCTGCCTCTCACCTCCTTGCCATCCCAGGAAATTGTCTTTAGGATAAACCCATCATTGATGGAGGACGGGAAAGGCAAGAGTCCCTATGATCCCCGGCATGCTGCAGCTTCGGTTATGATAGGTGAGACTTGTCTGTCAGATTTAAATTTAATCTAGTGCTTCCCCTAGTGGTCAATCATGGTAACTACTAAGATTTCAATTAACCTCATCAACATCATCCCGCCTCACAGGCGAAGAGCTGTATTCAGGGGTGGCTACTGACCTAATGGGCAGAGATTTCACCATATTCCGGAGTCTTGGCCCACGTCCATCCATCCGCACTGAGCAGCATGACTCCCGCTGGCTTAATGGTGAGTTTTTTCCTTTTTTTTTCTTTTAAAATTAATTAAAATCAAAAATTACATTTGGACAATCAGTATTAAATCTAAGTATGTAGAAAGTGATAAATTATGAGAGTCATTTATCCATAGATAGACCTATAGTTCATATTATTTGAAATAATAATGTTGACATTGTTACTGCAAGAAGATGTCATGTCCGACCTTGTTGTCTGTTTGTCCCAGAACCGAAGTTTATTTCTGCATTCTGGGTGCCGGAGAGCGAAAATCCAGATGATGATAAGATCTTCTTCTTCTTCCGCGAGACGGCAGTGGAGGCACAGGGCTTGGGCAAGGTCACTTACTCCCGGATAGGCCAGCTCTGTAGGGTGAGTGGCCACACACTGGGCAGATCATCACATGCTTTACATAGGTAGTTAAAGAGAAAACAAACACTATGTGTCATGGACCAGATGTAGACAATGTTACCAATTCTTCTGTAGAACGACATGGGGGGTCAGCGCAGCCTGGTGAATAAGTGGACAACATTCCTCAAGACCAGACTTGTCTGCTCAGTGCCAGGGACTGACGGCAGTGATACCTACTTTGATGAGCTTCGTAAGTTACAGCCAGAGCCAATCAGCGATGATCATGACATACCATAACCATTTTGGGCCTGTTGGCCTCACTGAGCACAAGACCCTGGTTTTATCATGCCTTGTGGTATAAACAAAGCCCTTGTAAACAAACAGAGGCGTCTGCTGGTTTGTTTTCCTGTTTTGGCCATTGGCCTATGACCTGTGACCTGTTTCCCCTCCAGGAGATGTGTTTCTGCTACAGACCCGGGACAGGAAGAATCCACTGGTCTACACAGTTTTCTCTACTTCCAGGTCAGAGGTCAAAGGGATGTGATGAAGTGCAGTGACATAAGTGGGAGTGCAGGCCTTTGTGTGCATTAGCTCTGTTTGTGTTTTCTAGCACATTGGTTCAGTATGGCCTGTTGGGTGTTTCATTAAAGTGCTGTGTACATGTACATGTGTCTGGATGTGCCTGAGAGGCTCTGTTCTAAATCAGGCTGTGCATCGGAGTCTCATGCTTGTGTCTCAAAACATGCTCTGCAGCAGCGTTTTCAAGGGATCTGCTGTGTGCCTCTACACCATGAATGACATCCGAAGAGCTTTCCTGGGGCCCTTTGCCCACAAGGAGGGTCCCAACTATCAGTGGATACCTTACCAAGGAAAAGTACCCTACCCACGGCCTGGTATGGTAAGGGCATTCACCATGAAAATACCAACACCATTGTAACTTTTTAGCTGTGAGAGCACATAGTTAAAGTCTGAGTCAAATTATGAAGTGTGAAGATTATTCACTTCTTTGCAATGCAGTTCTTCTTGGCATTGAGTTTGAAATAATAATAGTTGTTTTGTTGCGGTCACTGACAACCTGCCCTACAGTGTCCCAGCAAGACGTTTGGCAGTTTCGAGTCAACAAAGGGTTTCCCGGACATCGTGATCCAATTCGCGCGGCACCATCCGCTCATGTTCAACCCGGTGTACCCACTGAAGGGCAGGCCTGTGTTCCTGCGCACCAATGTGGACTACAGCTTCACCCAGATCGCTGTGGACAGAGTGTCTGCGGCCGATGGCCAGTACGATGTCATGTTCATAGGCACAGGTAACCCCAAGTGCAAATAAACTGTACTCACAGAATACATGTGTTTTCACCATTTTAACCCCAATGAGGGTAACTCATGGTGGGGCTGTGTGTGGTGTGCTCTGCAGATGTGGGCACCGTCTTGAAGGTGATCTCAGTTCCCAAGGAGAACTGGGAGAACATGGAGGAGCTGCTCCTTGAGGAGCTGCAGGTGTTCAAGGTGAGACAATGTCTGTGTGACACTTATCTGTGCCCTTTTGTCCACATGGTTCTGATCTGTTTTCCTGTTCTTTGCAGGACTCAGCATCAATAATTAACATGCAGATCTCCTCAAAGCGGGTAACTATACCCATATTTTCATTTAAATCAGAGATCAGTGAACAAAGTTACTTAAACAACAAGGAAAAGTGACACTTTAGCCATTTTAAGAAGCAAAGTGGCACTTCTACAGTCTTGCTAATAATTTATCTCTGTGAAACTCAGACCCTGCTTTGTGTCCCCACACATTGACTGGGTTATGCTGAACTTCTCAGTCATCCTCTGTTTGTCTGCTAGAGCACCTGCCTCTTTCTCACTGCACTGTTATATCTGTAAAGCTCTATCTGATTGGCCCAACAGCAACAGCTCTATTTGGGCTCAGAGACAGGGCTGGCCCAGGTGCCCCTGCATCGCTGCAGCATGTACGGCAAAGCCTGCGCCGAGTGCTGCTTAGCCCGGGACCCCTACTGCGCCTGGGATGGCACCTCCTGCACCCGCTACCTCCCCAACACAAAGCGGTATGCTTCCTGGTTCTCTGTAATGTAGTGATGGACAAAATGATGCTTCATGAACCATTTGCTGTATTTGACCCCACTGGATGGTGCTTTTTGTTCAAAAAAGGGCACAAAGTATGCCCCAAAGCAAACCAAGAGCACCATCTAGTAGGGTTAAAGAATACAGGTTCATGAACTGTCATTTTGTCCATCACTACTGTATAGCCTTCTGACCCACTTCAATTTGATACACCGAACTTCATTAGTTCTTGTTCTCCTGACCTAAATGATGTCTGCTCACACAGGCGATATCGTCGTCAGGATGTCAGGAATGGAGATCCCAACACTCTGTGTTCTGGAGGTAAGGTCGTCACAACTAAGGGACATTGGTCTAACATGATTGGTCTAATCATGATGTGCAGTAGCTTAACATCTCTGCCAAGCCCTTGCGTTGGCCTTCACGTCTTCTCTATTTGCCAGCCTAATGAAGGCCCAGTGAAGCTTCATGAACCATTTGTGGTATTTTTTGACCCCACTAGATGGCATTGTTGGTTTGCTTTGAGGAACGCTTTGAGCCTTTTTTGAACCATCTAGCACCATCAAATGGTTCATGAAGCTTCATTCGGCCATCGCTAATGCCAGCAAATTGCTCCATTTGTCTCTATTTCAGTATGAATGGTTGAATCGATATGATTCATTCATGATGATAATAATTAAATGCATTTTGCTGGGACCCATGCTTCAGTTTATGGAGATGCGGTGTTGATCTCCCTCATCCCGATCAGCCATTCATTGCAACTGGTAATGAATGATGTGAGACAATACATACTTAAACATCTAAGGACTTGTTGTAGCCTACATGTAACATAAATTCGTAGGAGACTTATCTTACGAAGCTTGGCTTATAATACAGAGTGCATTCTGGGAAATACGCCATCAGTGTTTTTGGACACAAGTCTAGCTTATTAAACAACGTACTGCTCTGAAAGAGGCTGTGCTCTCCATAGATCACCATAAGCATCGTGTGGCTCAGAGGAAGCTTTATGGAGTGGATGGTAGCAGCACATTCCTGGAGTGCATTCCCAAGTCCCTGCAAGCCCGAGTCTCCTGGACCTTCCAGAATCTGGCAGACAGTCCCGTAGAAGAGGTGAGCAGGGCCAAGGTCGATGATACGTTTGTCATCTGACATTCTTCCAAGAAGCAGACCACACGCAGCGCTGATGCCTTTTTATAAGGACACTTATGTGAGTTTATCTGTATTTGCAGCTACATTTAGATGACCGCGTGGTGCAGACAGACAGGGGCCTCCTGATCCGTACCATTTTGCAGCAAGATGGGGGTGTCTACCAGTGCCACGCCATGGAGCACGGCTTCAGTCAGACCCTTTTGGGCATCACGCTGGATGTGGTGCCCTCATCTGCCTCCCCTTCACTGCCCCCATCACTTGACCCATTTGGCAACCTGGATGCACCCAGCAGTGGCCACTCTGTCAGCCAGAAGGTGTGGTACCGGGACTTCATGCAGCTGGTGGACCATCCCAACCTCAGCACGGTGGACCAGATCTGTGAGCAGGTGTGGCTGCGTAAGAACAGGCAGACGAGCAAGGTCCACACCTCCCCCAGAGCTGCCCTCAGCAAACCAGTAGTGCTCCCCAGTGCCACTCGGGTATCGCCAAACAAGTGGAAGCACCTTCAAGAGATCCGCAAAGGCCGGAACCGCAGAACCCATGAGACCAAGTTTTCACTCCGGGCTCCACGGAGTGCTGTGGAATGGTGAAGGAGAAACGGAGAAACTGAGTGGGACAATAGCATTACGTGTGATAGAGTGAGGACTCGCAGAGGTGGTCACACACTGAATCTCCTTCTGTGTATATTTATCTTCCAGCTGCCCTGCACCCCTCACACCTGAGGACACTCCTCTGTAACACTGCCCCCATTTAAACCACTTTAAAAACAACACAGATGCCTTGTCCCCTTGAATCCCTCTGAAGACCCTTTGCTCTTCACGCCTATGCTTGGTGTGTAGAACAGACTGTGAGCAGGCAGGTGTGGGGTATTTTGGCATTTTCCTGTTTAAAGGCTTCTAACTGGAAATACTCTTTCTGAGATACTCATTTGTCTATGTACAAACTGCACAGCTCAACCAGTCCAACCGTGATGTCGTCTTCAACCTCTGGATGCACACCATCGTGAGATCAAAAGAAATGCATGTTTTTACCAGGGTGGAAATGGGGTTGACATCATAGTGAAATCAGAAAATTTGACTGAAGATTCAAGGGCACATTTCCCTTGAAAGACATCTAATCACTTCACACAGATGCAAATACACCAAAATATACACAGCTGGCAAAAATGCAGATACTTGTCATTTCTCATAACCCAATTTGATACATGGACTATATCAGGAAATGTCAGTATGTTCTGAACATACAGGTGTCTCTGTGTGTATGTGTATTTTACTATGTTTTATATAGGGTTTTTTGGTCTTAACCATTGAAGACAAGCAATATTACCATTGCGATTCTTGTGAGAGCAGCATTACAATGATGTGTCCTTTCTAAAGAAACACAGGATGGACTAATAATAAATCTTAATCGTTTCAACAAGAAACTCATTTAAAAAATCTTTACATCAGCTAAAAATGGGGGCAATGTGTCAAATTGCATATTGTATGTGGTAAGGGGAACACTTTTAAAATTTCCTTTCAGTAACATATATGATATGTGATTATGTTCCTTTGGGTATGACTGGAGCATGAACAGAACAGGTGAATGCTCCATGGAACTCGAGACTATATCTGCTCCGTCCTCTCTGCCGTAGCAACTCTTTTCCTGTTTGCCCGGTCACATGGTGTATGTGTGCATGTGTGCCGAGTTCTTATCGGTGCACTGCCTCGAACCGGCAGGAGAGCAATGGAGAATGTTCCTCTTATTTAAAGTCCTCACAGACTCCACATGCATGTGTTACTGATTCACTGTTTAGACAACTGCTGGCAAAGTACACAGGCTAAAAGTGATTATCATATTCCAGATCATTATTTACCTTTTTAATCACATTATAATGGACAATGACTTTGCACCAAAGGTACACTGTCCTACGAATGCAAAACACAGTAGCTAAATATTTATTTTTCACATTAGAGGTTTGACTAACAGCGAGTTTCTTAGGCTCTGTTTTATCTCATGACAAAATATCTTTATAGGTCTATTATGCTCGGTTTTCATTAAGCACACTACCATTTTCTTACCTACTACAGGTAAGGGCAGAGAGTCTCATTTTCCGTTGTTAACTGTGTTTGGCCTTTGTGTGGCAGCATGGTTGAAACATATTCTTTAAAAAATAAAAATAATGACACGCCTTAAAACTGTTAATGCCTGTTTTAAAAGCATATTTAAAGGAACCAAATACTTCTTTTCATCTTGGAGGTGAAATGAAAAGGCAGAAGCGTTCATTACACTGATATTTTCCTTCTGAGGTTACATTGCATTGTCCTGCTGTCTTAGATACCGTCTGAAATCACGTACTCTGTCATGCTGAGAAATACTACGCGCACACAGGGTACTGCTGAGGGACATTCTATTCATTTAAATTCATTTGTGGAAAGTTCAAGAACATCGCCATCTAGCGTTCACCATCAACAATGCGGAGTCACTGTACTACACTGTAAATGTCTTTTCTGCGATAAGGGGGGAGTAGCTTTGTAAAAACTGTAGTTTATCTCTCTTAAAGTTGAATCTGAGTGTGTCCTTTAATGTATGGAAAACTGTTTCCTATTTATACCTGCGTTGTAATGTTGTAATTTACTTTAAAATAGACTAAAGCATTTAATGGGCCGTTTTTTCTCTTGGGCTCAGGCATTGCTGAAAGATATTTGTGGCCAAGCATGGAGTAAAGATTTGTAAGAAACAGTACAACTCTTAAGGAGGCTGCAAAACTTATTTATGTGAAAAGTTAATATGTCACGGTGGATTGTCTAAAGTAGACTTTCATTTGTACTTTAAGCTATAAGGTCATGTTTAGGTGTGATCGAATTATATTTCAGATTTTGTGTCTTGGGGAAGAAATTACAGTTGCATTTCAGTATTTCAATACTTGGTGCCAAGACTGGAGAGCCAGATGAGAAAACACTGGCCTCACTGCCTTGAATGCAACCCTACCATTTACTATGATGTTTTTCCCAGTTGTAAAATGAGCAGTGTCATCCTCCATTTTGTCAGTCATCATCTCAGTATGCAATCAGAAGGACAGTTATTCTTCTCTCTGAGATATCTAAAAGGGAGTTCTTTGTATAGAAAGGTCAAAATTGAGATTCCAAAGTTCACTAGACACGCAGTAATACATTCTAAACAAATTGTGGGTTGTTGTGGCAGACTAAGATGTAATTGATTAACACAATAAAAAAAATGTTACTTCATCCCTCTTCTTTTGTCTCAGAGAAATTTATTTTTGCTCACCTTAATGTCTTATTGCCTTAATCATGGTGTCATACATTTCAGGTGCAGTTCTTAAAGATAATTTATTGAAAATTAAAAAATATTGAGCGCCAATCAACCTGTTAGGCGATATAGGTGGTCGAATACAATGCCATCTTTTGAGGGAGCACAAACTTAGCAAGTAGTTTGCACTTTGTCTTTGGCAGTGTGCAGGGTGCTGTATGTGCTCCTCACACTGGGAGCTGGGAAGGCAGAGGTGGAAAGTCCAGAAAGTAAAAATCCAGACCAACCAGTTGAGATTAAAGTGTCACATTCACAGAATGTTAAAATGGTTGGTTGAAACAAAATCTTCATCTGGATTTTTACTTTCTGGACCTGAAATTTCCATCTCTTCACATGAGCTTCAAATGCCACTGACAAAATATTGCTGTGATATTGCTAAGTTCAGTGACATGAAATGACACATTTTGAGCACAAGAGGGTGCAAATGTGCTTCAGTAGAGACAAAGTAGGTTCTGTTGAAGTGAAATGACATGCAACTGAACTACCACAGTAGTGTGGTCTCTGGGCCCTTGTTATTCGCAAGTCTTCAGCTTTACATCATTTCCCTATAGTGTCATCAGTCTAAGGACACCTAATGCTGCTGCCGCTACATTGTCTTCTAGTGGTAGAACCCCCACATCACACCTCATTTCATGTTCTTCAAATGTCGCTGCTCACTTAGCAAAGGAATGGCAGGGGGCCTAAGGTGATTCCTTTAAAACAGAGCAGCCATTGAAATGTTATGATTCACTACGTCTCGCCCCCAACCCAGTGAATTGCATTCCTGCACAGACACTTATAGCAACAGTATTAAACTAAGAGTATAATTACTCAGCCTGGCAACCAATTAGGGCTGCCCCCTCGCCCCTATTCTCTCAAACAGCCTACCCCACTGAGCCTAATAACAAAAGTAGAGAGTTTTGTGGCAATGGGGCCATGAGGTCCTGGGACCTGCTACCCTAATTGGCTCATTTCCTGGAATGCATTCTTTAGTGGGAACAGCTATTTCAGAGGACAGGTACCTTACAACTTTCTTGACATGTTTATGTAGCGTACTGGGAAGAAATGCAGGATACTATGGGACAAAGGCACAGGCCACTATTGGGGTAAGAGTACATAGGTAAGTACTCTTATTGCATAACAAGAGTACATAAGGAAAAAGTGCATATCAGGACGGGCCAACTTCTGTTTGTAAAATCAGTGATTTGAATTAGGAGACTTTTTCTGCTATACCACTACATAGCTTAATGCTGTTTCCATTTGAAATGGTTCCCAGGGAGTCAGTTATTCCTGAGTCAGTCCTGGTGTCAGAGTTGCTCCTGGTTGCTCTTGATGATACCTTGATAGATTTTCACTGGGATTTTAAACTTACATCCTTAATGGCAACAAGAAACAACTTTTTGTGCCTTTTGCTAAACTTGATCTAATAAAACTAATAAACTTTCGTAAAGCAAAGGTGCCCTTAGTAAGAAATTCAAAACAAAGCCGCAACTCACATGCACAAAACCAATATTAAGACATCAGGGGTGCCAGTGAAGATTGTGGGCCCCATGAAAGTATACTATATTGGGTTCCTAACCCAGATCAGTCGGATTATGTTCCAGATTTTTTAAGGTAGCAGTCACTCAGGAGCCCTTGGAATTGTCCTGACTTTCCCCCACATTACAGCACCCCTGTAAGAATAAAAGGCTGGCAAACTGAGAAATAATACATAAGAGTCTCAGTCTTCAAAAGTCCCATTTTGTAAGTGTGGTGATTAGATCTCCCTAATATTTGTTGCTATATTGCTGTTAAATTCTTTTCTTTTTATGACTTGTAACCATGTTTTTCCTGAATATGTGTTGTTTTTTTTTTAGTAATGCACCTCATCATATGAAGACTTGAGTTAAATTGCCATCTGATTTTAAACTATATTAAAGACATTCAAGGGTGCATGGGCACTGATAGAGATGCACTTCTTATCTGGAGGTCATTCTTAACAGGTCACGTTCTCCTGTTGCTGAAGCAGGTTGTTCCTCTCAGCTGTGTCCATGACCTTCTCCTTCCAGGATGGCTTGTAGTAGGTATGCAAATAGAAACCCTGGCTTCAGTGAGGACTCTCCAAAGAACCCCTCTTTCTCCCAACCATCCACTTGGCACTATCACTGTTATCACTGTCAAATTAGCCGCCTTTCTGTTTAACCACTGAAGTGAAAATATCCCTGGGAAAAAAATATAAAAGGAATACAAGTAGGTAGTTGAATTTCCAAATCACACAGTCACTCAAAGGACATTATAAACCCACACCCTCAATTAATTCTATCTTCTGGTCACCCAGTTTATTATGTTATGTGGCCCCCAGTTTAGCCTATCCTGTGACCCGCTAGGTAAAATTTTGAAATGTGTTGACAGTATGTTTGGCAGCAGAAAGTTTCAATAAAACTGGCCCCTGGGTTGGCCGAATCGCTTTTTTATGCAATAATTAACTGGGATTCTGTGGTATATTTTTCTAAGTTTAATTGTGCATTTGGACAGTGTTTAACCTGAGGTATGTACGACTCATTTGGGGTTGAATTTTTTCTTAGCGTAATAGATGCTCTTGTTTCTTTCGCATTTCGGGACCTCCCATTTGCTGAAACACTGGGAGGTCCTTTCACCCAGACCTCACCCAAGGATGCACTGCTTCTCACCTCCTCCCATCAAGACCTGTATCCTTCCAAACAAACAAAGACAGCTTCAGTGATTAATGGTGACAATTAACTCTAATTACTTAGAGCTCCTTTAACTTTAAACTTGGAGGCCAGAGAGGCTTGTTGATGTAATGGAGACAATATTCTACTTGTAGCCCTTTTGTCCCTGGCACTGTCTGTTGACAGATTTCAGGAAGCCCCCCCTGCATGGATGTGGGACTGGATCACAGGGCAAACAGTTTAGCTGCACGTGGTCACCAGGCCATGGTAATGCAAGAACCCAAAACAAACACTCGGTAATGGGGGAAGTCGCAAAGGGAACAATGTGTGGAGTGTGTCTGTGGCAGAGGAGGGGGCTGCGCTTACAACACTGTTTGGCAGGAAGATGTCAAACGGCTGAGGTTAAAAAGGCAGTTCCTTAAGAACTGTGAAAACATCATTGTGTGATATGTATCATTGCTCCAATGATTGTTGACTTTGTTAAAAATGCTGTTTGTTCCCAAATGGTCATTTACGCCTGATTGTTAATGTGTCTCACTATCTCAATGGGAGTGGCAGAGGGATCAGTCATGGGTGCCTCTGAGCAGCGATGTGAAGGAAATGGACCACAGGGAGGCCGATGACTGATCGCCGTTTTCCAAATGGGGAGTTCTGCAAGGGCCGGAGCATTGGGGTCTGTGCAGGGTGTAGCTGTTGAGGCTGGGCACCCTGGGCCAGGCTTTGAGTGAAGGGCTCCTGGAGACATGCCCTATGAGGACTGGGAGGGCAGCAGGAAGCTCCCATGCGAGAACACAATGGCTGAGTGAAGCTATTGCATCTTATGGTAGAATTACTGTCTTTCAGATCAATTTTCATGGGTTTCAAGTATGTACCATTTAGTGTATATGGTTGTTTGTACCGTATTTTCACGACCATAAGGCGCACCGTACTAAAAGGCGCAGTCTCAGTTATGTGTGCCATTACTGTATTTAA
>JAODKM010000099.1:14485769-14500972 GCA_026780845.1 Petrocephalus sullivani | reverse complement strand
CACCAACCACTGCTAACCGACTTAACTGTGCACCATAGTCCAACACTCTTTATGATGCTTCTCCCCTGACTTACTTCATGGAAATGAAAGGCAACTGTAATGAAGGAGAAGAAGGCTGAGTATGTGTGAGTTAAACCAAAACGCAGAAAGGGGATCTGAATAATTGCTTTCACAGTTTCCAAAACCTCACTTCTATTGAGCCATATAAAAATAGTTATTTGATTCCACTTCAAACCCTATTTTCTCTTTACAGGTTTTGGCAGAATGTGGGAGCACCATTCAGCAAGCAGCCAGGCAGAAGAATTCCTCAGAGATTCCTCCTCATTTTAACAGGCGCCAAATCCACCCCTCAGGATGCAAGCAGCCCAGGAAAATTAAACACCTCACCTACGCTGGCCATCTTAATCGCCATAATTTTCATTTTACATCTACTTCTCTTCCACCAAAAACTACACTGGTGTGCTGAAACATCAAAGCTGTACATCTGGCTGTTCATACGGAGCCTGTTACTGCCTGATGCCTCGCAGGAAGACCAGCGACTGTCATATTTTGCGTCATTTGCTCACCCCAAGGCTCTGTTTGCTGAGAGTAGTATTGTTACACCACAAGTTGTAGCAACTCCCACAGCTGGATGTAGTGAACCAGTAATCTCTCTAACTCCATAAGCAGTCTGTTATCAGGAACGCAACCCAGTTTAAATGAGTGAGAATAAGGGTACGTTCCTTACACCAGCTTTAGCGACACCCAGTAAAACCCTAGTGGCCCACATGTCGGCGATGATGTCCAGTGCTCCCCATTCATTCACTATTGCGACACATTGCATTTTAGAAAGAAAATACAGCACAGAAATCCAAGCATCTTCCAGCTGTTTATGCAGCACAGAGTCACAGGGGTGAGCCTGGAGCCTTTCCCAGAAAACGAAGGCCACAAGGCAGGGGAGCACGCTAGATGGGATAGCAGTCCAACGCAGCCTACGCACATGCACACACTTTACCAGTTCACCTACCTGCCTGCCACTGGACTGCAGGGGGACAAGTTGGCAACACAGAGATAACACGCAAATTCTACACAAGGAGCTGGTGTTTAGTCCCCAACCTCAAACCCCCAACCTGGGAGGTGTGAGACAGCAGTGCTACTCGTCAGGCCAACAAGGTTCAGTCTGCCTTCTAGGACCCCCAAACTAGTGTGAGGACATAGTTAGTCGAGGCTGGGGAAGCCCTAGTCCAACCGAAATGTTTTTGCTCTTAATTAGAAGGGAAAACACCTTGTCTGGGCCCCATCCATTAGCTGCTCTCTCTTCCTCCCATGTGGTGATGTCACCATGCCACCCCCCTCCCACCCCCCAACACCACCCTAGAGTACTTGCTCATGCCAGCTCCTCCCCAGCTTGGAAACCAGAGTACAGGGATAATATTGACTCAGCAGGAGAACGTCAGCTGCCGGAGGGGTGGCCATCACCCCCACACCCACTCCATGGGAAGCCACCAGCATACCCCCCCAACACTATAAGATCCAAGTTTGAAACACACTCAAGTGTCGCAAAAGTACATATAAACACTCAAGAATCTTGTGCAATCACAGACATCATAAACACCAGATTTATGCATTTAAAGGTACAAATAATCCTGAATAAGAGAATTAATGCAAGTTCCCCCAGCCACAGGTACACAGCTCTGCAGAACGTGTAGTGCACACACTTTCTCGCAGGCAATGGTACCAGACATCCTGCATGCTGTCTGATCCCATAACCTCACAATGGCACGGAAGCTGCAGGTCCAGGTTTTAGTAGTTAATGAACAGTAAGCACGTCCATATAAACAAGGTTTCACTTAACAACCCAGAGCACTGCACGTATAGTGGGATCTACACACGTGTCTAGGTGAAGAAAGGCACTTTCAAATGAGAGTCAAATGAGACTTGTTAAAATTTATGATGTTCCTAAGCTCTCCGTTGCTCACTTATTATCTTTTGCAGCTGCCCTCAACTTCACATATGTCTGCAGTTATTCATGTGCTGCTATTTATTTGAATCTTATGAATGACACCTAGGATTATAATTATATTTATTATAATTTGTGCAATACCCACTTACACTGTGCAGTACTTGTTTACAATGCAATATTTTTCTTTCTACTTTTTTCTGTATGTCACTTTTGTCATGCCCAGCCCATCCGATCCTCCTGTGTGCCACGCCCCCTCGTTAACCTCGTGTTGAATCCCTCCGTTTACCAGCTATTCTCTTGTTATTCTTGTTATAGGGGATTGTATTTCAGTCTGCGTTTGAGTATGTTTCCCCAGTCTAGTCATTGCCATCGTAATGCTGTTCTGTGCTGCTCCCTGCATGTTCCGAATAAATCCCTTGTTATCTTCACCATTTGGACTCTCGATCCTGCTCCCCCGCACTGCACCCGACACAGATTGTGACAGAATGACTGGAATCCACAATAAGACGCCTCAGCTCACTGAGGCTGAATACCTCAGTTTAGCCAAAGAGGCTATACACTGGCTGCAGCAGACTGAGATCAGGGAGGATCCAGCGGCTTACGCCCTAGCAGTGCAAACCTGGGACCTCCTGGAGGAGATGGATCCGCTACAGGAGGCATCCCTCGCGGAAGAAATGCGCTGCAGCTCAGGAGCAGGGCGGGAGAGGTAATGCTCCGGTGGGTGAGACTTGATAGCGAAATACCGGTTGATCCACTGTTGGGCCTCCCCGAGCTGCCTCCGGTCCCGCCGCCCATAGCAGGTGAAAAGAGGCGGAAGAGCTGAAGACAAAAGAAGACGCAAGAAGTCTTTTTAAGAGCCGTCTCCCTCTCTGCTGCCTGCCCTGCTACATCTTGAACCTGGTTGTGTTCGCCCCAAACACCACTCTTGCTCCCTGCGTTCCCCTCACGCACGTTTGCTCGCAGACACCGCTGCTTGGCAGACGCACAAGCATAAGCCTGACGCCGCTGCAATGTTGCCACCGCTGGCAGCTTACCACTTCAGAGGAACGCGCGTGGTCCTTAAAGGGGCCAAGTCCGTTGAGGACGCTATCCCACGGGTCTCCAGAATTCCCCAGAAGGTGGCACCGACGCCCGAAGTCCCTGTTCCTGCTCCCAAGACCTGGGCGGCACTGCTTTACGCCCTGCGGGGATTATGGTGGAAGCTGGTGGACGACCCAGCACTGCAAGACGTTCTCAGCGCAGCCCAGTCCCTGGCTCGCCTGGAACAGACTTTTGCAGCCATCACCACGCTTCCTCCCCCATAGCGTTGGAGCCGATAATGGCAACACTGAGGGAGTTCCTCGGCTTGCAGGATGCTCACCCTCCAAAGATGCCTGCCGTGCCTTGTTCCAGTCCTGGAGATGGCACCGCTGTACCCCTGTCCGGTCCAGAAGATGGCGCCACCGCGCCCCCGTCTGGTCCAGGAGAGGCATCGCCCGATGTGCCTAGTGTGCTCCCAGAGGTCCCGTTCATGCCCAGTGCGCTTCCAGGGACTCCTGTGCTTGCCTCGTCCTTGTCTGGTCCTGACTCGTCGCTTGGTTCCTCACCTGAGCTTTACTCGTCATCCAGCTCCCGCTCGGTCCCCTGAAGTTCCCGCTCACGGTATCCCTGAAGTTCCCGCTCTCGATGTTCCTGAATTCCCCGCTCCGGCTCCAGTCTCTGAAGTCCCCGCTCCGGCTCTAGTCCCTGCTGAGGTCCCTGCTCTGGCCCCTTATGTTCCTGCTCTGGTCCCTGGAGTTCCTGTCCCGGAGGTTCCTATCCTGGAGGTCTCCAAGCCTCACCGGGCATCACAGGGCCTGCTGACTGGTCCACTCCCATCAGGATGCAAATAGTCAAAGAAGGCGCCAGAAAGGTCTGCCGGTTCCAGTGATGTATCGGCCACTATCTCCAGCCTTATGCTTGGGCCTTACTGAACTACCTTAAAGGTCTCCTGGATTTGATTCTATAGGTATTTCCTCTACATATGGCTCAATTTTTTAATGCACATTTTCCAGGATTATTTTTATCCCGGTGTTCATGTTTTGTGTAAATAACCATTTTACCTACAGGGAGACAACATCTGTACTATTGTTTCATGGTTCTAATTTTACATTGAGGCAATTAGATCTGGATGGGGTGAAGGGGGGGTCGTCTGATAATAACGTCTGGCATTTTTCCCTGACCTGCCACATCCTGTAACAAGCATTAATTAGCAGTCGGACGTCGAATCGCGTGGTCTATTTTGAAAACCTGGCCCTGATGTCATCCCTTCCGTGGCAGTAGCTACAGGAAATGATGTCACAGTGCCAGGAAGAGTGGCCACTCCCATTCAAGATCCACCAGCTGTATGTGGTCCATATTATAATGGTTGGATGACTTCTTAAACCTCAGAAGGGGAACTTGGATGCAGCTCGGCCCTGTTCTGATTACCCAAGAGCCAGCAATTTAACTGCTAAGATGAAGTCAGTAATAATCTGCTCACTGTAATTCTGTCTCTCCTTCACCACAGCAGTGAGGTTCTTACCTGAACAAGCTGTAGCTTGGAGAATTGAGGACGAAAAGAGTAGCTTCTGAACGCCATAACACGTAAAGTGAGTAGGTGAGACATGAAAGTAGGAGGGAATGGAAACAGAGACGAGCAGTGATGTTATGAGCGTTTGGTGAATGTGCCCCCTGGGGAGCACCAAAGGACCCCCCCCCCCACCCAGCCACCCAGAGAGGGCCCCGCTGGAGCACTTCAGCCCTTTCTAGTATGATGGAAGATGCCCTCCCTCCCTCCTTCCTTAATTAAAAAATCATTCTCCTAAAATACGCACCAGCTGCTTTTCCCATTCAGTGGCAGCTCCTGTGCCTGTGCTAAGAGCGCTACTTTGGACCCTGAGATCAGCGATTGTAATTATGAGCATCAGCACTTTAGAAGTGAGTGTATGTGTGTCTGAGAAAGAGAGAGAGACACTGAATGTATGTATCAGACGATGTATGGGGTTATGCGCGTGACTGCCTGTGTAAGACAGATGTTGTGAAAGTGGATGTGAGTTGCTGGATTAATAGATCAGGGGTGAAGGGCACCACTGCTGTTTTTACTCTCAGCAGCTTACGGCTGGAACAAATCGATTGCTGGGTTGGACCGGCAGACGCAGGTGGGCATTGTTCCCAAGAGCTCTCAGCATACTGAGGACACTTACTGTCCTTCACCCGCCTGGCAAACAAAGGAGGCCTCAGGCGGCTCCACCCAGCCGCTAGCTGGTCGCACTTTTCACTAGCGCAAATGCGGTTCAGAAACTGCCAAACCTCTCAGCGAGCGGCACACTCAGCCGTACCGAGGATAACAACTTCCGACACCAAGAAAAATAAGAGAGCAATGAAAGCATAAATCAGCACAGCCACAGATGTACACGGCTCCCAACGCGTCATGGTACAGGACCGGGCGCTGCAAGAAAACTCGATATCCCCACGCTGTCAACATTCTCCCAAGATATCTACTTCAAAACAAAAAACAGACCTGATCACATTCGATTTCGAATCACAGCAGCATGACCGGCACCAAGTCATGGGGATTCCCGTTTACGAGCGCTGCCCGGGAACAGGATCCTGTTGAGGTGACAGGCCCGTGCTGGGCTTGGAGCTTCGGCTGTTATACTAACTGCCGAAGAGCCGCGGGGGCAGCCAGGGCAGCCGTAGGTAAATACACAAATCCCTCTGTTTAAATACGTCCAACGAAACGAAGGTTTAGCCTTTCACGTCATAAAATAAATACCTGTCCCTATAATCAGGGCCCAAAATGGGCAAAATGTTCACTACGCAGTAAAACATGCTCTGCACATGGTTAAAGGAGCTGAAAAGCTGTATGAGAGAAGAAATGCCCTTTCTGGAGCTTTGAAGAACATCCATCCATCATATTTCAGTTACATTCATGACCACACTTATAAAGAGGAACCTTTCGGGCTACCCAGCCGCAAGGGGTCCGGCAGCGGCATGCAGACAGGGCTGCGGGGAGCGGGAGGAGTTCAGACAAATAGTTTGATAAAAGGTTTTAACCCGCTGGACTGGTGCCATGTAAGTAATTTGTTGTGCACATTTAAGCCTTGATGTGGCTTCGGCTGCTGACATTTGGCTTCGGCTGCTGACTTCAATTTTGCTGAGCTTCTTCCTGACATTTACTACCAGGAAAAAATAAATTTCAGATGTACAGGATGTTTCACCTTATAAGACTAATATCTCTTAATATCTGTTTATGTGTCACCTCGTAAACAAGTACTAACATCCAATATCCTGTCCAGCCCAAAATGACAGACAAAATAAATGGGTGTGACCTGGTGCAGATAACGGGACTCTTTGATATATTCAGTCCCAACGAGTATCACTGTACTGTACCATATTGCCTTTGGGTATGTCCAGCACCCCTGACTTTTCATCCAAAACCCAGCTTTTATTCCTGTCTGCTGTGACAAAGGTTCTTGAAACCACCTCTCAAAGGGTCAAGCACATTTGCTCTGGTGATGCCTTGAAGAATGTGTAAATATGCCAATTCCCTTGGCTGACAATCAGTTGGTCAATAAAATCTGGCTCAATGAAAATTACTAAGACTTATTTTCCCAGTAAGTAATGCACAAACACTAAAACACCCTTTCACCAACAATACAGAAAGTCCCATCCCCTGTGTCTCTTCCTCAGTGACAAAAGCCGTATGCTAGTGGGGATCAGTATTCATGTTCACAGAATAGGAGCCAGGGGGGTGGTATGGTAAGCAGAAAGACTACAGTATGTTCACCACTTCAGATAAAATGGTCTAGCTGCCATGGGCAAGAACACAGACAGCTACCAGATGTACCAACCATGTGTAAAAGACTGTTTATTGCCAAGGGCCTAGAACCTAATTGGACCCGGGCATATTATTCAACAAACAGAGCACAAAAAAACACAATGGCATTGTTCTTCTGATTCCTGTTGAGTTTGTCCATCCCAGTGTAAACTACCACACCAAAAAGGTGCCCCTTAATATAACATGCCGAATGGCGTATGTGGACCCAAGCGAGGGAGAGGTCATGTGACCAACAGCTGTGGCCAATCACACCATCTACTTTGCTTGAAACAGGGCTTTTAGGACTCTCCCAAATTTCCTATCGTGTTCCCTCTCTTTTTCTCAAAATTTTAGGAAACAGATCTGCCATCACTGCATGAGCTGAAGGGATATAATTCCATATAAATATGACAAATGCATTATCTTGCATTCATTTCCCCAATTGATCAATATGCTACTTATGCTTAATATGCTTAACTATAAATATTTATTTTTCCCCAACTCCCTGGCTCCTTTCTGCCCATCTTCAGTTTGTTCTCCCTTTGTTTCATCCTCGGCTGGCCAGCACTATCACTCAATACACTATCAGCTCAACACTGGCCAGACTCAGTGATCCAAGAGTGACTGGCGGCAACCCAGATGGATACAGATAGAGCTATGAGATCCCAGATCCCTTGAAATTAAAGTGTGGCCCGGTGGAATAGCAATGGGTTTTTCTGACACCTCGCTAATGCGAGAAGCCATCCCAAGCATCATCCCAGAGAAGCCATCCCAGGCATCATCCCAGAGAAGCCATCCCAGGCGTAACCATACCATGTAACAGAGCTTTGCCACATTCTGCCAGAAAATTGTTATAAAAACAGCCAGGGGAATTCCTGAGCAAGTGTCTTAAAACTTTCTTGTGTTTATCACGAAGCTCTTCTCCCTTCATCCTAACTGCATAGATTTTGCAAGGATATTGCACAGAGACACTGGTGCTAGATGCAATTCTGGAACAACATCTATCATTCTAGGGGACACCCACGATACACCCGTATTCTTAAACTTACACCCATGTTTAGCCAAGCTGAATTTTGTTGTCGTGGTAGCAATCATCCCTGTGCCAAGATCTAAGCCTGGGTAGTGTTCTGGGAGGTTTGAGCACCAGATCAAAATCGGCAGGGTTCCACAAGGCAGGGAGCCACTGAAATGAAACGGGTTCCTTTGAGGTCTGCTTCCTGCGTCCCATTAGTTTGGCAGGTTGCTTTGAGTCATGGGCCTCTAAGGCGCCCGCACTACCCCCTCCAATCAGCCGGGCCCCATCTGAATTGCTGTGCCAAAGCATGTCACCCAGGAGCACCGACGGGAGGAGATGGTGAACACCTGACTCCTGTTCCTCTGTGGCCGCCAAAACCAGAAAGCCAGACAAAGAATGAGTTTGACAAGATGGAGAGCCAGGAAACAAATTTCTGAGAAATTGGTACAATAATAAAGAAGTAAAAATACACTGTCTACTTTTAAGAGTCTTTAGGCCAATTCTAAAGAACAGGTGAAAATTGCAACCCCATGAACATATTTATTTTCAGGTCCTCATTAACATGTCTGTACAACACCATAAAAACAAAGCATTTAATCACGTGAGAAAGCTAAAATATTGTTTTCCCACTGACTTGTTCTTGCTAACAGAAAGCTAAATTCAGACAGACTATTCTAGGACAGCACAGTGGGGCTCTATGGTCATTCATACTGTAAAAGTCAGCAAACGCACACTCCATTCCACCCCAAGACACTCCCTAGCAGACAAACGGCACGGTGAGCGCCTGGGATTCGGCTGAATCCCCGGCAGTCCAGACAGCACACTTTACAAGCCCTCTGCGAGGAGTTTAAGAGTGTTTTCCCACTTCCCTTTGTAAACATGTCTACCTCCCACATGGACCCTCGATTCTGACTGTGACAAGCAGTTAAAACCACCGTAGTGGATGTTGATCTGCATCATAGCTAAGTGGCGTGGAGGACAGCCGCCTGTCATTCGGTTCAAGAACAGGGTCAGAGCAACAGGTCCGGCACTCGCAAGAGGTCACTGCTTATCTCACTGCTGCTTGTAGGTCCAGCTTTCCTCCTTCCTGTTTTTTCTGCTTGTCCAGTACATTCTCATTTGGATATTTAAGGCTGCCTATTTTGTGTTTGTTTGTTTTTTTTTTTTTGGTCAGCTTTTGGCTGTAAGGAAGCACTATAACACGTCAGAGGAGATCCTTTAGACTTCTTTCCCACAACTAAGTGAACCAGAATGCCTATCTAAGCTGTGTTTCAGGCACAGAGATATTACCTGGTGGGATCTTGCCAGACCTTAGAAATAGAGGGAATGCCCTTTTTGAACTTCAAACAAATAGTTAAAGGTGTAATTATTATTTCAGCTACGTCTTTTGATAAGAGTATAAGTTTGTATATGTGGTAGAAGTTTTCAAGTTAAATGAACAATAAATTTAAATACCGTGGTGATCGAGTCTTATAAGTGCTTAAGTTCTACGAAGAAATCAGCTGTACAGCCTCTCTAAATCCTTAAGCAGTAGACTGTCAGGATTTTTAGGAGTACAGATTAATTATCGGTATTTTGCGAACTTCCTGCGTGCAGGCCATGAAAATTGCGCTCCAGGTTAAACTTTTACGGTTTCAGATATCGGTGGCAGCACAGTTTTGCCTCCGCTCAATAAAACTTAACGGCGTTCACAGAATGAAATAAACGTTTCAGGACCGCTGGCAAGCCTGACCACATAGAGGTGAAAATATGCCAAAAACCCCAAAGGGAAAGGAGCTTAATAGTTATTACCGCACTAAACAAAATGCACGTTCAGTTTTACTGTAGCCTACAACAACCAATATTTACACAACAAGGACTAAATCATTTTTCACATGATTTAAACTAGTAACAAATAGCAAATTACATCTGTTGTTTTAAGATATTCCTTTTGATATACTGTAAGATAAATACCCGAAATACTATAATTAGAACAGAAAATTACCAAAGCAAAGAATTTATAAAAATTTAAATAAAACCCGCATTTTGAGACGTGTTCCGCTGCTACATTTACATTTACAGCATTTGGCAGACGCCCTTAACCAGATTTTTTTCTGTTTTTTTATAATTCAGGAAAAGAGCTCAGAGTAAAATACCAAATTCCAGATATTTCTGAAAGAGGTAGGTTTTTCGTCGTTTGAAGGGTACATCTTTTAACACTTATCATTGAAAAAGAAACACACACATATACACATATGTATAGAAAAAGTGTATCACTATATTTGTATAGTTAATTTTAATTAACACATTGTAATTAACACAATTACTTTACTAATAAAGCATTTCCAAGGGCGTACGTATAAGCCAAAAACACTTCGGTAACTGTTCGGTAAACGGAATAACCACTTTTTTATACGAGTGTATATACAATACGAGTGTAAGCTTGTGAAAAGCTATTTAAAAGCCGTTGAAAAGTACTACAGTACCTTTGTATGAGAGGCGTAGTCGCGGCACATTCAGCTTGGACGCTGAAGCTGTCATCATCAGTATGGCCAGAACAAAATTCGTGAAGAGAATGAATCCCTTCATCATTTCCACCTAAATGTCCACCTTATACCAATTAATTATCTATGCCTCTTTCTTTATCCAAACAAAAACCAATTACTGGATACTAGCAGATTATTATTAAGATCTGCTATAATCGGGCTGTCCTGTATCACGGCGGAGTTTCCAGACGCTCCCGACACCCAGATTTCTCCACATTGAATGGGCGTCCGGCTTCAGCAAGCAGATATTGCGGTCTGTATTTAGAAAGCGCTTGGGAAGCGGTCGGCCCCGCCTTACCCCAACCCAAAGCCTCCGAAAGGAAAAGCGAGCAGGGACCCGCTTCCGAACAAAGTGCTACAAGCGCACTCAGCTGCGGCTCTTGCTCGCACATTTGCGCTCTGCAATGTGACACGCAAGTTAACGATGCGTCATATAGTTACCATTTAATCAGTAGAATATGTCGTTTTTGCATTCTGTCTTTGTCACGTTTGCTGTCTGATGAAGTTTCTTAGTGTGTTTCTCATTGTGTGAGAGCTTTAAAGCTGTATATAGATGTACGGGATGTTTCTGGACATCCTGGATCCTTGTGTGCCACCTGCTTTTATCGCCGTTTTCTGTTATATGTCCTAAATATTGTACTATATTTTTAACGCGAAATTCGTCTTAATTAACTAATTGGTTTGAATAAATAACCTATTAGTTGATTAATTGTTGACATTCTGGTTTCTGATAATGCTCTGTTTTAGTCAAAGCCTGACTGGAATGGACTCCTGCGAGTTTAACAGTAGCACAGAAAGCAGGCAACAGCGGGGCTTAATATTTTTTTTCAGGATAAGTAACTAAAGAAAAAAACGGAGAATTACGGTCTCAGTGAGGTTGTATCAGTTAGTCAAATAAGTGGGACTACTGGAATCAACAGTATGTAGAAAGTCTGGTCCGGTTAAGAACTGACTGTGGAAAATATTTATGGTATATTTGGCAGCCTTCCTTTATATATAAAACTACGAAATTCTATGTTAAAAACAGTAGTTTAAACAATTCACTTGTGGATCATGTGGGTAATTGAGTAAATTTCTGAAACTGAAGCACAGTCTGCAGGGCATGTTTTTGAGAACATTTCTGTGGACTTTTTGGAAATGTAGTGAGTTTTGATTCCCAGTGGTGTAAGATGTAAGCCTGACTGTTGTGTTCGTGTGTTAGATAAAAAAATGAGCAAACTACATCACACTGGAAGGATGGGGCAGATCTCATCAATAGTAATTAAAATTAAATGAATGATGGCTCCACCTAACAGAAATATGGCCCTTGACGCATAACAGGGCTGGTGCACTCACCTCTGCATTGGTCAGCACAGCCAGGGGGCAGTAGGTGGTATAGGCATCAGAGCAGGTAGGATCTCACATTTTAAGATCTCCTGGGTTTTACCAATAATGAGGCACAATTGTATGCCTGACCACATCCCTGGAAAACAGCTCCAAAACTTTACTTGTCAATTCCAGGAAAATTAAAAGGACTAACTTCAAGGAGGAATTTACACACAAAAATATTATCAAACATCCAGATGGAAAATACTTCTGTGAGAAAATACATTGAAAGGAGAATTGCTAAATGCGCTGTGTGGAAAGATGAAAGATAAAAATCAGCCAAATGGGGAATAATGGACAGTCCATGCACCCTTTTATGGTCTCGGTAATAAAAACCACAAAGTATGAGCTGATTTAGCTCAACAAAGTGAGTGATGCACATTCGTGTAAAGGGCAGGGTAAATTGGTAGTGCAGACAATGCTTTACTTGCTCTAACTACCTCAAAGAGTTTTTGTTGAGGCGCTAAAGTCACTGATCTCCCCATCTTCAATCACTGCTAACCTAATCAGGACTGAAACGATCCAGAGCCTGTGGAACAAGATTTAGGACATGATGTAGCAGATCATTCCACTGTAGGGGACTCACATGTGTACATAGGCCATTTAGTGTCTAAAATTGTAAATTCTGACTTTCCATGGGGGGGGGTCAGTTTACGAGCCCATTCATTCGCTTTGCCCATTTGCCTGATTTCCAGATGCCTGAATGTTCTCCCAGCTCCCCACAGAAGACGTCCCCAGACCCCAAACCCTGAGCCCCTTTCTCATTTTAGCCATCACCAACACCCCGATTCGCTTTCCTGCATGTCCTTCGTCTGCCAGAATAGCGGTCTTGTGTTTTCTTTCTCCTCGGTGTTTAGCATCTCTGCTCCCACACCCAAATAAAGTCCCTATTCATTCTTCTCATCCCCGCATTGCACAGCTCTGTTCTCTGTCCCACAAACTTGACGTTTCCAATTTATAAGAGGAAGTTGGCGGACCTAGAGAATACCCACAGAAACATGAGGCGCCAGTGAGAACCCAGAACAGACACAGCTGGGGCTGGAACCTAAACCACGGACCCAGCGATGTAATATTGCCTGCCAGGCTGCTTTCGGTACACCCCATTGTTATCGTTATTTTATTATCACCAACATTTCAGTATAGCCCAAATAAAGCATATAGTATGTGCACTAAAATGTACTTAGATCAGCAAAAATCCTTTGAAATAATATCAAAAATTTAACTGGAGTTCATGCAAGCAGCCCACTGCAGCCAGAACTGCTTTGAAAAATCTGAAAAAGACAACTATGGCAGAAGCACTAAATGGAAAAGAAAGTCATCTTATCCTAAGATAGCTTGTTAAGAGTTGGGCTACCGGCACTGGCACTAAACTATACTCTACTACTGTCAAGACAGGTCTATGTGTGATAAACCTGGACAAAGCAGAAAGAAGATAGGGGGAAAAAATCCTCTGCCATTTCAGTCTATAGCATAGTCTTGGCTTTCTGCCATTTTAAACAACATTCTACAATAAAATAATAATAGTGATAATCCATATTTAAAAGGTAATTTATTAAGCACCAGTTTTATGAATTACTGCATCGTAGCTCTAGCTGACTGTGATGTATAATGTGGGACCGAAGTGTCATCGTGCAATGCAATTGTATGTTTATTGCTACCAAGCAAGCCAACGTTAATCACTGCTGTCATGAGAGGGGAGTAGAGAGGTTTCTATGTGTGTGGCTTATTGTATTTGTATGTTTAGAATATGTTAAATGTTGATTTAGTGCCAGTCAATATGTTAGTCTAAACAGAAATATTTTAAGATATGAACATGTTTCATGGGTGGTCCATGTGTAAAAGTGATTGAACAGGGTGTTTTACTAAGTGGGTGCTTTGCACACTTTCAGGGGGTCATTCCACCTTTGCTTTTGTGAATATGCAAATGAGGCACGGATTCACCAAGCAGGCTGGTTAATCACCATGCACCTCCAAGGAGTTGGAGGTACTCTGCGCCAACTCCTTCCATAGTGTTCTCTGATCAAAGTGCTAATTGTAAATGAATACCTTGTAGTTTGATGGAAGCAGAAGTGACAGTTGTAGACACGCCTCAAAGAGAGTCCCTCTGGTATTGAGGTCTGTGGATTGGGTGGACCATGGAAAATGAATAATGTCAACTGGACAGCTAAATCAGTTAACGTACTGTAAAGATCCAGTTAGTCCTAAGGGAATTACACTGTAGCCTTATTATGAAAATGCAGATAGACAGAATTTCAGTTCATTTATCAAGATTGTCCTGAAGGATGATAATGCTGACTCGACTCTGCTCAGAAGTCTACTGTCTAAAATACCCTGTACCACTGCAGCAGTGAACAGGTCATCCCCTATATTCTATGCGGTTTGTGGACTGGAAAGTGTTTCCTGGTTCTGTCAAGTTAATCTTATTATGTCATTTGTGCCTTCCTGTAAACAGGACAACCCATACTCACAGCATGCTCTGCAAATGGCTTCTCCAGTGCCGCTATCCTGGCATTCATTTTTTTCTTTCTTTTTTTTTCCGACGAGAACTTCTCTTGTCAGATCTTCTCTTGCAGCTTTACATGTGTGAAAACCACATGGTTCTGAAAGACTGGGATCCTGGGAATTTCCATTTTTGTCTGACAAATCTCTCTGGGTTCAGAGGATATTTATGGTACAAAGACAGAGATCTTTAGGGTTTTGCGGGGAGCGTGGGCTGGGTTGTTAATATGCTGTTTCTTTATCACTATGGCTGCCGAGTCCCAGCTGAGCTACATACGTGCTTCATGTATCACATAGGTATTCCAAACAGAGTACAGACTATGGGGGATACATATGGCAGGTATTCTACTGAGAGCGATAACCATAGCAGCTAGAGTTCAGACTCCAGATCAGAGTTGTAGGATTCAGATTATTTAATCTTGTAAAAAAAAATACATTTCCTGACTGTAATGTTCTGATCATAAAGTTGAAGTGTACCTTTGTGCATTTTATACTTGGTATAACCCTGATCATCTCTGAATCACAGGACAAGAAGAACATGTGAAGCGGCGGTTCCGTCAGATTTGAGAGGCTCCAGGCTGCCGTGTTACAAGCAGGGGCCTTATAAAAAGCTTTCTGCCTGACTGCAAGGCAGCTGAGCGTCCCGCGTCTCCTCTTTCCTCACGGGTAGACATCCGTGGGGCACAATCTGCAGCCAACCTTCTCAAGTGAATGGGGGACGTGTATGATTCAGATAGCTGGCCTGGCTTTGATTTACAGATCACAGCCCTCGCAAAATGAAATGCATGATCAATGAATAACCCTTCGTCAAAGGCATTATTGTGCTCGAGTTTATGGAAATTGGAACTCAAAGCACAGGGCGGCTTTTAATCATGGTCGCATGTTGACTTTTTACAGACGCTGTATTCCTGAAACATAAGGACACCTTTCATGGCTGAATAGGCCTGATCCCACCCCTCTGATACAGTGCCCTGCTATCGTATTGAATCTCTTTATATCTCGGGCCTGGAACTATTTTCCCTCTGCATTACCTGTAGT
>JAODKM010000099.1:14466051-14484877 GCA_026780845.1 Petrocephalus sullivani | reverse complement strand
AATTTTTTTTTATATATATAATTGCCCCCCCCCCCCACCAAAAATCTTCCTGGCCCACCCTGTTACCGCAGGAGCTGGAGCCGAGCCTGCCTGTAGTTTCTGTTTTCTCTTAAACTGCTGAAGGCTATTTCCGTACAGACCAAATGATATCTCTTAGACCGTGTGTTCATAAGCTTAACATGTAGGGCCAGGTTTTCCATTCCCTTACCAAGCCTCCTGTCCTTGCAGACCACATTTGCTAAAAGCCGACCACATGCCGACCACCCCCCTCCCCCCAAGTCATACATCATGGTGCTAAGTAATTGTATTGCATCTTGATTGTACCTCTGACCTTTACTATCCTATAAAGCTAATGTACTTATGTCATTAAGGACATCAGCTTCAGTACTGGTTTTCTATTGCAACTAACCCTCACTGCTAGAAGAGCCTTCTCTTCACCAGGATTCTGGTGAGGGATATACAGTATCCCCTTCACATTTGTAAATGTTAGGGGCGGAACATCCCTGCAAATGTGAAAATTTGAAAATAATACTCAACCCATAACACTCTGTTAGCCAGAACGATAACATTACCAGTTTATTTCTTAAACAGTTCTGCTATGTAAAAGATCCCACAGTGACAAAGATAGTGAGGTTGGTTGCCGAGAAAAAATGCATAGCATACCCAAGCCAAAACTTTTAATATTAAGGATATAGTATGCACTTACACTAACAAATATTATGTATCACTAATATTTATATAGTATATGATTTTATGTGATCCGAATCATTTTCAGTATTGTTTTTGGAGTGATCTTTCAGCAAGCTACAAAAATATTCCCATTTAATTGTTCATGGTGAATAACCAAAACTACTAATGTCAAATCGGCGAATGTGAAGGCGTTACTGTATATGGTCTGTACACCTACATACAGTACATACAGAGACTCTCTGCTCTCTCGCTCTCTCTCTCTCTTTCCCTCTCTCTCTATATATATCTATATATATATATATATATATGTGTGTGTGTGTGTGCATATATATATATATATATATATATATATACACGTACACACATGTGTAAACACCTCTGTGCCTGTGATTGGAAGGTCGCTGGTTTAAGCCTGGTTTGAGCAGAATAATCAGATGTCTGTGGGCCCCTGAGAAAGGCCGTTAACCACCAACTCCAGCAGTGCTGTGTGCTGGCTGACCCTGTTCTGTGACCTCCTTCCCAAGCGTACTCTCACCTGCATAGAGAGCAAGATGGGGCAAAGAGAATTTCCCCACAATAAAGTATCAGTTAATTGTAGCCTTAGTGACTCCCTTGCTTCAAAAGACAGGACTGGACACATTTTATGGCACATGCATCCTGGTCCCAGGCAGCCTGAGCCTGTGATGCATCATATCTAAGGCTAATTTCTGGACCACATTCTCCCTCTCTGTCAATGCTTTCTGTCTGCTGCCATTCCTTTCATCAGGGCGGTGGGTCAGTGGTAGGTGGGTGCTCACACTGTCCGTGATCCATCAGGCAACAGTCAGGACCTGTCAGGACCTGTATCACAGCAGCCCATCACAAGCCCGATACAAGCAGCTATCTGGCAGTGTTTTGGCAGGCCTGCCCTTCCCAGACAGCATACGCTCCTGTTCAATAATGCATGAAGCTCCAGGCCTAGATGGCTGTACAAAGCACAAGTGTGCCTCTGTATCAAACTTCTTGCTCATGTAAAAAGAACTCAGACTGAGGCCTCTTTGGCTTAAAGGAATGTGAATAAAGGGCGTGCACTCACTCGACAATCTGGAGCACATTTTATTGTTTAAATATGTAGATACCTAACTTCCCCACACCCTCAGATGCACTGAGTGATTTATTAACGGACCCTTTGTTTTTATGTCACCCGTAACTAGTGCCGCCCTTCAGAAAAAGTATGAGAAGCTGTAAGAAACATGGAATATGTAATTGTTTTATTGTGAGCTCAGATTTTTGAAAATTGGTTATTTTTTATAGTGCTCAACACTCTGAGAAACATTCAGGTCATACGACGTGCACATTGGGCAAGGACAGTTTATTGCAGTCAGGTTTTCCTTCCCAGTAACAATGGGGTTGGAGCAGGGCAGAGCTCAGCACATCACAGACTGGGCTGTGAAACAATAAAGGAGTCATATCAGTAGACACAAAGGGTTCAAAAACCGAACTGGGGCCCTGCTGTCAGGGACATGCTAAATGAAAGGTCACAGCTACACAAGTCTAATGGGCTTATTCACAGAGAACAACAGAACAAAAAACAACAATTTATATATCATTCAGGGGTCAAGCGACAGGTGATGCAGAAACTCCAGTCACCTGACTCCTGAGCTAACTAAACCACACCTCACCCATTCCATTTCTATAAACTCCCAATAATCTCTCTGCGATTTGATATCTCCATTTGCATCATTATTTTCATTCACCAAGTCCTGCTTATATTAATGTTTTCTTTTTTCTGACTCTGCCCCTTCTCTTCTTTTTCTTCTTTTTTTTGCCCCTGAAGTCACAGCCCGGCAGATAAAATATCTGGTGTATCCGGAGGCCCTATCCTACAGCACTGATCACTGCAGAGATACCTACAGCCTTAGGGCAGCAAAGTGCTAATGATGGCTTAAACAGTCCTGTGGGAATAGGTCTTCTCAAGGATGGAAGCTGCGGAACAAACGGATTTGTGATCATTACTTTCCTAGAAACGTAGGCCTTTTGTACCCCTCCACCCTATTTGCTTCAGAGGCATCAGTGTCCAGCACTCAACAGGCCTGATTGCCTGTTTATTGTCGGAATCCCCCAACCTTGTGAAACTGCCCACATCCGCCAATAAAGGCCCCAGGTTGGGTCTCTTCAGCCCCACAACCCCGGGGTAATTTCCCATTTCCATGTGGCGCCTGAGCCTAATCCCTATGTGTGCTTCCTTGTAAATGGGTCCCAGCGGCCCTCACCACAAACCATGGATCAACTGCAGCAACAGTGGCAGCCCTCAGTGGGACCTACACGCCACACCCTCCCTGTAATCCCCACAGCTGTGAGGTCCGACTCCAGAGGAGTTATGACTGGCCTGATCCAGGAAACTCATCACACATTTGCACGCCCTACCCACAGCCTTCCAGCGCTGGCTGGGCCTTGCTCATGTTTCAGATGGCAGAGATGCCTGACTGGAGGGCATGCAGAGAGGATTGCACACAAGGCTTGATTTGTGGGTCACAAAAACTCACATTCTTACCATGCTTACCATTCTCATCGCTTTATCCGTATCGTACCATGGTTAGGTAGCTAAATCCTTTGGAGCTCACTGCAGGTATACGATGATTTCACACTCAGTGGAGCGGCCATTGAGTAGGCTCGGAGGTCAAAGTTTAAAACTACAAAACCTCCCTCTGTGATATTGTGTTACCTGCCCTGGCTGAGGATGGGCCAGGGGTCAGGATGGGTCAGTAAACCTTTCAATGGGACCAGCATGTCTGCCTTGAGAGAGGGCTACTTCAGCCCATGTAGGTGGCACAATGGCACACTGCAAACTCCCTCACGCAGCTCAAACACAATTTCCTGCATCGTGGTGCATTGTCCTGCATCACTACTTCCCGCCATCTCCATTCTTATTTTGAATCACTCTTCCGTTCAGTCAGTCACAATGCTTTGAATCAGCAGCCAGTCTTTTTTTCCCTGCCAGCCTGGTACCAAATCTCAGGCTGATCTCAAAGGAGATTACTATTTTCTGTACTGGACAATGGGAGCTCTCCTTCAGTTGAGGTACTTCATCGCATTGGAAAAGCTGAGATGATTTAGTGCCTTTGGAGGAAAGGGATCGAAGGAGGAAGGATGTTCAGGGCAATAGGATAAAATAATTAAAATCCTAAAGAGGGGCTTCTCAGTGAGCCATCCTTTATGGAGTGGAAGGCAATTAGCCATGATAGCGACATTCCTCTACACGCTGCCCAATAGCACTGACACTCTAGCACTGTGACCATTAACCACACCTAATGAAGACAGCAAAATGCGGTGAGGCAATCGGTTGCATTTTTTCAAATCTTTTGGTTTCCCCCACTGTGGGCTACAGGCTTTCGACCCATTCACAAAATTAGAGGAACATTTCACAAAAATAGTTTTTACAGAGCCATTACAATAAAAGCTAAAGGGACATTGAGGCTCCCAGAATAAACAACCCAATATATTTTACAGCTTCAAATCCAGAAAACTTGGAGAGGGTTTTCATAAATAAATATTTTTTGATATAGCAGTTCATCTGAAATAAAATCCTTGGGTTAAGAACTATTACGGACTGTTTATTAAAAATTAAGGTTAAATAAAATAGTACATAACAACGAACACACTCTACTTTGTGACGCTCGTGAGAACATTGCACGGCTTCAGCGGTTCATCGGCTCCAGGTACAGTGCAGAACCTTATCTTTATTATTACTGTATAATTACTATTGCTGGCTGTATTATTGTTTTTCTGATTGACCTCGAATTAAATTTAAATTTATACTTACAGATCTCATTCATAACAACTCTGAGCTATTAGTTAAGTTCTCCCCAAGCGAGCTTGATGGGCCTAATGGCCTCCTCTCGTTTGTATAGTTCTTATAACCTGGAGACTGCCGGCAATCGAATTCATCAAATTGGAAATCCCAAGAAAATCTTCCCCTTTGACATGCCTTATTTAAAGCACTTCAGATTAAATGTTTCACATTGATTTTACATATTTTGCATGGGACACTACATTTTCCCCAGTAAAGAATCCTGCATATTCACACCACTTCAACGTAGCATTTATTAACCCCATAGCCTTTACACCAGCCAAGCTAAGGTCATATGCATGAAAAATATTATGATGTGAAAGCTTATTGAAACCAGACGCCCTGATGATACTCTTCTCCGGGGATATGGCAAAAGAACCCATATATTCTGTTTTCTAAGCCACGAGTCTACCACAGTTTCAAACCTAGATTTATATGGGGGTATCCATCTTTCTTTATATAAAAAGAAGTATAAAGAGTGGAGGACATGAAAGGGAGGCCAAAGATCATATAGATTCAGAAGCCAAGCTCTTGCTGTCTTGGGATGCACTGGGACAAATTGAAAAATGGCTCACATACGAATCTAAGGCCAGTCCCTTGGTCACAGTTTACATCAGGAAGATGGTAGCTGGTTTGGACACTGAGCTATGGTATGCCCCAGCACGTTCCTCTTTCTCTCCCCCAGGCTGTCTCCAATTATGGGCCCAAAGGGGCCAAACACGCCAGCTGATGGGACCTGAAGCTTAGCATGTCTTCACGCTAATATGCGGTTCCCTACCCTGATTACTGATAATTGCCATTATCTTAAATAGTCTTTCTCAAATTTAAACACGCACGCATGCACAAAGGGACATGCAACCATATGTCCACAAGCATGCATGCCCATTTTTATATTTTGGGGTCTAAAGGGATTTGACTGTTCTGAAACCGATTTGTTACGGTCTGAGGTAAAAGTAGCCCAGAATGAGCATGTCGCATTTGGACAAGGATCCTGAAGAGACCCCGTGTGTAATTGAAGCTTGACTGAAGGAGAAATACCCCAGGTCTGGCCTCCCATGCAGGCCCCGAGGAAGCCCATAGCCTGGGTCTCTCCATAATCATGACACCATGGGTCTCAGGGGTGAGACAAAGTTCAGCAGGTCTTCCTGAGATGAGAGAGTAGAGTATGTATACACTGCTCAGTGACATCAAAACCCCTGCATAGACTCGGGTGGCAAGACAGAAGCCACAATTATTCAAAAAAAACCTCCCATCTCATGTGGGAAAAGGTTTTGTGGTCAGCTGAGACAAAGATGGAAATTTCTGGCCAGGATTCAAAGTGCTATTTGTGGCATAAACCTAACACTGCTGTCGCCATACACAAAGCAGGCTGATGGCAGCTTCATGCTGTGGAGATTATTCTCATCAGCAGGGACTGGAAAAACTGATAAAAAACTGAAACTTGGCAGAAAATCCACCATTTAGTGGGGCCATGCCCCCACAGATCAGTGCCAAGGATAGGCAGGAAAGCCTTAGGAATACAAATTTCCTTGGGGAAAAGAATCACTTTTGATCCCATGAAAATTTGCCATCCATCCAACACTAATGACCTGGAGTAAATCTGTTCAGAGGATAAAAGCCACCTCAAACCATTGTGAAGATACCCTAACCCCAAAAAGCAACAGCAGAAGGAGGTGGATATTAATTTATGGGGTTTGATCCCTTTTCTATGCAGCATACTTCAAAAAGGGTACTCAAACATAATGGTAACACTTTCTGTGAAGCCCATATTGATAAAACCAAATTAACTATTCTTATAATTCATTGTAACACATTCATAAAGTACAACCCCAAAAAAGAAAGAGTTGGGCCAATATGGAAAACACAAGTAAAAAAAGAAAGTAGTGATTTCTAAATTTACTTTGACTTATATAACATTGAAAACAATACAACATCACATTATTTAATGTGTTCCTCATGAATTGTTTTTTACAAAATAAACACGTATTCCAATTTTGGTTCTTGCAACACATTTAAAAAAAAGTTGTGACAGGAGCAATTTAGGGCTACTAATGAGGTACATTGGTTAAATAATGATGTGATTTGAAACAGGTGATGTCAACAGGTGATTGTAATTATGATTTGGTACAAAAGCAGCATCCAAGAAAGGTCTAGTCCTTTAGGAGCAAAGATGGGCTGAGGATCGCCAGTTTGCCAACAAATACATGAGAGAATCATTAAAATGTTTAAAAACAATGATCCTCAAAGAAATATATGAAGAGATTTGGATATTTCACCTTCAACAGTGCATAACATAATTAAAAGATTCAAGGAATCTGAAGGAATTTCAGTGCGTAAAGGACAAGGGCGCAAGCCTAAGCTGAACAACCGTGATCTCCGATCCCTCAGGCAGCACTGCATCAACAATCGGCATTCATCTATAAGTGATATCACCACATGGGCTCAGGACTACTTTGGCAAACCTTTGTCAAGTAACACAATACGTAGTTACATCCGCAAATGCCAGTTAAAACTGTACTGTACTCACTACTTTCTTTTTTCATTTGCGTTTTCCATACTGTCCCACCTTTTTCTGATTTGGGGTTGTAATATATAACTAAAAAACAAAAAATAGCTGCAGGAATCATATGTAATGCAGGAAAAATTAAACAGTGATGAAGACGATGATAAGAACCCACACAGAAATGAATAACATTTATTACCATTAAATATTGGGGCGGTTTGGTGGCTTAGTAGGTATCACTGAGGAGGCAGGGATTCCAATATGGCTTCTGCTCCATCTGCGTGAGGCTTGCATGTTTTCCATATGTCACATAGGGTTTCTCCTGCAGCCCAAGACAAGCAGTTAGAATAATGGTTGTCTCTAAATTATCCATTGTGTGTGCATGCCCAGTGCTGGACTGGCATGCCATCCACTGGGATCGGCTCCATACAGGTAACCCTAACCAGTATAACAAGTGAGAAGATTGATGGACACTTTCCTTTCATTATACAGTTGTTACGTAAATCATAAACATCTCAAAGGATATAGAAAAACATGATGACACTCCTAATATATAGCTTTCCACTGAATGCACATTTCTTTCCCCATTCTGAGGTATGACACAGAGACTGAGGATGTGACTTCTCTGGCAGCTTAGGGTCAGGTTTGTATTGTCTAATACATGTTTCCTGACATCTTCCACTTACTGGGTTTTATACGAGGAGAAGGAGGCACCTCGAATATAAAGCACTGTTCCCTTCTCTGGGGGACTGTAAGACGGGAATGAAGAGTGCTTCCTGTTTGATGTATCAATGGTGAGGGAGAGGGGGAGGCCTTGGAGTGCACTGGATGGGCCAATTGCCAAAGTCAGGGACTGAGGAGGAGGGGGGGCAGGTACACAGGATAGTTGAGTTGTTTTTGGAAAAGAATCACTCAGTAACAAACGGGGACAGGCGGTGGCCTGAGAACACGCAGACTTCTGTGGATTCTCATCACCGGAAGTGGGGGCTGCAGAGGTGGTGTGGAAATGCGACGGCTTGGGCACTGCGCCCAGACCTGCAGAGGCTTTTCAGAAACCCTTCCCAAACTTCAAAGGACCTTCTGGTCGCCGTCATCAAAGGGTCCTCATTGTGCTTCTTTCACTGTTTTGTCTATGAGAATCGGATTCACGTGTGGCTGCGCTGCTGGGACGTCTCCGGATTGTTTGTGGTATATACCATTACATTATGTTAGGGCCGAAGGCAGCCTTCCAGTTATGATTTTGAGTAATCCTTTGAAACTGAGTCAAAGTTATTACAGAGAGGCAAATGACAAATTAAAGCGCTTTGGCCCGACGCTATGGCTCATTAAAAACAAAAATATATTAAAAGCAAGTTCCTACCGGATGTTAAACAATAAAATCAAGCTGACTGTGACATTACCCAGGTTAATTATCTGTTAAAAGTGCGCCAGGAAGTGATATGAATTAAACTCTTTATGCAGAAGTAATAAAAAAGTCACACTTTCCATACTCAAGCCCAGGCAGACACAAAAGCCCTCTCACCTCGTGTCACCGCCAGGTCAGTCCGGGGGCACTTTTAATAAAATGGGTTCCTTCTGAGTGCCCTTGTCTTAAATCAAAAGCCGGGTCAACGCTGGTTCCATAGCACTGCCTCTAGGCTTGGCTTTTAAGGCCTTGGAGGAGTAAGAGGAATGTGATTAATGATTGGCTGCTTCATACAGCGAGTCCCTCCTGGCTAGACTCTCATTTGTCTCCTTATAACAAAAGAAAATTATATCCCCATGGTACTGATAATATGTCCAGCATATTCAACTACGTATAAGTAGTGTGGAACTTCCATTCATGTTAATCATGTTAAATTGCATCATGTTAAATTGCACAGTACTGTCACTGCAGCCCAAGGGCGTAGATTTGCTCTGGACATTGGTGGGGACCTATGACTAAATGGATTAAATTATTGGTGGGGACATTTCAACGGTCGGAGGATATTGGTGGGGACACGTCCCCTCCGTCCACCCTAAATCTACACCCCTGCTGCAGCCAGCATACTTCTTTGGCTTGTTTAGCCTTTTTCTCCCATACATCATCCCATCCATAGAAACCAAAATTCTGCATTGCAACCGAAATAATTGGAACGAGTCATATACCTGGAATGGAGTCTGCTATAAAGACATGACATGCCACAGATGCACGTCTATCTGAATCCTCACAGGTGTTTAAGGATTAGACTTAATCCGAGGTTCTCAAAAACAAGAACAGAAATAAGAAATTTGGTCTTCAAGATAAGATTTTACCCAAGTGGAGGAGTTTAAGGATCTCAGGGTCTTGTTCACAAGCGAGGGAAGGATGGAACAGGAGATCGACAGGCTTACTTATGTCACTTATGCGGCGTCAGCAGTGATGTGGGCGCTGCATCGGTCTGTCATGGTGAAGAAGGAGCTGAGCCAAAAGGCAAAGCTTTTGATTTACCAGTCAATCTATGATCCTACCCTCACCTATGGTCATGAGCTGTGGGTAGTGACCGAAAGAACATGATTGCGAATACAAGCAGCCGAAATGAGTTTCCTCCGCAGAGTGGCCGGGCTTTCCCTTAGAGCTCAGGAATTCGGGGGGGACTCAGAATAGAGCTGCTGCTCCTCTGCATCGAGAGGAGCCAGATGAGGTGGCTCGGGCATCTGGTCAGGATGCCTCCTGGACACCTCCCTGTGTTCCAGGCATGTCCCACTAGGAGGAAGCCCCGGGGAAGACCCAGGACACGCTGGAGAGACTATGTCTCTTCCCCAGCCTGGGAACGCTTCGGGATTCCCCTGGAAGAGCTGGATGAAGTGGCTGAGGAGAGGGAAGTCTGGGCTTCCCTGCTTAGGCTGCTGCCCCCGCGACCCGACCCGGAAAAGCGGTAGGAAATGGATGGCTGGATGGTTTTCATCACCGATTTTGAGTCTCTCTTCAAGGTATGTGATTCATTTAAATACAGAGCCAGACTAACTTCTGTGGGGGCTAATACCCTAAAAGGGCCATTTGAGTTATTGTTTGAGGTATTTGCTGCTATCACAACAGCAGATGGATTGTACAAATTTGATCTTATTATAGATTATAATATTTTAAACAAAATTGTTATATAAATGGTTTGGAGGGGACATGTGTTTTGTTACTAAGAAATAAATATGGTGAGATCAGCAGGAGGTGCCCTAGAGTGCTGGGCCCAGGGATATTCACCCGTCTGCCCACCCACAAATTCCACCCATGGTTAAATATACGTGGAAACCATGTAACATACTGTTATGTCCTATGGCATATTTAGTTTTGTGTGTGTGTATATTTGTGTGACCCCCCCCCTCTTTCTCTTTCTCATTTCCACCAAGTGCAGCTTTTGAGGGCCTCTGCTGCTGAACAGGACAGGGATGAATGGGGCCTTACAAAAGGCCTGGACTGTGTGAGAGGTGGGGCCTTCTTCTCTTGCTCCATACACCTTGATTGTGGTTGGCATGTTGAGATGTTGGTTCCTGTTTGTGTAATAATTGTTAGCTTTGAACAATCTCTTACCATCCATGGATACACCTGAGCCTTGTTACTTTGTGGTCATTTCAGTTGTGCTCTGCTGGCATCCTTTTCTTCTATTTATGTCTAGTTAGTAGTGAGGGTACGTTTCTGTAATCTGTTAATGATTTTTTTAAAGGAGGTTACATTCTGCTCTCAGAGTTAGCTTTGTTGTATTAGTTTATTGCTTTATGGTCTGTTCTGCTCTTTATGGTAATTGTTTAATTTCCCTTACCTTTATTATTTTATTAATAAAGCATAGATTTATTTATATAACAATCAAGAGTTGTAGTTGCATTCGTGTGGGTGCAGGAGAATTAGGTCACTTTAAAATTTTACATTCCCCTCCCTGAGCATGGATGTTACTATAGAGATATTTACCAGATCACTAAGATAGTGTTAACACTGCTGCAAGCTTTTGATATCCAAATTTGCCCATTTTAAGCTTGAAATCTTTTTCTGAAATCTGTATCTGTCCGTCCCCATGTTAAGTGCAAGATCCAGATGAAACATTTTACAGTTTGATGGATTCTTTAAAATCATGTATTTTGTCTAGGCTGTGGTCATATAAATTACAATTTACTTCCAGCAGGTAGGGAGACATGTCATGCTTGCTTGTTAATGATCTAACATGCTTGTCACTTGACACTATTATCACTACACAGATTTACAGTGTATGTGACAAAACTTGAAACTTTTTCCCCATCTGCCTTCACACCTTTGCCATCATGGTCCTGCTTATAATGCCTACTTTTTCCATTTCCATTTACAGAATTTGCCAGACACCCTTAGCCAGAGTGACTTACATAAATGCTTATGTCTACATTAGTGAATACCTTCTGATACTGATTCAATAGAACCCAGGACATCAAAACCAAAAACATGAAAAAGGTATAGTATAAGATAAAAAAGTAAAGTATAAGGTATAGTATAAGGTAAAAAGGTAAAGTATAAACCCACATCAGGTCAGGTTCCTACTTATTTGAGTTATAGCACTACAGTCTATAAGAATAAAATTTAAGAATAAAATTTCTGTGGTTGTGATGATTATTACGTCATTCACATAATTGTCTTTTATCAGCTGTTTGTGAAGCTGCAGGCTGTGAAGACAGAGATCCAAGATGCCCAGGAGGCACACATCAAGGAACGGCAGGAGCTGGAGCAGACATATCCAGAGGTTTCACTTAACAATGCATTTCAGTTTATTAATTTGGCTGTGGTATTTTTCTCCATTTATGTTTTATTTACATAGCGAATTGGAATAATGGAAGCAATCTTGGAATCTGTTCAGTATGTGAGTCCTAATACTCTGCTTTACATGTAAATAGCGATGAAACATTACTGTGTGAAAGGTTACAGGATTGTATGTTAGTGTCGTTGGGGTAATTTTCTTCTCTCGTACGAAATATAATCTATATTTCGCTTGTTGTAACCAGTATTGCTGTTTTTTTTCATAAATGTACATGAAATATTATTAAAGTGATTGATTCTGTAAATTCCACTCATCATACTCAGTCACCCTTGCTCCAATTTTTTCAGTTGAATGATCTCTACCTGCATTTGTGTTTATGCTGGTGCAGTCAGTGCTGTGAATGAACTGTGTAAGCAACAAATGAATTAAGGGGTTAAGAAACTCTCAAAATGTCCGAGAGTAAGAGCTCCGAGTCTGTGAAGGTGGTGTTCCAAAGCTGACCAATGAATGAAAAGGAGAAGGCATCCAACTTTGAGAGGGTTGTGTCAATGGAGGTGAAATTGGGGCAGGTTTGGGTGAAGAACCCCAGAGGCACCTCCCAAGAACACCCAAAGGTATTCACCTTTGATTCTGTCTATGACTGGAACTCTAAGCAAGTGGAGCTGTATGAGGAGACGTTTAGGCCACTTGTGTCTTGTTGGGATTTAATGGCACAATTTTTGCCTATGGCCAAACAGACACAGGGAAAACCTTCACAATGGAAGGGAGGGCGCAATGATCCAGAATGAAGAGGTGTTATTCCAAACTCTTTTGAGCATATTTTCACAGACATATCACGGTCACAAAACCAGCAATATTTAGTCCAGGCTTCTTACCTGGAAATCTACCAAAAGGAGATCAGAGACCTTCTTTCGAAAGACCAGACTAGGCGTCTAGAGTTAAAGGAGCGTCCAGACATGGGGGTTTATGTCAAAGATCTGTCTTCCTTCGTTACAAAGTGTCAAAGAGATAGAATATGTAAGTAATGTAGGAAACCAAAACCGGTCAGTTGGGGCCATAAACGTGAATGAGCATTGCTCCCGCTCTCACGCTATTTTTGTCATCACAAAATGCGGCGAGATTGGCCTGGATGGCGACACATCCATGTCGGCAAGCTGAACCTTGTGGATCTGGCAGGCAGCGAGAGGCAGACTAAGACAGGTGCTCAGGGGGAGCAGCTGAAGGAAGCGGCCAAGATAAATCTTTCTCTTTCTGCACTGGGAAATGTTATATCTGCACTGGTGGATGGCAACAGCACCCACATTCCATACCGTGGCTAGAAGCTGACACGACTTCTGCAAGAGACATTGGGGGGAAATTCCAAGACTGTGATGGTGGCCAATATTGGTCCGGCCTCTTATAATGTGGAAGAGACCCTGACTACCCTGCGGTACTCTAACCATGCAAAGAACATAGAACAAGCCCCGTGTGAATGAGGACCCAAAGGATGCACTTCTGCGGGAGTTCCAGGAGGAGATTGCCCATCTTAAAGAGCAGCTGCAGAAGCGTTCTGGCAAGAGGAAGAAAAGGAGAGGGAGGAGGAGGTTAGGGGAAGGTGGGGAGGATGCTGACTACTGGATCGAACAACAGGAGCAGTTTGAGAAGGGGTAGAAAGCTATCATAGAGGGCCATAGTCTGGTGGCAGAAGAGAAACTGAAGTTGCTGAGGGAAAAAGAGAAGAAGATGGAGGACCTCAGGTGGGAGCAAGAAGCTGCAGAACTGCTGGCAGCTAAAATTAAGGTAAATTGATTTCTTTCAGTGGCACACATGTTCTCAGCATGTTTTTAATGTGTGTGTGTCACATTGTTTGATGCTGTTTTGGTCTCATTTGTTCTTTTATAAGGCTATGGAGAGCAAGCTTCTATTTGGAGGGAAAAATATTGTAGACCTCACCAATGAGCAGCAGAAGATATTGGAGCAGAAACGACAGGAAATTGCTGAACAGGTAAAATGTTTAATAATAATAACTTATACTTTTATTGATCCCTGTGGGGAAATTCTCTTCTCACCTCCCCCAGCCTTGCTCACCATGAGAGTGAGCTTGGCTGTGAAGGGCAGCCACCTTGTGTGGCACCCAGGGAGCTTGGGGTTAAGGGCCTTGCTCAAGGGCCCACAGATGTGCCACGGCTGGGCTCAAACCGGCGACCTTCTGATCACAAGCATAGAGCTTAACCTACTGAGCCTTACCCCCCAGCTCCCTGGCCACTGCAAAGTGGCTGCCCTTCACGGCCAAGCTTACGCTCATGGAGAGCAAGGTTAGGGGAAGTGAGAAGACAATTTCCCCATGGGGATCTCAAAAAATTTAAATATGAGCACAGTAAAGTCAAGTGTGTGGCTGGATTTATAAAATATCAGGAGGTCTGTATCCTGCTAACGCATCTGTCATGGACTTGGTTTCTCAAAGCATAAATATATAAATAATACAATTCTAGTTCTTCCGTTTCTGAGGTTCATTTTGCAGTTAAAGTGCAAAATGAAAGGTCCGAAAGACTGCATGGAGGTCACGGTACACCAGGGACATGACACACATAATTGCACATGACAGGTAGAAAACACACATAGCCACATCTGCACCACTTATTGACCTGTACATGAAGAGTGACCTTTGCCAGTGGGTTGTCTTTTAAGTTGCAGTCAAAGTCATCTCCTCTTTCTCTATTGTCCCATGGGACTGCAGTCTGGATCCTGTTCTCTAAGCCCAACATGCTGACTTCCAAACCAGGAAAGCACAGGCCTTCTCCTGTCTTTTAATTCAAGTTAGATACTCTATAGCCAAGGGAGATCTAGATTTGTTTTTTTATTTGACAGGACAAAAGACTCACACACCCCTGTAGTACAGCCTGTTCTTTAAATATACACATATCATAGCATATTACGACTCTAATGCCAACATCCCTACTTAAAGCTCTCAGTAAATCTGCCAGAACTGCCTACTCAGTTTCACCAAAGCAGAAAGACCTGTCCTGTGCTAACCACTTGTGCCATCTCATCCCAGTTAGTGGGTGTCCTTTCTTGCTCTCAATGGAGACCCACCCCATCATTAATGTGCTTTCAGGTCCTCTTCAACAAAAACAAAAACCTCAAAGGTCTGCCAACTGTACCTTCTGATACCATCATAATGCATTATAATGGCCTGTTTAAGCATTAAAGGATGCTTTGTGCTGCATTATAAAGGCATCTATAGTGCATTATAGATTAGCGCTTCATAGAGCATTCATAATGCATAATATACATGACTATAATGTGTTAGGCCTTTTTATAAATAGTAATAGCCATGTTTAGAATTGTTTGTGAATGTGTTACAATGAATTATAAGAACAGTTAGATGCATCCATAACTTTTATGGTATGGTATGCATTACATTTGTGGTTACAATTGGTGATGTTTATTTTAAAAGCATGGGTAAACAAATGTAACATGTTTAGCTGACATGCCATTACTCTCTGCCAGTCTAATCCTGTGAAAATGACATATGGCCGGCTCTCTGCCTTGGACTTACAGATTTATTAGCTGAAAAAGATGGTCTGCTTAGATGTCGGCTAGCTTTACCCAGCTGCCTCAGCTCTGTTTGTCATCAAGTTAACAGGCTGTAGCATAACTGGTTAAAAGTCTCCTAAACATCCACAAATACTAAAAGATACTTTGCCTTCCCTTTTTTTCCTTACCCTTTTTAAAAATACCCTAGGAACCGGAGAAGATTTTTTCCATTACCATGCTAAAATATTTTTTTTTACCTTAAACACCATAATCAGAAACTCATGCATTGTTAGCAGGTCTGACATGTCTACAGGATGCTCTCATGGTCTTCCCATCAGTCTTAACTAATGACTAATTTGTTAAAACGTAATTTTACCTTTTGAGTTTTTACTGTTCAAATACAGCTTCACCAGCCAGTGTTCCCCGTGTTCCATTGTTCCGTATTCGCGCTATCCCACCTGGCATATCAACCTATGACCCCCGATCTCCAGGAATTCAGTGATTTATTTTTTTTGTCTGCAAATTTCTCATGGCAAGGCATCACTGAATGACATGGAGGAGGTCCAGGCCAAACGAGAGGAAGGAGGAAAGATTGGTTGACACACAGCGGCTCCCAGGACCTTTTCGGCTAGGAGAGGTAGGTCAACAAGCACTGAAACACACAAAAAACACTTCTAGGCCCTATTCCATACTGGGACTCAACCTCTACCAGACCAGAAAAAAGAAGCACTGGCACTGACTTGACCTCTGCTTTTAGGGGGGTAAGCACTGGCCTCCTAATTGCCCTGATGGCTCCGTGCTGGACCTGGACCACCAAATGCTTTTTTTCCTGTGCATTCAGTCTTTATCATGCTGTTTAATGCTTGCAGGTCCATCTGTCACTCCCTTAAAGTTTTAGTCCATCATGTCCTCCTTCTACATACTAATCCCGGGGCCCACTCCACCTTTATTTGTTCCTCTTCTTTCCTGCAATCTTGCCTTTGTTCTCTACCTTAAAATCACACTCTTCCTTTCATTAAAAATAATAACAGTAGGTATGATGCATATTAACAATCTTTATATTCAGTAAGGTTGGGGGAGGGGAGACTAAGCAGAATGCAGGTTGTGTTACCAGTACAATCCCCAAGCACACAGAGTCTCTTTCAAGTTCTCAGTTTAACTTAATAAAGAGGAAGAACCAAATGAAGAACCAAGGTGCGTTTCTCCTTCCTAACCTGAAAATCTTCCACAGGGATGACACAAAGTTTCCTTTACTGAAGAGGGTTTATGTTTCTTTAAATCCAAGGCATGCCTGGTTTCATATGGTCCTTCATGATGCTTATTAACAAAAATAAGGCAAACAATCAACCATCTCCCACTGAGAAGCAAATTCCACTGTTCCAGAAAGGTGGACGAAAAATAACCATGCACTTGTGCAGGCATTTGGACTTATTTATCCCTTCCTGTTTTTGGGATATTTTTAAAAGTAACAAAACTGAATTGTACCAAGGCCAGATGTGATTAAATATTTTGTAAGTGTTAACAGTTACTTATCCAAAAAAAACAACAATAAATGAAGTTGACACAGAAAATCATACAATTTATATAACCAACATGTAAAATGCATAGTATTATATCAACAGTCAGTTAACTGCAAAACATTTTACAGTAATTTCTTACCTGTTCTGTGTACTACATAACCAGTGGTCGAATTAACTAAGGAAATGACTACCTTGGTCTGCTGCAGATACCTAATTAAGGAAGGACGTTGAATATGCAAAAAAAGTGCAGATTGCAACACCTGTGATCTATCATGATGCCTTGTGGGAAAAGGTATCAAACAAATATCTCATCAGGGGTGTGAGTATTTTATTATGGGAAGCTTAATTACCGCCTTTAATTATTGAATAGGTAATGTATTCCCAAACTTAAACCCCTTTTTGCCATACCATTATATCCTAATTCTACACCTAGCATGGTGTGGTATACTGGGTATGTACAGTGCATATTGTGAATACTGTATATATTTAAATACTGTATATTTATTGTACTTATTATGATGTACTTCTTGTATGTATAGTTGATTGTGCCCTATAGAACATGCTGCCTAAGTCTGCACTTGTACCGGTACTTGTGGCAATAAAGTTTTGAATCTTGAATCTTGAACATCCCCTTACCACTCTGTTTTTAAGATGCATTGTGTTTATGCATTATTATGCTTAAGACTGTGCCATGCTGGGCACTTGAAGCATATTGTATGGCAAGTATATACAGTACAGGGTTTGACACCTGTTCACCCGGTTTTAATGTCTTTACACTGTGACGAGAAACCCATGCATGAAACATATACATGTATTTTATGCAATTTAAAAGTTACAGAATTGCTTCTGCACACAAAGTTTATCACATAAATTAGTAGATGGCTAAACCTACCACTTAAATAATTATTCAACTGTTGGTTATGTGGTTGTATAGTGGTCCCATCTTTATTTTCCCTCTGTGTTAACAGAGATGCATTTCCTGTCATGTCCTACAAGTCTTATGATGCCTCCAGTCCCTAGAGACCTTGAAAAATATACAGGGGTGTTTGGAAGCATGTATAAATATTATTGCATGTGTATTATGTGACCAATGCCAAAATAAGAACCAGCTGTACACCTAGCCGAGCTTCTCCCCAGGCTGCAGTTACTGTCTAGTGAGACAACAGCCTGCTTCTTGTCTAACTGCATTCATCGGTCTTTTGCTCCCAAAGCCCCTTGTCATATTGGCACATCTGGTGATGAAGGCAACGGCAAACAGAGCATGTGCAGTATAAATCACACTTCCATCCTATGGGAAAAAGTGCACTTCAAGAAGAGGGATGTTCTCTGGTCTTCTGGTATGCTCACACTGATATAGGCTACGTTCCAGAATGTCCATAATAACTAAGCCTTTACACTCTTGAACAGCAGTGCACATTGAATCTTTTCCTGTGTCCTTCTGCCATGATTTTCATTGACATTGAGTTTAATTACCTCATAACTGATAATAAATCATCTCTGTGTCTGATGAGACGAGTTTATTCCAATTCCAAAAGCGGTAACACTTTACTTGACGGGGCACAAATGCATAGTAATAACTCAATTAGTACTGAAGTACAAATTATGAACAAATGTCACAATTAATTAAAACATCCATCCATTTTCTGAAACCATTTATCCTTCCAGGTCACAGGGGGTCCAGAGCCTATCCCAGAAGCCATGGGCATGAGGTGGGGAACAACCAGGACAGGGGCCCAGCCCATCGCAGGGCACACTCACCCACCATTCACAATTTAGTAACTCCAATTAGCCTCAGCATGTTTTTGGACTGAGAAACCCCACAACGACACATGGAGAAAATGCAAACTCCACACACATGGAACCTGGGTGGAGACTCAAACCCTGGTCCCAGAGGTGTGAAGCACTGCACTACCATGCCACCCCATGAACAAACATGACATCAGTATTTACACTCACCTAAAGGATTATTAGGTACACCATAGTAATACGGTGTTTGACCCCCTTTCGCCTTCAGAACTGCCTTAATTCTACGTGGCATTGATTCAACAAGGTGCTGAAA
>JAODKM010000099.1:14452871-14463968 GCA_026780845.1 Petrocephalus sullivani | reverse complement strand
CAAATTTCACCAGTTTGCTGTATATATTAATGTCTATATCATTTATGTAAATTAGGAACAATAGTGGTCCTAAAATTTAACCCTGCGGTACCCCACTATGAATATACATATTCCACTGGATTCACTTGCTGTGAAGTTATCTATTTCCCCACCTATAATTAATAATAATAATAAATGATAGATTACGTAATTTAATTGGAAAAAGTGTCAATAATCAGTCGCACAGAGGCCCAGAAAAAGTACTTTATAACTTGGGACTAAATATTTCATCCATTGCTTAAATGTATCATTTCAATTAAATATGCTATATTTACAAGGCTGTCTTTATCAAAAAATACCTGTTTCAATATGCAGATGCTTGTTTCAAGAACTATTTGTTAGGTGCAACAGCTGACAGTATATATGGGGGTATTATTGTATCTAGATATGTACGAGCCTACTCGTCTCACATGGTCACTGCTATACTAAACCACTGCTTATACCTTTTTATATCATGATCTGTACTGTACTAACCAGCTCCAAAGATCTGGTTGGTATTATACAAGATCACTTTACATATGCTTATTTCTGTACTAACATGCTACTTACACATGCATATATCTGTACTGGCATCCTCCTTACACATACTTGTATCTCACTCAGCCTGCTCCTAACACTTGCTTATATCTGTAATAAACTCCTCCTTACACTTGCTTGTATCTGTACTAACCTCCTCCTTCTACAGTACATGTTCATATCTGCAATAGCCTCCCCTTTACACTTGCTATATCTGTACTAACATTCTCCTTACTCATGGTTATATCTGTACATGATACATGATTATATCTGTACTAACCTCCTCTTTACACATGCTTATATCTGTACTAGCCTGCTCCTTACACATGCTTTTATCTGTACTAGACTCCTCCTTACACTTGCTTATATCTGTATTAGCCTCCTCCTTACACTTGCTTGTATTTGTACCAGCCTGCTCCTTCTACTTTGTGTGAGTTTAACCCTGCCAGTTATTTTCAGATGTGTTACTTTATTGTATTTTGTAAACCACTATAAAGGTGCTGTAAAATGTGCATCTAATATTTTTTGTGCATCAAATATTCCTCTTAAAAGAAAGTAAATGTGTTTCTCAAAGGAAAAAGACATCTAGTACAAAAATATAGTCTTCATTTTGTACAGTAAAAACACAGATCGTTGCATAAAAAAATTGCGCAATCCAACTTTTTATGTCCAAAAGCCAGACTCTCCTTTGTAATCCCAGGGTGCAGCTCTGCTCCGTGTCCCCTCTGTGCTATTGTTTATAAACTTGAACAAGCACCGAGCCACTTTCCCTCCCCAAACAATTCAATTCACGGATATTAGTCCAAGCCAATCTCCTTAGTGCAGGCAGACACAGCGTATGCGTGTATGCGTGCCTGCATTGTACGTGTACAAAGACACGTATGTGCGTGTGAGGGAGAGGGTGTCTGTCCTGACACTGCTCCCCAGGAACAGAGAGTATAAGTCACATTGGTCAAGGTAAGTTCCTCAAGGCACAAGACAGGACAATGTATATGCAACCCCTGAGATTACTTGTGGAAACTGAGGGGGGCTGCAATAAAGGAAGAGAGGTTGAGTAGGAAAGAAAAGAAAAATGACAATGTGAGAGAGAACGAGAAAGGGGAAGGTGAGCTGTGAAGCCAGTGGATGAGAGTTGAAAAAAAAAAGATGTGGGGTAAAGATAAGGACAAAAGATATGGCAGGGTGTGAAGGAGAAAGATTATAGAGGAGAAGGTAAGGGGGGCAAATCAAAATGGGGTAACATGGCAGGTGTGGGGACATATTGAGTGCAAAGGAGAACAGGAAGATAACTCGGAGTTCCCTCTTTATGCGGTGCTCCTGTGCTCCCCCACAAAAAGCTAGGCTGCTTTAATTACTTTGCACAGTGATGGTTAGACCCCAGATTTGATAAAATCCAAGGTAACTTTGATTTGTTTAAAGTGCGTGATGTACCGGTTTCCCATCATCCCAGCTATTAGGGTTTAATAATTAAAGAAACCCCACACATGGTCACCAGAGTTGTGGAAATTTCAACCGAGTCTACTGTATCAGGCCAGGTCTACATCCAAAAGTTTGTTTTGACTGAACCAGACATCCTGTCTGTGACCTGATTCAGTCACAAGCCAGGTCTGTCTAGGGGACTTTGAATTCAATCTGTGGTCTCTGATGGACAGTGACAGGTGAGTCTGTCCAGAGGACTGTCCTCAAGCATACCAGTGTAGTCACCTCCTCTTCCCAAGAGCATTACCTCTATACCACATCTCTGTTTAGATAATTTATTATTTCATTTTTTCCCTTGGTCATAATTATAATTCAGCAGATGCTGGGACTGATTATTTTTTCCCATGACCATATGGTTTGTAACGGGAAGCCCAGTTTTAAATGGTGCACAGTGTGGAGTTTTACAGGCAGGGGGGAGTTCTGCAGAGGTGAATAGGAGCACATGGTGCATCTCCCCATCTGTAAGTGCATGTGTACCATGCCTGCTTTCTCAGAGTCCCTCAGCACAGACGCAAGTAATTTGAAGCATGAAAGCAACTGGATCTTTGCTTTTTGACTGTGAAGGAACTGATCAAATGTGGGAGCTGTGGAAATGGATTGCTTCACAGATCAGCCACCAAATTCAGAAACTGGGAAGGCGGGTTTATGAACGCTTGGCACGCTCACCAAATGCTTTTCATGGATTCCTGCTTTGTCGTGGAACAGCAATGGCTGACTTATGGGCTAATATGACCTGTAATAAACTTTTTCTGGTTTATTCAGTAAGAAAGCTAAAATTGGAGAGTGCTGACTGAGGATGCAACATTAAACAACAAAGAAATGTGATAAAACCATGTGTTTTCTAAGTAGGTGTAGGGATAGTATGTAGCATATAGTACACATATATACTAAGTATAACTGCTAGTTTGGAATATAGAGTTCATAGATTTTGAACCAGTGAAACACTGTACTTCATTAATGCACATGTATAAAAATCTGTTGAGCTTATAAGACTTGTTAAGTTAGTGACTGCAATATAAAGAACAAGCTCTCTGATTAAAACTCATTACATTCATTCATGTCTACCATGCATAATTCAACCAAAATGATGTGAAAAATTCCTAGAAAAATATACAACTGTTTCACTCGATGTCTGCACTAAAGTGACTTAATTAGTCAACAAAGTAAAGACTGAACTGGTGCACAGACCCAACCAACACCGAACAGAACAAGTAAAATAAACAGACTGACTCAATCCCCCCTTGACTTTTCTTCACACATTTTCTCATTGAACTCCGGTGGTATGCCTCTAGTCTAAAACTAAACCAAATGTAAAAACAAGAAATTAGACAAAGAGGAGGAATGCAAACAAGATTATATAGGTGCAAGCTTATGTGTGAATCATCAACTTAAGGATATTTGACAATGAACAAAAGAAATCATTGGTACAGTAGCTTTATTGGTATTAAGTTCTTTCGTAGACTGTGGGACAGAGTGCTATGTGCAGTAGAGGCGTAGATTATACTAATAAATTATGGTTTGAAAAACAACAATTACTGACTCACATCTCCAGGGTTTGACTGTCGCCCTTGCCGTGTGTGTGGGTTATGTGTATGTTGCATTGTGGGGATCAGCTCTCCTCACAATGTGATAAAGACCTGTTATTCTGATGTTTTGTTGATTTTTTCAATCTACAGAAAAGGAAACTCAATTTTATAAAATTTGTGACTGCAATCAAAAGACTAAAAATGCCAAAAGTGTTATACAGTCGTGCCTTGCCACTTCACGCTTTGATGTTCGCAGCTTCACTCTATCGTGATTTTTTCAAAAACAGTACTGTGCTCATTAAAGTATATACAGTACTGGATATTTATTAAAAAGTTGATCGAGACAGTGAAAATGATACAGCGCGCATTCAGTTATCTGAGTCAATTATATCCTCTTCCTATCCTGGCCACTGACTGGCTCAGCCTCTCGCAAGTTCGTATCTCTCATACACGCTTCTACATCGCTACGCATCAGAAGCATCTTTGTTTGCGATTTCTGAGAACTTTTATCTAAGCCCCACGATGGTTCCTAAATGTGCTGCTTCTTCTAAGCCTTCTGCTACTTTTTATTTTCATAGGTTAGTGGTTCTGTGTAAGAACCGTGTGTGTGTAATTAAATGTACAATAATAATATTATGATATTTGTAACATCTAATATGTCTTATTTTCTCTTATTTTGTCGTATATTCGGTAATATGAGTGTAATGGTGACTAAAGGGTGTTGTTTATAAATAGAATATTTTCATAGTTAGAGCATAGAAAATCTGTTTACGACCATCTAAATACGTCCCACATTGCTCTGTCAAAGAAGGATGCACATTATGTCTAGAGGACTCTAATAATGTTATAAACCGTATTTAGATGGTCGTAAACAGATTTTCTATGCTCTAACTATGAAAATATTCTATTTATAAATAAAGAATCCTACTTTGCAGAAATTCTCTTTTTGTGGTAGGGTCTGGTACAGATTAAACGCGATAAACGAGGGACGACTCTATATTGTTTGGTTACTCATGATTAAGGTTAGGACTGGAAGTTGTCGTTGTTGCGGTAAGATTTTCCCATTGAAATGACTGGACAGTCCCCATAAAGATATGAATACAAACTAGCGTGTGCATGTGCGTGCATTTTGTTATTATGAAGGATTCCTGCTCCCATAGCAAAATACATGCCATCAGGCTAATTATTTTTTCTAAATTGCCCATAGTGTGTGGTAATGTGTGTGCGTATGCATGTACTTAGTGAGTGACTGGTATACCATTCAGGATGTACCCCTGCCTTTTGCCCTATGATGCATGGGACAGGCTCCTGGTGTCCTGGACCTTTAGTGTTTAGAAGTTGAATGGATGGAAAGCGGTAATGAAAGATGGATGAGCCACCCTCTGAAGATGGGAGGATTGGCAGGAACAGAGCAGCTACCAGTGCTATTCTTGCCTAGCTGGGAAGTTTTTGCCCCTGAATACTATGGGGCAAACATGTCAGGCTTTTAAGGCAGATTAAATTAAGTATGCACCTATATTCCCTTTTCATCCCTTTTTCTGCCTTTCTACTTAGTTTTTTCTTATTGTTTTACCTCCACTACCTATAGCCATCTGCTATTGAGGGCCACTAATTGAAAACACACTTTTCTGATTGTCCTATTTTCTTTCCCTAGAAATTTATTTTAATTAAGAATGCTTTGTCAGGCACTGAAATGAACTGCTGCTCTTTGCATGGGTATGTTAATGGCAGAAAATAATTCCCTGCCTCTTTAGACTCAAACCTTAACCCACCTGATGGGCCTGTGCAGTTTTGGCTCAGATTACTTATCCAGAGCACATCACAACAGCACTGTGAAACCCGAAAGTGTCCAGAGGACACTGAAGCAAGGATGAGGTCAAACACTTCCCCAGGAATGACTCCCAGGTGCAGCACAGCACCCTGTGTGGACCACTAATCAAACCTGGTTTCCGCAAGTAATCAGAGGCTATAATGACCCTGATCCCCCAAGACACCGAGGTAAGCTAGAGTACCCCCAGGCGCTTCACAGCAGAGCTCCATGCCAAAACCTCCTCTCTCATTATGCTGTAGGTATCATTTCCTTCGGCCCTGCGCTAAATCCCCAGAGCACGAGAGCCGTTAAACAAACATGAATTCAGAGGCCGAGGCTTCTCTCAGGAATTTGTGATGGCTTCACTCCATCCCACATTGCTCTGTCAAAGAAGGATGCACATTATGTGTCTCTTTACTGAATTACCAACCCAAAAGGATCTAGTCCAGGCCTGCGTCTCTTATCTCCACTACTAGCTATACTCCACAAATCTCATGGTATACTCCAAATCCAATGCTAAAACCAGCAGCTCTGGTTAGCGTGGTTGTTCAAACACTGAGCTACTTTCAGGGGTGCTGGATCATTGTTAGAGTACTAACAAGGAGGTTGTGGGCATGGCAGGGATTAACTGGTGGACTAGGAAGGCGGGGGTGGGATATCTGTGAGGATTCTTTGGGCAGTTAGCAAAGAGCCTTTCTCTAGATAGGACAGTGTGATGATACCACAGATTAGGGCTGCACGATTAATCGTCTTTGAATAGTTTTGATTAATCTCCCTACAGGATCTCATTGATACCAGATCTTCCAGGTTTGCATTAGTATGGAAATCTGTTGCATCAAACTAAGTGCTTCCTTTTCCCCCTAAGCTGTGTCAACAAAAGGAAGCACTGCGTTAATTCACATAATGAACTGCACACAGGAAGAGGGGGCAGACATGTAAACAAACCTTCGGTAACGTGTGTGACTAGGTGAAAGAAAATGCGTTGCTTTTAACTTAAGAAGACCCTTCTGGTCAAAGTGAGGAAAAGGAATGAAATTTTTTCAACCCCAGTTTGATTAAAAATGTTCACGTACTGCACATACTGAAAAAGGGGCACATTCGCTTCGCCCCACATTCGCTACACACACACACGATAAACATGCAGGAAAAATGTTTGCTTGAAGGTGTTAAAATTAAGAGCAGATGAGGCTTTAGTTTATGCTTACAGTAGTATTACATGTAGTTGGAAATGTTATCAGCTCTGCAAAGTGCATATGACTGTCCCATTTCAATGACGGTCACATTGTTTGTTCTGTCTTCATGAAGATAATATGTAATGATACCACTACTACTACTACTAATAATAATAATAATAATAATAATAATAAACTAGTTTGGTTGTACGGAGCAACTTTTTTTACACTCATTCATGATTTCAGCACATACTTTTCGAAAATTAAAATGAGCTGACGCAGCGCAGCATTTCGGTGTGATGTGGTATGATTTCTGAGTTTAATTGTATACAATGTAAACCCTTCTAACTGTTTTTCTGAATGGTAGTTAAATACGAAGCAAAGCAATGGAATGATGGTTTTGCTTTTCATTATGTCCTCTTCGCGACACTCACCAAAAAGCAATGACTCTTGTGCATTGCATTTCCACATGGCACAGTTTCTGTATGCTGAGCACTGTAAAAAATATATTGCGTCGATTGATTTTCCGTATATGTTGAAATAATTTTTGCATTTCAAGGTGGCACAAATTCTGCTCCAAAGTTTTTATGTTCTAAATTATGATTTTACAACTGTGTTAGGATAGGTAAGTGACTTAGGCTAGGCTGTGTTTTGACTTACACCAAAATTCGCGGTACATCACTGTCGCAGGAACGGAACTGTCATAAGCAGAGGACTCCCTGTAATAATAATAGAGAGATATTGCCCAAGAATCATGAGAGAAAATCTGAATTTTAATTCTGAGTAAAAAATATGTGATTCATGTTGCAGCCAGAATTCTATAGCCCAACCATAGATCAAATTACAAGATCAAATTGCATTGATCCATATACGTTATCTCATGGCCTTGTGGTTTGTATGACATGATGACAATTTATTGTACAAGAAGGACTGCACGATTTTCCTATATAGAAATCCAAACAGATTCCAGGCTTGCTTGAGGATATCAAACGTCAAGTTCTCAGCATCATGCATGCCTTCCTAATATACTCTCCTTACCATGATTTTGTCAGCTGCATGGACACTAAGGACAGCCTGGAGTGAAATTTAAGCTTCACATTCTAGCTCCATTAAGGCTCAGTTAGCACACACTTTTGACATTTTTTAAATCTACTCCAAGGTCCATATTTGTTATTCTTCCTTATAGGAACTTCTGTGTCTTCAGAGATCACCAAGACCCCCAAGGACTCCAGGAGCTGCTGTGAAATAACTTCTCTATTACAGCACTCTTTCAATCGACACAAGATTACATTTCTGTTTGTCCAAGAGATAGACAAATTGAGCAACTCAACAGAATTCAACTCACCACAGTAGTGGTTATAACTATTATGAAGCGCAATATCATATAGGCTAACATTCTATTTTCACAGTTTGGAAATCCATCACTTGTAATTTCACCCTCAGCAGAAACTGTAAAAGCATTGACAATACAACTAAACAATAATGTCTGTGAAGTAAAAGAGTTCATGGTAAATCACTTTGGATTCAGAAACCCTCCAAATACTGTTGGATTGTTCGCAAAGAATGGAAAACGGGAACAAAGAATGTGCAATAAGGGAGGGGGTGGGACTTTTTTCAGCTGGGCCTTTAGACACCTTTTTGGTGCTCAGCAGGCAATAGGACCTGTTAGCCACACACTGGAAGATGGGAGGACATAGAGCAAATGCAGTTTCTCAGTGGGCTATTGCCATGCAGGGCTGGTGCAGCATGGGCACATTGTGTAATGCTGTGTGCCTATCGCATGTGATGAGTTGCTGAGCCGGCAGGCCGAATGGGCAAAGGGAGCGTGAGAATGCGCCAGGGAGGCCCAGCAGGAGGAGGAAGGCCTACTCAAGGGAATGGAAAACAAAAAGCCGGGTTCAGCTTGACAGTTAGTAGGTAAAGAAAGATCATTCCCGCTGTGTGTCGCAGCTAACACTGCAGCAAGTCTTTGAAAAAGGACTTTTTCTGTTCAGTGAACCCATCTCTATCACAATCAAATAATGAGTGATTTATTACATTTTATTATCAAGTCCAACATACTTGGTCAAATATACACCAGCGATTGAGTAATCCTTTGCTTGTTCTTTACCCAATTAAACATAAATTTAATTAGTAACATAACACTAGGAAAAGCACTCCTCATATCAAAATGGAACTTTAACCAAAAGCACACATCTGAGATGTTGAATGAGCTAGGCTGAAAGATTAAACCAAATATTTTAAATGTGACTGGAATCCTAGTTTATTTAGTCCACAGAGACTGTAGAAATTCTAACCAAGAGAGAAAGGCAGACCTCGGAGTTCAGGGAGGCCAGCTGGAGCAAGAGAGGAGCATGATGCAACTCGGGTGAGGAGCCTAACAGCGGGAGAGAAGAGAGCCAGCTCTATCCAGTCAAAAGCTTGGCGCATCAGCTATGGGCTGATATCTGTGCCACTAGAAACTGAATCTGAATCCGGAATATTTGAATCTGAATAGCACAAACTGAAACTGAATCATGTATATTTGAATCTGAATTGCACAATTTGAATAATGCAACACTCTATACTTACAAATTCACTTCTACCAATTCATTCAACTCTCACAATTCAATTTCAAGCTACTGAGACACGCAATCGGGGTCCTTGAGGAAAAGTAATCAACTCACAACAGAACTCGCTTCCACGTTTATGTCAGTTCTGTAGGTCTTGGTAAAGTGGAACTTCGTTTGGGAAAAAACACTTGAACCGTGTTCCAAGATGTTGCCAGACCACATTTGGGATTCGTCCACGAGTACCTGGCTGCAGGAGGGGCCTGAGAGTGCTCTATCAAGCCCCAATAAGTCATTCCTAAGACGCCAATACACCATTCTGTAAGACGTATCAATCGGTGGTGTGTTTCGCAAATGCTCCTGTTAGTTGGACTCATTCAGTCGCATGGTTCTAACTATGTAAGTTGCTAATGTAGTTAGCAACTATGCTATTGGCAGACACACCCCGGATCCGTTTTACTGTGCTTGACTGTACTTCTCTAAACGTGTCTGAGATGTCTGCCGTAATGTAGATGGGCCGAACTGCACTCCTTACTACAAACAACACATCTGTACCTTAAAGTAAACATATGAATAGTTGTGACATAAAAAGGTCTCATATTGATGTTATTACTTGGCTCATTTTATCTTGGACAAAATGAATACATTGTGTTAATAACCAGGTAAAATGCACAATTTATTAAAAAAAAACTTTCTTATATTCTGACTGTTCACAGTCTCCATTCCATACACTTGACAGCATACGGATAAAATTAAAACTAAGTTTTTTTTTTTACTTTACTTTGATATCCCTACTCTGCCTTGTGGTAACCCGTCTGCTTCTGGCTAGCTACCTGAGGCTAATGCTGTGTGCAAAGAAAACATGACGAGAATAAGAAAGTCATTTTCTCTCAGTGACAAATAGACTCATCAAAGCTTATGAGAAACTGGAAAAAATGAGAAAATGAGATGCAGCTACAAAATTGTATTTTCTGTACTGCACTGCACTATAACGTGTATCTGAATTATACAGTAATTTAACTTGTACAGTATTGTATACTGTGTATAATTCAGATATGCTATAATACAGTCCGGACGGTACTGTACATAAAATATTGCTTATTGTAGTTTCGCTGTTGCACCTTGTTGGCCTGTTTCTGATAGTGCCAGGTAGCTACCCAAATGCAGACGGGTTACCGGAAGGCAAAGGAGAACAATCAAAGTAAAGTAAAACTAAAAATGATGTCATTTGAAAAGCGTTTGAAATAGCTGTACTGTATTTTGAATGAGTCAATAAAATTCAGTAAATAGCGAGGTTGTCTGTCTAATTACCTCATGCATGTATAATGGTGGGTAAAATTATTAGAACACCTGACAGATCTGAAAATGTTGACTTCTTTGCCTCCAAAATATGATTTAATTTCATAATGTTCATGAAATATGCAGATGGTTGCGCACAACAAATATCAGATGAAGTGAGACCTACTGTTTTTATTCACTTTTAACTTTAATGTTTGGTATGTCCACCTTTTGCAGCAATTACAGCAGCACATGTCTCTGACATAGTGTCAATATATATACTGAAAACTTCAACACTAATGGTATCCCATGCCTTCTGCAACTCAAGCCAAAGGCTTTCTTTTAAAATCTGTCCAGTTCATTTTCCAACACATCACAAATGTGCTTGATGGGGTTGAGGTCTGATGAGTGATTCTCCTTATGAAGGCTCTATTCTGTCATTTATAGAGCATAATGATCACTTTGTAGATATTTCATTTGTTTTACGGATATTTTAATGGCCAATTCAACAAAAAAACTGAAACCTTTTAAATATGCCTATTAATTTTGGCCACTAATATAAAGAAATATACAAATGTTAATTAGATCGTTATCTTCCCAAGACATGAAAAGAAAAAAAATCGGTCATAATGATCCTCCCAATATATATCCATATACAGTCCCTGACAAAAGTCTTGTCGCTTGTGTACAAATTGAACTCAAGTGCCGCTGAAATATATTTCTAATCA
>JAODKM010000099.1:14407615-14438836 GCA_026780845.1 Petrocephalus sullivani | reverse complement strand
TGGCACCCCTTATGAAAAGTGTGACTCTGCTTATACACATTCTTTCAGACTTCTGCATGACACTTACACCGTAGCTGTCCCGAGCTGATGTGTGCCTCCCTCCAATCTTCGCTCCTAAGCTCGTTTTGCTCCCTCCACCTCCTCCACCTCCCCCACCACTTCCTGCCAGCAGTAACAATAATAACTCTCAGGTGAGTTTGGATGAGATTCTGTAGAAGGTCTCTCATTAATTAGCTGTTCATTTTGTCTTTGTTTAGGTGGTGTGTATAGCTTTTCAAATAAGCACACATTTGTTTCCTCTGTCCTGACTCACTGCTCTTCTCTGTCATGTTTTCACAGAGGCTCATGGAGAAGCAGACTAGCTTTGACAAGCAGCTGGATTCCCTGACTGACCTGCTGTCTGAGATGGAGACCAGAGGGCCTTTTAACCCAAAGGTAATGATTGGGTCTTTACTACTACTTTTCTAAATATGAAACAAATATTGTGAGATGATATATTTTGTACTTTTTTCCCTTCAGTTACCTAATCCAGCACCAGTAGCATCTGCACCCAAACCATCTGGCCCACCGGCCACTGCCCCGAAACCACTCTCCTTCCTGCCTCCCCCTGAGCTTCAGGACCGCCCGCCCCCCGCCCCGTGGGCTGAAGAGCTCAAAGCCAGGACTACAAACAGACAAGCCAATCAGAGCCCTGCTCCAGCCCATAGTCAGCCTCCACCAGCCAATAAGGTTCCAACGGTGGCTCCCAAGATGGGCTTTCCTACCAATCAAGGCACATCTAACAACAAGAGCCCAGCTTTAGTCTCCAAGGGAGGCATCGCTACTCCCCCTGCTGTCATGAAAGCCCCCACTTCTAGCACACCGTCCTTTGCTACAAAACCAGCCCCATCTAATTCATTTCCTCCTCCCCCTGTTAATCAAAATGCACCCAAGCTGGCCGTTTTGCCAGTTTTCAACCACTCCAAGACCTCCCCAGCCGCTAGTCAGGAAAAGGTGAGCGCCCCTCCGGCTTCACAGCCCAAGCCAACCTCCTCTGCGCCGCCTCCTCGCAGCCAGCCTACGGGGTCTCCACCCTCCAAGGTGAGCCATTAGGTAATGTAGGTAGCCACCTAGGGCACTGACTCCCGAGGGACACGGACTTGGCAAATTGCTGATTTCACTTGTCGGCACACTTGTGTCCCCTGCAGTAGCAGCACAGTAGTGCGATTCTGGGGGAAGGAGAAAGGCTGTTAGCGTTAGCACACAGTTTTAATAGGGTTGTCAAAAGATCATTTTCTTAATCGCAAATAATTGCATACCTTGCCGATAAATTGCACATACTGATGTATATGTAACATTCGTATGTCACAATACCATTGAAAAAAGATGTTATGGGTTATATATTGACTATAGAAATGAAATTCTATTAAAAATCTCTGCTCATACAATTCTCCCATTGGGGTATCTAGGTGAAGACAATTAAAGTTAATGCCATCAAAAAAGTGACACGTTGTGACTTTAAAGCTAACACTAATGTGTTACAGAACCAGGGCTGTCAAAGGTATTTATGCTGTCTGACGTCTTTGTTTGGTTATGTTGTATGAAAGGTGTTTTTAATCATGCCTTTTCTACGGGGCACCTGTTTTATACATTATTTGAGATTATTAAATTTTTTAAATGATGTAATAATGTGAGACGGGGCCTGATGGGCCTGCCTGCTATCTGACTGCTGAACAGATGTGCTTTGGCTGTAAGCTAGCACTGCCCAAACCTCCATCTGCTGTTCCTGATATTCCCATATTTGTCCGTTTCTTGCTGTTCTGTCATGCCGTAGCCCACCCAGCCCCCCGGTACCGGCTCCGGAATGCCCCTTTCCATGAGGGAAGTGGAGGAGCTGGAGAAGATGACTCAGGACTTCATCAGGAACATGGATGCGCACGCCCCTGTAATCACCTCCCCTGCCACAGGTAGGCGCTGTGACCTCTGCCTCTGCGGCACCTTGTGATGAAGCTTCAGCCTGGCGTAACTCAAAGTATGTGAAGTAGGAAGTATTTCTCACTCCCTTGGGGGTGTTCAAAGTAATTAAACCAGCTGAAGTCTGAACTTGCTCCATGGAGGAGTACAGCGTTTTAAAAATGCTTAAAATCGAGATTCTGGCAATCGGGGAGGGGGGGGGGAGAAGCTACAAGCCGCAGTTCTGGAATGGTGTAAGAATGAAATTTAACGGCGCTCCTCGAGAAAGGTATAGGGTGTGAGATAATGACATGAAATGGGATTGGTCATGGGGAGTGCGGGGATTCTCATGTTACATTGTGTGAGAGGCTGTGAAAACTGTCGACCGTGGCCTAGGAGTTGTCCGTTTCCATGTAACAGACGCGTATGATAAAGATACAGAACACCTACTTGAAGTGGACTGCTGTGACACTGCTATGCTGAGCAGGGACATAGGGCTCCAACCTAAGCTAAATTTCCATTTCATTATTACAGTGCGGAAGCTGTCGCTATCTGTAATGTAACAATGTTTGAAAATTACACCAGCCAAAGAGCTAGCCTACTTTAAATTAATTACAGGATCTCTAATCCAGTGGCATTGCACCAAAATGTCTAATGTAAAAAATATCCACACAGAAGTGCAGACACTATATTGATTCAGAAGGTAGCTACAGCAAATTAGCCAAATAGCCTAACGAGCTCACTCTATGGGTTTAGCTCATCTGAAAAGCAGCGGATTGTTAATTCGCCGCACGTTGAAGTAGGCGAAGCGCAGCTAGCTGTTAGAGGCAGAATATTACAAGAATATAAAGAGTGGAGTGTGAGCGTTTTGGACAAATTGCAGTATGTCCCTGTGGACACATCTCTGCCAAAACAAAGAGAAATTATTGTGATAGGTATTTAATATTCCATTATTTAGCACTTACAATATTTACTGTTGATCAAATGCCATGCTGAAATAGCTTGATTGAATGTGGCTTCAGACCCTGAAGGTTCCTAGTAAGGAGTCATCTTTTTGTGTCTTGTAGCCAGGCAGCTTTATAGGGTACTAGATCTCGATACATGTTTTCCATTTTGCTATGAATTTTTAAGTAGGAACTGTTGAGCAATTAAGTAGTGATGACATAATGAGTTGGATCTGTCACTCATTTGAGCTTTACTCACAACAGCTAAATGTCATTTTAGAAGCCCAAGATTTGGGTTGGGGGGTGGGTTGAGAGATGTGTACAGCCTGTAAGTGTTTGAGTAGCATGTCTTGCTGAATGAAAAATACCAGCCCTGCAGCATTTGTTAATTACATGATGGAAACTCTCCATATACGTTTGAATTAAGGCCGGTTTCTGAAAAGAACGCAGAAAATCTTACACAGTAAGGTTAATGGGGCATGACACTGGGGCCGGAATGGGTTTTGATTCTATTTTTACAAATGGGAAAAAAATGAATTGACTAATTAAACCCAAAATTGCCCCTATTCAGTTAATTTCCCCAGCATTAATATCCCAGACCGTTAAGAGGACTACACTACAAAAGAGGCATTTTATCACTGCATTATAGGTATTTGTACCTTTCAAAGTTAACATGTCCCTGTGCGGATGTCCTGTGTTCAGCATTAGCATTTAGCATAACAGTTTATTCTGGGCTGCTATTCTCCCCTGGCATCTCTCACAGAGGTATGTGGGAAGTGTGGGCAGGCCCTCTCCCGCTCCCAGCCTGCCGTGCGAGCCATGGACAAGCTATTTCACTCAGACTGCTTCTGCTGCATGTCCTGCCAGCGCCCCCTGCAGGGCTTGCAGTTCTATGACAGGGACGGGCATCCACAGTGCGAGGACTGCTTTGTGGTGAGTAATTTAGGCTTTTGCACGGGTCTGATGGACAGTCAGTTTCCCTTTGTTAAGGGTATCTATAAGTTTACTGCTGCTGGAGGCACAGGGGATGGATGATCATAGCTGAAATCCTCTCTGGACAGATGCTGTGATTGGGCGTTTGGTATCGCATTGCTGGATGAGGGTGCATGCTGACTGTGTTGCTGTTCTGAGGGTGTGGCAATGAGGCATCGTGCCACACGCTCCTTTTGGGCATGACTGGCTACGCCCCGGGCTCATGCCGCTCCCTGCTCCCCGCAGAACTCCCTGCCTGTGTGTGCGCGCTGCGGCGAGCACGTCACTGACCGCGTGCTCAAGGCTGTCGGCCAGAGTTTCCACGCACACTGCTTCCGTTGTACTACTTGCGATTGCAGCCTGGAGGGGGCGCCCTTCATAACTGACGACGACAACCAGCCCTACTGCGTTTCTGATTACCACCGGTGAGGGAGCCCGCCAACTGCACTCTCCGGTCCGCTATACAGACAGTACGTTGCTGTAGTTGGCTTTGGGCCGTTTTAATGAAGTCACGTCTACCAAAGCGCACACTAGTAGAACAGCTTAACAAGTGCTATACTGGTGTTTCTCCACTCGGTCCACAGGGACCCCTAGATAGTCTGTTTTTGTTCTGCGAGCCTGCCTGGGGGTTTGCAGGGACGGAGCTGGGAAAGACTGCGTAGTACTATTCCATACTGACAGCTCTGCCTGTCCCCTTACCACAGACGCTTCTCTCCAGTCTGCGTGAGCTGTAAGGAGCCCATCGTGCCCGACCCCGGCAGCGAGGAGACCGTCCGGGTGGTGGCTCTCGATAAGAACTTCCACCTGAAGTGCTACCGCTGCGAGGTAACGACTCCTCATCGCCGTGGCCACCGACGTTCATGAGTTCCTAGTTTTCGTGAATGACCACCCAGTTTTTCCACAGTTAAATGGGGATTGAAACCTCTGCACCAAATGAGAGAGTCAGCATGGGCATGATAATTTAAACATAAAGGGAAGGTGATTTTTTTTCCTGTCCAATTATTCATATGTTTTGCTAATGTGGGGCACATTTGTGTGCTCTGTTTATTCGCCCAATCACAGGACTGCACGCGCCCCCTGTCTATAGAGGCAGATGCCGACGGCTGCTACCCATTGGATGGTAGAATCCTCTGCATGAAGTGCCACGCCCACCGTGCCAAGCAGGCCGCACATTGATTTGTGAAGACAGCCGCCGATCTAAACCCGACCAAAAATCAAACGCATAGAATAGCTTTGGCTCTGATTTTTGCTATTATAGACATTTGTGAGTTTCTGGCCTATCTCAGTACAGAGGTAATGTACTGTACTGTGCAAGTCCTCTAGTGGTGGCCTACGTCTATGATGTCTGTCATGCATTTAGCTCCCAGCATGATTTGCACAGGCATAGCTTTGGCTTTAAGCGACCTGCAACACCAGTGCACTTTGAATTCATAGCACATGGCACGTCTCCAGCATTCTTACTTCATGAACAAAAGTAAGTCTGAGTACTTTACAAACTCTTTTTATGGGGTTAAGAGTCAGAGGTGCATTGGGCTTGCTCCACTGGTCCACTTAGGGCGTCGTTTACTAAATTTTAGCAAGCCACAGTATATTGAGTGCTTTGTACAAACTACATTTCCCAGCAGAACTTTTTTGCAATTTTTTGGTGTCAGTGCTGCATGGGAATAGTAGTTTTAGGGCTAAAACAGCTTTTTGTGTGGTGAGCCGGTAAGTTTTTTTTCTTTTCCCCACTACATTCAGTGTTTATAAAGACTAATAACACTTTTGGCCTGTAGCTATAAATACAGTGGTGTAAAGAAATGCCATTTAAGTCACCCGCTTAAATTACAGAGTACAGCAGGTGTTTGTGAAAATAATGTGCGTGAAAGTATTTCTGGCACACCAGCCCAGCTGAAATTACATTGCCAATTAAAAAGCTCATTTCATTATCCTAATGCCTGTATTTTACAACAACTTGAGATGTTTAAACATTAATATCTACACTTCAGAGACTACAATAATGTTGCCTTGGATAAATAACTGAATTCAGCGCTGAAATAGAAGTTCAAATTAGAAATACCTATAGATTTGCTGTTATGGCTGCATATGAATACTTAGCTGAAAATGTATATTTAAGGCACGCATGAAGTACAATTAGTTAGACACACCTGCACTTGGATATCTTTGAAAGCATTCGAATTGCAGTTTTTGAAATTCCAAAGCGATAATTCCCATTTGACGAAATTTCCGTACACGTAATAGCTACGCAAATACTCATGACACCATCTAATAACAGCATGTGCCTTCGTCGTAAGTGGTATAAACGTACTTGGAGCACATTTGAAGCTGCACAAAGAGACAACCTAGCAAATTGTATCCAGTCATTGAAACATTTTAGTTTAGCTTATTTTCCACTTCGTCTGTATTATCTCCCCCAGCCGAGACCCCGTCAGAAGTGAGTGTGATGGCACCCTGGTCTTTCCCACGAGTGCCTGTATTTGCTATGTCTCCTGTATGTTCTTGGAATGGATTTTCTAGACTAGGATTTTTATTATTATTACATTGCAGCTTTGATAGTATTTACAGCCATGCAGAGTATTTTCCCTTTTTCTCTCTCCATTCTTCTCTTTCATTCCCTTCCATCTGGTTCATTCCACATACTCGTTTATTGATGCATTATCATCTTCCAGCTCGGTTTGTCTCGACTTCACAGTACTTTGACCATTGATTTGCCAAGCAGTATATTTCACTTATTATTGTTATAATCATATTCGTAATGCGGTAACGGTTGATTTTGTTATTCAGTTATCATTTTTTGTTACACGTGTTTTTTTGTTTTTTTTTTTTTTACTGTATTAAACAATAAACTGAAAACTGCGAATTCATTTCTGCCTCTTATTTATGAATATGAATAGGCATATTTTTAGGCATATAAAATAAAGTTCATACCCAAACAAATGGGGGGGTGGGGGTCACATCCTGCTGATTCAGTACGTGAGACGTGCTCCTTCTTCTTGGATGGTTTCAAAATGACTCGACACTCACGTCACCACTTCTGTCAGTTGGTTCCAGCCCTCTTTTCCCCAGATAAGGTGAAGCACAGCAATGGTGGAGTAAAAACGGGCCCTAAGCCCACCATAACGACGCTCCCCTTACGGCTCTGGCGTGACCTTGTTTTGACTAGCTGGAGATTCTGCTGTTACTGGGATACCTACCATTCTAGCATTTCCAGTGCCATCATGAAGGGGCAGTGACGGAGGGGGGGCGCGTGGCTGCTCGGGGTACCCTGCTTTATCAGGGAGGGGCAGAGGAGAGAGTAATCAGGAGAGATAGGGGGCAGGTTGACGGCTGACGAGTTGTGAGGGAACGGGGGACAGACGCACCGTGTCAAGTAACGCAGACAGACACAGGGACGTGGTTACAGAGTCCCGCTGCTCACCGTCCATTTGAAAACCTGCAATGATTGATGTGCCACCGGTGTCCATGGTAAGACCATCTGCAGCCTATGATCTGGAATCAATGAGAGCTTCGAAAAATACTAATATGATGGTCAGTATTCTTTCATACACAATCGTCTACTGTAATTCTTAATTGGTAGCTTTTAGTATCTAATTGCCACTGGGTCTGGCTAAAGGCTTTCAAAGACATTTTGCTACTTTCTGCTTTGTACTTAATCCTCTGATTTTTTCCTTGGGAAAAGCTTTGCTTGCTTGTTTACGTTCGGACGCCCTGGCAGCAGTGCGGAAGCTTCCGGCAGTGCGGGTTTAGTAACCTTATCACAGCGGCGGGGTTCCTCGCTGAACTGCATCTGGCACAAGTCCATGTTCTTCAGTGTCCTGATACCTGTCCAATGCTTCTGTTTTTAAAGGCCAGAATTGCACAAATTGAGTAAAAGGTGAAAATCCCTGACAGGAGTCTTGGTCTCTGCTGTCCAATGCTGTCATTCCTGTATTTGTAAATGCCTGTAATTCTCACCCATTTAGCTCCAGTCTGTCCAGAAATCCAGGTTTTCCTCCAAGCAGTGGCAGATTCTGCTGGTCCTCGGCTCTTCCACCTTCACGATCCTGCTGCTCTTGGGTCTTTGTTCACATTTTGTCTCTTCTGGAGCTTTTAACCCTTGGGCTGCAGGGGTCAACCCAGCATCACCAGGGCAAGGTATCTCGGCTTAGCTTACGGACTTGCCAGGATGTGTAAGTCACCTGCAGGCTTAATATAGGTGTTTGAAAATGGCCTCATTCCCATGTTCCAGCTCCCCCTCCTTGCCTCTCCCAGGCCTGCCTGAAGGCCCAAGAGCGACTGTCCGCCTCAGCAGACCCCTTCGCCCAACCATGTGACCACTTCCTGTTCCCCTGTGGGGCACAGGAAGTCATATCATCCCGGGGGAGGGAGAGACGTAGAGGCGAGGCAGATGGCTGGAGTTGGTGGTTTCAGAGGGAGAGATGGAGGAACAGAGGCCGAAATGCAGCCCAAGCAGGGGACACAGAGACATTTGCAGTGATGCCATCCATCCAATCAGCTCAAAGGACAGCAGTACTGCAGCTGATAAGGGAGGCTTTAGGTAACTTTCAAAATGCATCTTCTCAGGCAATGTTGTGGTGATGCTCTGTAAGATACATTATACTGTCAGGTTTTCTGTTGAAACTGTACCTCTGACCTCTGATCCATCTACATGTCAGAATCTGGGGACAATCCAGGGCCAGAGGATTCAGCCAAGCAGAAGGCCAGGAGGTTCTACAGCACGTGTGTGGATGCAGAGAAGATAGAAAAGGCTGGAGCAGAACCAATACTGAGACTGATAGAGAAGGTGACTGACAAGGCAGTGTTAACTCTGGAGAATGCTAGACGCTGGCTGTCAAACGAGCTGGAGCTAGACAGGTGCCGTAGTTAAGGATGCAGACTTGCGTAGGAAGGTTCCTTTCATGCTCAGGGCCTTTTTCTATAAATGGGTAAAAGATCTAGGCCTGCGTTGCCAAACAGCTAATTGTATGTAAGAATTAATCTTTCTCTCTTTGTCTTTAGCTGGGAGGCTGGGAAGTATTTGGGAAGCAGAATCGAAGCGACTTTAATGCAACCCTTTCTCTCCTGATGAAAGATTACTCCACTTTCCCATTTTTCAACGTTTACGTGGGGAGTGACCCCAATGACAACAATACAAGGCATCAGCAGAAATACATACAGGTCAGTGCAGTTGCTCATGGACGCCAGCTTAGAGGAACAGTAATAGTGTTCCCAAGATGCTGGAGTCCAGTTATTACATCTTTATTGTTAAGCGCACAGGTCATGGGACGGGACAGGATGGAATGGGATGGGATGGGACGGGACGGGACAGGATGAGATGGGACGGGATGGAATGGGACGGGATGGGATGAGTATGAAATATTCCTGATGGAAGTCCCTAATTCACATGGCATCGAGAGCACCGGTGTTATTCTTCTAAAACAATGTTTCCTCTCCATAGATCGACCAGCCCGATATTCAAATCCCCGTGGAATGGATAAGCAAGAAACGAATATCCCTAACTCGAAAAGAGAAAGTTCAGGTTGGGATTTCTGTTCACAATCAGGATAGAGGCAGTCAGCTGGTACTACAGAATCTGCTGAAACTTTTCTTGTCTTCCTACTTGTTTATTTTTATCCTGCCCAGCATCTGCGTCACTTCCTGTCCTCGCGTGTCCAGCTCCTGGGCCTTTTAGGGGTGCCTTCCGGCAGCAGCGGCCAGCACATGGGCTTGTTTGTCCAGCTGTCCTCTGAGCTGGCCCTGCTCACCTCACCCCTGCTGTACCGCCTGCAGCACCAGCTGCTATACCATCGGCTGACGGTCAGGGAGCTGCAGGTCGGCAGCCCCGCCCTCCTTCCCTGCTGCATTCCTCTCTCTGTTAGGTCTTGCCCAGTGACTCATCTTCTTCCTCTTTTGAAGCCCCTTACTGTCACAGTGACTTTATTAAAATCCAATTTGAGTCGCCTTCATTTCGCAATGTTTATCTCTCGGTCTCACGTTGTCCTCCCAGCTCATCCGTGCCAGAAGCCTCTGTGCTGCCTGTCTGGCTTTCATGCTTGGATCTTTATCTCTTCCTTGGCGCTCGGTCTCCACAGGCTCAGGCCCCCGCCATCGATTGGCTAGGCTGCTTGCGGGCCGCTTTTCACCCCCTGACTGTCCGCAAATCCGACGCCGTTTACCTCCACAACCTGCCGTACATCACTCACATGTCCAAAATTATCCGAAAATGGCGGCTCGCTAAGGAGTTTACTCGCAGGTACTGCGATGAAGTAGCATGTTTGCGTTTATATTTGGATGGTGCACCCAATCAGAATGCTAATCGAAATGCTAATCAAAGTGATGAGCCACGTCAGCGTCTGTGTAGAGAATCGCAGAGGACTTTGGATGTGGCTACATAGCATTTTATTTGCGTTATCTTTTCAGTGACACTCTTCACACTTTCATGATGCTCAGTCTCTTAAACACCGTCATACCGGCACTGGATTCCAGATTTATTGGAATCCAAAGGAATTTCTCAGCGGTGCTGGGAAACACGGAGGAGGTGAGTAGACTGGCAGCCTCTGTCGCGCCCTGGAGCGCTGGACTGAGTGGGGTCTCCATGATCAGTCTGCTTTTCAATGTTCTTGTCTTGAGGTTGTACCCCGCTGGAGCCACTGTGTTCAGCAGACAGAGAAAGGATTTAACTCAGTGCTCCACAGCTTGATAAGAGAGAGGGTTGGAGTGGCTGAGGTGAGGCCATTTCTACGATGTATAAAACTGAACGTGACTGAGCATACCTCAAAAAAGACATTTTTTAGGAAATGTGAACGCCACACACAATATGCGGAAATTTGCTATTTACCCAGGTTGAGGACCTGATGCATGCTGTATACTCGTCTCTGAAATCAGAATTATCAGACCTTCCGTGGAGAAATCAGAATTCTTCCATTCTGCACAAGGTAAAAGCTGCTATCGTTATTAATATTATTTACTGGCACCCCATCCAGTCCGTCTCCCGCCTTGTGCTCTGCGTTTCCTGGGACCGGCTCCAGGTTCACTGTGACCTTGTACGGGATAAGCTGTTACGGAAAACACACAGATTAATATTCTTCACAGACACCTTCCTCTTGATTGCATAGGAGGCAGCAGTAGTGAAAACATCAGACAAGCAGAATTACAACAATATAACCCACTTAAAGATACTCAAAGAATAAGTGACTGAGTTAAAGGAAAAAATATTAAGGCAGTAATTAAAAAGGAAGGAAATGTGTGATTGTGTGTGTAATGGGCACATATTCCTAAGATGAATGACCATGAAAAGACAGAGGTCTAAGCAGATCTCTATGTGGGAGGCAGAGATTACTGTGATCAGTACTGCATTGGTGACAGAACCACATGGGAGGGCGTGCATAATGAGAGAGGAGGGCCACTCCCATCAGACACTGACATCTGCTGCGATGAACGGTGGCCTTCCAACATTCACATGTCATTTTCTAATGATTTGCCTTTTTCAAACCTCTTTCTATAGGTTATGTCCCTGAGTCCAAGGCTTTCATCATACACAGAACACACCACTAAAGAAAAACTCGATGAACAATATTCAAACGTAAATATGTATTTTCTACAATGGCAAATAATAATGATAATAATAATAATAGTAATCCTTTGTGCCAATATAGTAGTCATAATTGTTGTAGTAATGGTTAAATTCGAAGGGGGGGTTGTCAGTAATAACAGCCTTGTATTCCCCAGACAGCCCTGCCTCCTGCTCCGCCCATCTAATGCTTACTCCTCCTATACTCACCTACCTGTACAATTTCTAGAAGTACTGGATGGATCATGTGGAAATATGAAAGTTAATGTATTTTTACCTGAATGCTGTGATTCTTACTTGTGACATGTAACTCTGATACTGTGCATATTCATTTATATTGCACATTACACTTGCACACCAATTTGCAGAATCTTTCTCCACCAATTAGGTGGACCAATCACGTCCCATACAGGTTCAAAACAGCCAAAACAAAAAAAATGATAGAATACAACAGGGAATCACAGCATTCAGGAAAAAACACATTTATTAACTTTTACATTTCCAGTTGAACCACCCAGTACTTCTAGAATTTGTACAGGTTGGTGAGTGTGTGAGGAGTAGGGATTAAGATAAGATAAAATAAGTTAATCCTTTATTAGTCCCACAAGTGGGAAATTGAATCATTACGGCAGTACAGATAAGAGCAGCAGAGACAATCACACTTACATGAGGGGAGAGAGGAGGCGAATAAAAGAAAAACTGTCCCCAGACTGTACTCCAGTGGGGAGCACAATGTGGGGTCAGAAAAAAACACCTCAGCAACATAAGCACATACAACACAATACTTGCAACAGGAGAGGGAAATGGGGGGTGGAGATAGTCCAGCATAGATAGACAGCCATTGGTCCTGCAGCCATAGGGGCGCTGGTCACAGACCCGCCTATTCACGCTGAGGGTGCGAAGCAAGACTTGGGATGGGGGGGAGAATGCAAGAGGAAAGTCCCACTGCCTTGTTCTTCTGGGGGAGTTGTTAGCTCAGCAGCGACCTTGGCCGAGGCCAGTGCTGATTACGGGGCAGCCAAAGGCAGATAGATAGGGTTGTTTCGGTTTTTGGGCGGGAAGCTGGAATTTCCCAGCTCCTCTAATGTCCTAAAGAGCACAAACAGATGCCACCACCAGAGAGCTTAACACTGACCCCCCCTTATTTTCACTTTATAGGCTCAGCTGACAATGCATAGCATGCTACGACGCTCTAGAGCAGAAACCCGTTTCTGTGTAGTTAAGGCATATTCTTTAGATGTTTATTAAGTATTATAGGCCTACCACTGAAATATGCAAATCACCCAACAGACTTTGGTAAAATGTGTACTGACCTCACAGGTATAACACACTTACAATACTGTGCATTCTCCTCTTGCTGTGTAGGCGTGATGTTCAGGACGCTCCACTCCAGATCTGTGATCTCACAGGGGTCTTCCAGGGGAGTCCAGGACATGCCTGCTTCTCCTCCTGGAGGTGGCAGGAACCCTGCATTCTAACAGAGGCCATCATTCAGGGGCCATGCTCAATTTAGGACACAATACCATCATCATCATGTATTTATTTTATTATTTTTGTATTTAATAATAATTAGTTATTATTATTGTCGTTGTCATTAATAATAATAATAATAAATAATGTACAGGGAAGAGAGGGGGTTGGATTCAAGGATAATCACAGTAAAGGTGCAGTCACACTAGCGTGAAAAAAAAATTGCATCTTTCACTTTCGTTATTGCTGACATGAAAATCAAGTTTCCTGACTTCCAGTAGCAGAGCAATTTTGTGCCGAGTTCATCTTAATTGAACTCTGACCTGAAAATTGCCGCAGTTCAGCCAATGAGCTGTAGCGTGGGTGGGGTTGATCTTTCAGCTTCACCAGCTGTGCAACAAAATGGTGCAACTAATTGCGTTTAATAGTTGAATGCCAGAAGCAGGAGAAAAGCTGCATTATTGACAGTGAGCATTCAAACAGGTCTCCGATATATAAAGCATATCACGGTGCATTTTACGACATTGCTAGTCAGTGTACTTCACACCTAACTTACTGGGCTGGAACACTGAACTATGTAACTTATTATTAACATTATTCCCTATTGACATCACTGCACCAATGCTGTTTTGAAACAAAATAGCACATCCTACACTGGGCCTACTTTCGCGCAACAATGTAAAGATGACGTGATTTTTTAAAATTAGTGTGACTGTACCTTTACACAGCCTTGAAAAACAACCGTAAAATAAACATGCATCTCAACATAAATGAGCTTTAAAACACCCTAAAGTTCTTATTTTTCAGGTCAAACTCACCAGGCATGGTGGGCAGTTGGGCCCTGAGCAGCTTACTATCATAAGATCCCTCTCAATTGCCAGCAGCTTCCAACTGCCAAACTCCTCATCTGCCAGAATAACGATGAAACAGCTTAGGGCAAAGCACTGTACCAACGTGCTCACCTGAAAATATGTCCCAATCCAAGGAATACCTAAAAGGCACCACCGACAAGAGGTACTCACTGTCGATAAGCCGCGTCACTCTCTTAGTGCCTATATCCACCACAAAGAGTTCCTATGGAATGAATCAAAGCAGAAAAACCCAAATTAAATGAACATTACCTTGATTTGCGTAAATTACGGAGGTTAGGATCAAAACAAATGCCCTTAAAAGTCCAACAATGTACCTTCCAGTTCCTCCTGGGACTACTGAACAGCACCCTCTGGCTGTCAGACGACCAACAGCAAGCTGGCAAAGCCTCGTATATTCCAGCAAACTCCCCTGTGACAAGGAAAGTCTCCTAATTTTGGGAGCTCCTCATGAGGAACAATCATTCACTCAGGCACTGCAGTTTAAAATTCTTCATTCCACTGCTACCTTTTCAAAACACATCGTAACTAATTATATGAATAATGCTATAGGCACACTGTGAGGCTCCGTGTCCTGCACGATCCATACCTTCCAAGGGCCTCTTAACTACATCCACCAGCAGAGTGTTCTTCTTCCTCACCCAGTCGTACTGCAAACAAAAAAATAACGTAATTACCTTTACACAGACACCAAAGGCATTATCTACAGGTAGCAGAAAAGTTGAAATCTGCAAAGACACCTCACAAGTGGGCACCCTCAAAGTCTACTTTCACAACCATCCCCCACATAGTGACGACAAGGCTGTGAGTTAGAATCCATGTCAGAATTTGGCTGTACGTACCAGCTGAAGGCTGAGGCATTGGTTGTGGGGGCCGAAAATCTGGCCCTGCAAGTAGACTATGTACTGTCCATCAGGGCTGAGACGTGGGGATGAGATGGCGCAGGAGTCGGACGACAGGCACTCTGCCACCCGCAGGCGTACAGAGAGGATTATACGGGGTGACAGAAAGTACAGCATTTACACACCATCATTTGAGCTCCATAAGTACTCACCACAGTTGCCTTCAAAATCCAGGTGAAATAAGGCAGACCTGAAATGAAAATATGTTATTGCCTTAAGTGAGCAGCACACTGCAGGTCCTGAGACAGTTATTAAAAGACTGCTTCTTACCTCCTGTTAGAGCAGAATCTCAGGCCCAGGCGGAACGGCTCGTGCCACCAGCCCACAAACAGCACACCTTCGCCCCCTGGTGCCCAGAGTGCCTACAGGTGGAAGGAGACCATGTTCCACAGGCTTAAATTTAAAACACATCAGTGAGATACTACCATTCTGGTGGAGTTTTATAGACCATTTCACATGCAAAAATTTCTTTTCTCTTTATAAAAGTAAGACTATGTAAATGCTTGTGTTTAAAGGCCAATCAGAATGCTGACACATCAGTGTCCTGCGCGCCTGCTCACCTGTCCAGGAGATACCTGTGCTGGGGTGCCCTGAGGCAGGAGCACGGTGCCTTTGTCTATATCTGCCATGCAAAGCACAGGAGTGCTCTTACTCGCCAAGCCCTCGCCCCAGTCTTCCTGATAGACACTACGGTCCTCCTGTAAGTCAGACTCGGGCGAAGGAGAGGATGAGAAAGATAAAGAGCAATAAAAAAATATCACTGCAAACATTCTTTAACAAACAACTTCTGAAGGGCAACAGATAGGCAGTGTGTTACAGTACTGAAAGTGCATGTCTTCCTGCATTAACCAACAATATTAATACATCAGTGAAATTACCTTCCCACCTGTCACCTCCTCCCCAGAGGGTCCTGCACCAGCATTATCGCGTGATACTCCAGATTCGTTATGAGCTGAACGCGAGTTGACCTGCTTCTTCTCCGCAACGTACAGCACTCTGCCCTCACATGCAGACCAAGCCAGGCAGCCAAAATGTGCTGAAACACAACAGCTCAAGGAATGAAAACAGCCATGCAATTCTTTAAAATAAATAATAATGTTGATTGTAATAGCCACGTATTGGATAAATGGTATGAAAGATGGATAACAGATGGACAGTAGGATAATGCCAGGGTATTCTTAAGCACATGTCTGTACCATCACTGTATACTTGTCCATGTTTGTTTAGAGAAGTAAGGTCAAGGCTTTTTGCCAGTCCATGTTTGCTCCATATCTGTAAATGAAAAACAGAAGTGGAACACTCTAAAGGGAGAAGTTGTGCTACTGTGCCAAGCCCGAATGCTATCAGACAAGGTGAAAGGTCAAGGTAAAGAAACAAGGAGGCTCCAGCAGTGTGTGAGGATCATTGTCAGGACAGGTCCCACTGTAAAGCATCATAGTGCCCTGTGAGTGTGTTTCAAAGAAGTTTATATGGAGCTATTGTCCACAATATTTAGTTGCCAGGAAGATCATAGAAAGGTTTACGTCTTGCAAAAAAAGTGCGCAGAAGCAATTTTTCATTCATTTACATATAAGCCCGACCAACCCTATAATGACCACCTAACCTAACCCTAAACTCACCACTTAAAAAAAAAATACGATGAGGAAACATCGTGTACCTATATTCTCACCTCAAGGAAGTGGCGACCCTCACCATGACAGCCGGTGTCTCTGATAACAGCCTTCAGAGTTCCCGATGGGGAATATCTCCTCAACAATCTTAAGAGCAGAGAGATGAGAGCAATAACTTTGCCAGACCTCAATGATAAATAACTCTATTATGTTGGAAATTTTATTTACAGTGAGTGGTTTCCTAAACGTGCATGACCCATATAAATGTTAAAGTCTAAAACAACATTTTAAGATTCAGTTAATGGGCAGGTCATGTGTATATTCAAACACACACACAAAATCCATAAATTATGTATTTAACATAATTCAGACCGAATCTGTTTAGTGGGTCCCGGAAAGAGCATTGGTACTGCCGTAGTGAGCAACAATTTTGTTTCAGTAAATAAATCGGTAAGTACAGTATGCAGTGCTTTTAAAGTCACGACGTGACACTGGCAAGAGCTCCAGCGCCTTACTCTCCCTGCAGGTGGCTGCAGTGGCCTGGAGGCAGCGCCCTAAGCACGGTCCTTCCGCTGCATATCACCGTGTACTGTTTGCCGAACCGGAGTCTCGTTCCTCTGCCCGTGTCGTTCTGGCTCCATTCTGAAAGAGAAACCCAGGGACTAAAACGATCACACTGACTACCGTTCGCCTTTAATTTAATTTAGGCCAGCGATCCGTAGCAAACAACTGACCGATCCACTGTGTTGCCAGCGAAGTTCTCTATGTAAAAAACGAACACAGGCAAAAGTTGCATACATTAGATGACTGGTTATCTACCAGTAAACAGGTTGAGATGTCTTTCTCCACGGCTCTCCAATATTTCTGGGCTTATGGCGACTGACAGAGGGGTAGGATACTGGCTGTACTTTCTGAACACCGCAGTAATAGATTCTGGTTCCGTTTGCACCTGAAAGAAACAGTCTTTATTAGCGAGTTATCAGTTAAATCATACTATCGTCTAGTATATGCGAAAGGTTAAATTATTACTAAGATTCGTTTCGGAAAGCAATGCCATCTTCGGAGGCCACTAGACCACTATGTATAATGTACAATGTACATTGTGTTGTCTTAATGAAGCGGTTCGCTGCAGTTCGGAAAGGACGAAAAATCAAACATGCACACACACTTTGCAAAAAGGCGTATTTACGACACATACAAATTAGTATGTAGTTGGAAACGCACACTTCGTGTACTAGAATGCACAAGAGTATAGCAAGCATTTAACATGCCCCTGGCATACAAACAGGCGGACAGCGCACAGGCTGCACTGAATGTATTTAGAGGCAGGCTAGCTTCCTGTTACTGGTTGGGGAAAAAAGCCTGCCGCTAAATGTAAGTTACAAGCATCGGCGACGAGTTTCTGATGCCGTGACACGGTGCAGCAACATATGCACTGCTTTCTATTAAAAGAAGCAGCCATATAAAAAAATTCTCGAATGAAATTCCTTGGGAATCTGAGCGATTTTACCATGGACTCCATACTGTCGAAAGTTGGACTATACCATCTTATAAGTGCGGGAATTGTGGGGGGTGGGTTTGTATCATAACTAATCATAATCAATGCCCTGTTTAACGTCTTACGCAACGTATCCACTGCTGGTATCCGTGCAATACGAATATTGCGCAGTTTTATCTACCTTACAGCACGTTGATGAGTTTGAAAACTTGGTCAAGTCCAGAGCTGGCATTTCAAAATACCCCGGATGCTGAAAATGATCAGGATTCAAAATGAACTAGAGGAACTGGACATAAAAGAATCAGGACTATGAGTTTCACTAATTAGTGCATTAATTGTGCTCGTAAACGCAGAACGCACGATTACAGTAAAGTGCACTCTGACCCACAGTATTACAAAATGTTCAAGGTAAATAGCTGAATAAATAAACCGTGTTAAATTTGTTTACACATGGTTCATTATTACCGTTATGCAAAAACTGAGATGAGTGATATTAAGTGGAATTAACAAAACATTCAAAATAAATGCACTTATAACGTTTTGAAGAAAATTTTGTCCCTATCCTACATCACACAGATTTCGTATACAGATTTCGTCAACGCTATAATTTCATTACCAATTTGAGTTTATAAATAAGGCTTTTACTCAGTTTATTTGTATGTCCATTGATAATAAAGTACTTCAGATATTAAGTATGATACTAATCGATCGTAATACTTTCTTGAGACCATGATTTAAGTTTTGATTTACCACCACTGGTGTGTCACGTCGTACACAGGCCAACATATAGGCCCCACTATGGTGGGCGTCCTTTATTTTTCTGCATGAAATGTGGCAACCCTAATAATCATACATGTATCACTAATGTTAATGTGAAACAGCTGGATGAGTCTTTCAATCAAGGCAACAAAGCAGTCAAAGCACAAGAGTAACTGAATCAAGCACAGGAGTCTTTCAGGTTTACAGTAGTTTATAAAACCTGAAGTAGCTTAAAGTATCCGGGATGACATGGATTATCTGGTTAATTATATGAGGTGCGTTTCTCAAAAGCTACAGTTAGCAACTAACGTAGCTGGACTCATTCAGTTGCATGGTTTTAACTATGTAAGTTGCTAATGTATAAATGTAAAAAGCAACTATATGCTTTTGGGAAACACACCCCTGGTTAGGGTTATTACCCTAATAGTCTTTATTATACCATTAAAAACTTAAAATTATCCACATCAACAGCGCAGGGTAGTTTGCAGACTATACAGACTATTTACAAGGTAGAAAAAAAAAACCTGTTGCATGCATGTAAATGAGTTTGCAGACTTGTTACGAAATCTCACTCCGGCCAGCTGACCAAAGTTGGCAACCCTGTTAGAACAGGAACCAAGGAGTATCTTAACTTTAACTTAACTCGCACAGGCAAAAAAAACTCAACAATCCATTGTAACAGAGAACACTATGAGGTAACGTACACCGTTTGGGAAGTCAGGCAAATCGGAAGTTAATGTCGAGTCACATAAGCATGTGACATTAAGACTCGGTATTGTTTCAATTCACCCTAGTTACATCTTACATCAAATTTATGTATTTATTACTTTAGTCCAAATTAATATTTTATACCACACAAAAAATACACCAATTTGCTACTGGAGACGAAATAGGCTACGTAAGGTTATTACTTAGGTAAGGGAAGTATCGGGCTCCTGTCACGATTGCAAGTAGCACCAATATAGCGAGTTTTATTTGGGACTTTTGATCTTTAAATTGTGTTGGTGGTGTGTAGACTCCCCCTGCATGGGAGGCAGTATATCTGCTTGGTGGTCCTAAAGTAGCTTGTCAGGAGGTCTAGTCTTCAATACATTCTAAGGTGTGTCTTATGATATATGCACCATGTAACACATACCTGAAGCAGAACCCATGAAGACACACGTCATGTTTTTAAACCTGATTTTTTTTAACTCGAGAAGCTCTCAATAGAATATATAGGCTGAGGCCCCACCCAGTGCTGGCCAACCCATTAGAGGTCAACGTACCTGCCTACTAGATCTGCTCCAGGCATTTTTAATTAGACAATAAGCTTTTACAAGCTATTCACCTTGAAACTCGCACTGCAGGATAGGTGAATGCCTTCAGCATGTTTAGAGATTTCAGTTACCATTCCTTACACTTTGTTGCTTTTGCTGAAGCATACAAAAGACAGGCTCCCGATTTATTAGACCTTGACGTTCATGAAACACTCTAAAATGATCCAGGTTAATCTGTGGAATTAAAAATTAAAGCTTCAGCATCAACAGTTGTGCAGATTATAAAGTTAGAAATAAAAAAGTAATCCGTGAGCTTAAATACAGATTTTCATAATATGACCTTATAAGGAAGTTCCCTTACAATATTTAACAGCACAATCAATTTAAAAAATTTTAAGCATTTGTGGTATACTTTTCTCACCAGCTCAGTGTAACAACCACCAAAGAATTCAAGGCAGAACTTCAAGATGAAATGATGTAGGGGTCCAACATTCTGGACAACACATTGTATTCTACAAAGGTCAATACACAAATCAGCACACTTAAAAAATAAACCAAGTTTTTAAAAATGTATATTTCAGTTGTGCTTTTATGCACAATCCTTGTAAACTTCTGTATCAAAAGTGCCATAAAATGAGGCAACTGACTTTAAAAGTTTAGAGAATTTCTGAGGACCCTTACAGCCCCCACCACCCCAGCTACACCTTAAAGCAGAAACAATGTCAGTTTATTATCAGTTCATTTTAATTTTTGATTTGTCAAATTTTGCTTACCCTTTGGGTACATAGCACTGTAAGTCACCTAGACCAAAAAACTTCATTTAGAAAATACAGCCACTCTCTTTTAAATTGTGAATCGTGGAACACTTCATAATGCATATATGTATTTGTCCATGTGTGCATATTTGTAAAGAATGCACCACAAACCAGCATACAAAATATACATAGAAAAATTACAAAATATCGATTTTCATTGTCCCCTTAGGGTGCTGAAACTCTTTAAAAAAAAGTTTCCCACTCAATAAATTAGAAAGTAAAATACTCAAAAACAGTTAATATTGTATGATGCATTTGTACATGAGATTAATATAATGTATTTGTACATGAGATTAATATAAAGATCCACACTTTTAAATTCCCATTAGTTGTTTTTTTTCCTGTGATGTTAAAAAACATAAAAACTACACATACATTTGCATTGTTTGTGAAGTCAAGGGTTTTTGGCAGCAGCATGTTGTGTTAATCAAGTGGAGAGGAGAGGGGTCCTTTTGCTGTTCCTCTAAGTGCTGTTGTCCTCCAGGCCAGCATGGCATCTGCGTAGTTCTTCACATGACGTCTGCCCGCTTGTCCCTAACTTTGTTCCTCAATTTAGTCCTTGCTTTAAATGCAGCGGAGTTGTACCAGTGCTATGAAGGAAGACAAAATATTCATTGGAACGCTTGGATTTGCAGACATGCTTTTGCACAACATTTCATGTCCATCACATTAACATTCTTGGCCATGGTTTGTTCCTGCTTAGCTTACAAAATGTTTGACTTGCACTGCGACAGGACAGAGGTAAGAGGTTACCTTCTCAAAACGAGAGATCCTACTGGCTCTCACTGAAGCATCCAGTACCCGAGGTGGCCCCAATTCAAAGATGTCCCTCAAAAGCTGGTTATACTGCAATCACAATGACATATGATTACATTTCTTGAGCAGATGCATACAGTGTTCTTGGAGTGGTTGGGGCCTAAGGCTACGTCTACACTGTGTTCATTTTTTTACAGGAGTTTCCAAAGGAATATATCTGCATCCACACTACTGTTGTCACTAGCATTGAAAATGTTTTTTGTCTACACAAAAATTTCTGTGTATACTGCCCCCTGTAAAAGGTAAATGATGTAGCTTCGAACGCATATTGGCCTACACTTGGCATGTCCATAGGGGCGGGAACAGGAAAAGGAAGTGTAAGGATAGTAACGCTGGCGTCTCTGGAATTTACCTGCAGTAAGCAGCAATTGGTAAAATTCTTAGGTTCTTTGCTTGTAAGCAGCATACAATGTACACAAAACATGATTTAGCTGCATACAAGTAAGCAAAAACACATATACTAGGTAGTCCAAGTCCTGTAAGTCCTCCGTGTTCACATGTACTTCCATGAAAAAGGAAAAACATTCTTCATTCCCGTGAAGAATGAACAATTAGGAAAAGAGACATTGAAACAGAGAGCTAATCAGGAATGGGTCACGAGCTAAATACGAACCAATCAGACCTTACCGATGCAGGCATAAAAAAATTTGTTTATGAGCATCCACGCTGATGAATTTACAGATTAGCAGTCAGACAGCTCTGAAAATGTTCTCTGCTTCTGAGAGAGAAATCTGCAGTAGTGTGGATGCAAAGCTAAATCAAAAGAAAATTCTTGCGTTTCTAAACGAAAACATATTAGTGTGGATGTAGCCTAAGTGTGAAATGATTACTCTACGACCTAGAGGATTCAAACCCATGACCTCGACACAGGTCCATAACCCAGAGAGCTACTGACTGCTCTGATCTGTATTAAGTTTTAAATCAGCTTAATACTTCACTACTAAAAATAGCCTATATTTCAGTCAAATTCTTGACTTGCCTTCCACATCATGATTTCCCCAAAAAAGTCCACAAGCTCAACCCATGTGGTTAACACTCCTTTGGCATGGATTTGCTCATTCGTGTGGAAACAAAAGCAGCCAATTGCTTGAACATGTAAAACATAACTATACATGCCCAAGAAGTCGACAGACAACTCTGTGGAACATTGCCTGCCTCCCCCCACAAGACTTTACCATCGGAATGGGATGTTCATGAATAATTTATGAGCAAGGGGCCTGCTGTTACGACGGTCGCATAGCAACCTGCACAAAGCCTCTCACTTGAATGTTTTCAGGAGAAAGTGGGAAAACCAGGAGGATGAGAATGCCAATTCCTTACAATACCTCTTAGCTGCTTCTTCTTGAATTTAATATCTGGCTAGCTTAAAATAGCTTGGAAAGCAGTGATTTTAGCTATTCTGCACCCAAATCAGCAGAATATCTGCTTATCTAAATAGATTATACTTATATATTACAAAGGGACTGGGAAACCATGTTGAGCACAGCAGTTGTCATAGATTATTAGTATTACTATATAGCAGGACTACCTTTAGTACAGTTATGTAACTTATTTCCTAGATGATAGGGGTTTTTCATATAAAATAAATCTAAAAATCAAAGTATTCATTGGAGAGTTCACACGGCAGTGCTCTTTAAATCATATAAAGGTATTAAGCTCCTTCAGTGAAGCCCCCCCACATAGAGCTTAGAGCAGGGGTGGCCAAGAGTCTGAAGAGTCCTCACAGCAGGGTTTGAACAGCTGATCTAAAGGTTATCTCAAAAACCTGCATACACACTGGCCCTCTGCGGGTAAGACTGGGCGCCCCTGGCTTAGAGGAATGTAACTTGCTGGCGTAAAGCCAGCCATGTTTGTATTCTAACAATGGAAATACCACTGGGATTTCCTCACCTGTAGGTGGTATCTCACTCCAGATTCCAGAACCTCCTTAAAGGCGTCGTAGGTTCTTCTTCGAACCCAGCTGTCAATATAGATGCCTTCTACACCAAACCAAATCTTCTCCTCATTGAAATTTTCGTTCTAAAGAGGACGATTAAGGTTAAGGGCTGTGACCTTAACAATATCATGATACTGTTAATTTGATATCTGATAAACCGATATTTGTTCTTGTCCCAGTTACTTGTAACTATTGGAGCTTTTCTACTGGCATACAGGAACCGAGCTGTACCCAAGTTGTACCGCAAAGAGAGAATGGTTACAGCGCAGTTCCAGCTTGCTCTGTTTTTCCAGTGTGGAAGGGTCAGCTCGATAAAGGTACTGCCATATAAAACCAAAGAGAAGAAGCTGTTCTATAGTGCTGTTTTTTAGTAGGAGGTTGGTAATGTTCAAGTTGAGTTATTGGGAATGCAACACCATGACATGCAAATCTACTAATAATGAATAATATATAGATTATACCCTTTTTTCTTCAGATAATCCATACACAGATCACTGGTATCTCAACCAATCAGATGGTGGTCATGCAACCGGCTTGGTTTGGTCACATGTTCAGCCCTGCTAATAAGCAGGGTCATGTCAGCCAGGGTAAGGCTTGCATACTTTACAATGGAAAGCCACCAATTCGCATTACGGTTCGGGTACAGCTCGGATCTTGGTAGCAGTGGAAAAGCACCATGTTGCTATATGAGAACTACGAAACAGCTAGAGCTCTGTGCTCAATGAATAAAGATGGATTCCAAATGCAAATTACAATTTTCCTCCATTTCATTTAGAAATAGCCTAGTTTTTCATGACTGATTTCTGCAGCCATGACAGGAGGGTTTGCTGTCAGTCACTTCCTGCTGTCATATTCCCACCTCGATGTACTGCAGTACTTCTCTGAAGATGGACCGCTGTTTTCTCCGGTCGTTCTTGGCTCGGTGCTTGTTCCCGTCGGTTGCCAGGCCCTTCAGGCATTCACACAGCATGTCGCTGTCATCGTATTGGAATTCCTGTTACCGAACAAACATGCACCCCATCTGAGCAAAGGACCTGCACGTGATGGCCTCCGCGTTCAGCCAGAAGGTGGTTCTGTGAGGGTGGGCGGCATGCAGAGTGGCTTTCAAGTGTGCCGTTTTATATCGTGCGGATGTACCTGATCTATTTCTCGACCCAGGTGAAACAGAAGGGCGATGGTCTCCCCCACGGCAATTCTGTAGTTGACATCGTTGCTCTCCAGGCAGGCCTGCAGTTTAGGCAAGTGTCTAAGAAGGGAGGGGGGCTTCATCAGTAATTTTTTCATGCCAGTGTCACTTCCCCCAGTTTGCTAAACATAGAGCTATTGTTTTACTACTCTGAAACCAAGGGAAGGAGGTCAAAAGCAACCAAATTTAGTTTGATGTAAACATAAGAAGTTACATGTCCAGCGAGGAATGGAGGTGAGAGGCCGGACAGAGGGTGAGAAGCAATGCCCAGGCCTGCAGAGCGGCGCAGTAGAGTGCCGACATGCCCGGCTTCAAGACAGCGACGACTCCCTCGCAGTTGGGGTATGAACTTGTAAACACACTCTCCAGGTGACTCAGGGATTTCAACAGGTCCTGTGGCACAGAAGTTTTTTTTTTATACCAGAATAGATAAATTAGACATTTGTCAGAGAAAAAACTCTATAGTGTGATGCGTCTCAGATGGCTGGGCGACTGGCTTACCTCTGCATTGTCAGGCGCTGCGACATAGCAGCACACACCCAAGGCCGTGGCGCACTGAGGGGGGACAGCCGGGGAGAGAAGGGTGAGAAGGGAGACCACAGTAGCCATGCCCCAAAGTCCGGCATGTGGCTGTACTCACACTCCGCCTGGCCACCACGCTGGCACAGCAGTCACTCAGGGTGGAGCTGAGCACAGGCCGGAGGCTCCTGAAAACCTCCTCGCCCTCCACGCCCACGCTCAGCTGCACACACAGCAGGGCGCACATGGTGGCTGCTGCTGCCTGCTCCTCTCCGCCTCCTGGGGGAGAACGATGTGGGGCTGCATCACAATGCGCAGCCTGCTGGGGATTCCCCCCCAAAACAGCATCTTCCCTCTCAGTTCTCACGCCTATCCCCCAAGCAGGCCCTGGATCCCCTCACCTTTGCGCAGACTCCTCTCAAGGCAGTCGGACAGCGTCAGTCTCCTCTCCAGAAGGAAATCGTACAGGATCCTGGACGAGAAGCCCTGCCTCAGGCTCCCCAGGGCCATCAAACGGGTCTTTGCACTTGGGGACAGACAGGGAAAAACAAGTCTGGACATGTCTCCCTACATCTCTATTGATTTACATGCACGTGCTCGCGCTGACCGACTGAGCATTGCCAAAAACGAACGTTAAACAGAGCTGCAGACGTCCCTAGTAAGCTGCGAGATAGACAGGGTTTCTGTTTCAGCTGCGGTATATTCACTTCCCATCTCGAGTTTCCCCACACACACCCACCTCTTGTCCATCAGGCTGTCCAAACACTGCCTCAGCTTATCCTCCGTCTCTTCCTGTGCAGCCTGTTCATCCACCGGCTCCCCTCCTGTGGGTTACAGGCTCTGCTCTGACCCTACATCCAGGACCCGCAATCCGTGACACCAAACATAACGCGGCACGGCTCTGGTACCTACCGGCACCCTCCTCCAGGACAGAGGCGCTCTCGCTGGCACTGCTGTAGTGACTCAGGACTTCACTGGCCTGCTCGTCATCACTGGCGCCAGACTCACCCTTCGCCCCATTCCGCCCCCCTGAGTGAAGCAGGGGTAAGGAGAAGGGGGAAAAAGGAACAGTTGACACTTGACCATGAAGGACAAGCTTGACATGTTGGCTGCTGTGACAATTAAAGGCTCAGCTGTTTATGCCAGTCAATAACTAGGGTCAAAGTCATTTAGAGAGCCTGGAAGTAGGACGACATACATCCACATAACTGCAAATGTTAAACAGACAAGCAACACTTGTACTTAATAAACAGTTGACAAGATGACAAAAACCTTTTGATGCAATCATTTTTTAGCCCCAAATTACACAGGAATCATTTGACCCAAAACTCGCCAGTGTCACCACACATTTTTTGGTCCATGACCTTTCAGCTGACCATACTGGGCTAGTGACAGGCTGTCCTGTTTGGCTGAGTGTTGAGGATACTGGTGCTTTAACGGGCTTGTGGTCTCAAAACCTGAGGTGTGGTAATCCTTAAAACAGTAAGAAGCACTGAGCCAGCAGGAATGTGACACTAGCAGCCCCCTACCCCCACCCATAAAAAACCTGATAACCTCATGGAGAAGCCTTGTAAAAATATCTGTCACAATGCTTAACAACAACAGTGTTTCACTGGGGGGGGGGTACATGCATATTTCTGTTCTAGCTTTTTCCATTATTGTCAGTAAATCAAAGCAAGGCAAAAGGCCTCAACTTTGAAGCAGTTGTATAAGCATTTAAACAACTCCACTGGACTAGCTTAAACAAAACTAAAAAGAAACTGGTATGAGACTGGTTTACTAGTTTTTTTTTAACTTTACTTTTTTTTACTAGTTTATTACAATTTTAATATAAATAACGATACATTCAAAGAATATACTACTTAATTTTGCACCCAACGAGAAATGGAAGAATGATACTGCTGTACCAAACCCACTACAGAAGCTGAAGCAAAATGACCCAGCAGGTACCGATGTCCAGTTCCAGCAGTTTGTGGTTTGCAGTCAAAGTTTAATCAGTGTTTATAACACAGGAGATGATCATGGAAAAACAAACTACTCCATAGTACATTCTTACCCAGTTCAGTACAGTGGAAAAATAGCATTGAAGTACCCTAATAAAATAGCCATTTCCTTATTGGAAGTATTTACCTCCATAGTGAGATTAACAGCAGTCATATTTGGGAAACCTGTATGTGCCGCCTGCTATAAACAGGCCAAGCAAGCCCTGATGGAAAGCACCCGAAACAATTACATAGGACAAAAAAAAAAAAAAAAAAAAAAACATTCCTTGAGGCAATATAAGATAGGATAAGAAGTAAATTTCAATATTTATTATTCCTTTGATGCTGAGGCTGGACTACCTGAAATTCGTCAAATTAACACTTTTACCACTTTGACCAACAAGTAAAGACCACAGCAGGGCTGTCAGTATCGATAATATCAATAATATAATATAATGCAATTGGCAGGAAGGGGCTGCCCATCACAGGCGCATGCATACACACTCACTGACTCACATACTCACACACATGGTCAATTTAGGCACACAAATTCATTTAAACTGCATTTTTGGACAGTGCTACCCACTGTGCCACAGTGCTGACCTCCATACTAGGCCAGCACCATGTGCCTTGGTAATATGGACATGGCGTGCCAATGTAATTCTAACATCCAGACGGGATAAGACATCAATCACTTTTATGATCACAGGAGAGGGAGAAAGAAAAGAGAAAGAAAAAAAAAAGCTTTAAGATTTTAATGATAATATTGAAATGGAACCATCTAGTATGTTAAAAAAAAAAAAGGTCTAAAGTTTCTGTTGCTGCTTTTGCATGAACCCTGCATGAACACTCTAAGCCAATTAGGGCTGCAATGATTCATTGAGTAACTCGAATAACTCGATTACAAAAAATCCTTGATGCAAATCCTTTGCTTCGATGCTGCGTTTAATCCACACAACTATGTACTGCTCGGTGATCACCATGTTCACGGAGGATTATTACTGTCGCACAGTGTGCTTACACTGCATTACGTACAGCAGAGTGGTAGAAAAAAAACAGTGGCGAGGCTGTGAAGATCGGGTGGCGGCAAGGCTGTACAGATTGTGTAGCTACAAAGCTGTACAGATCGGGTAGCAACAGTGACACTCCCATAGGGACCCATTTTGAAAAAATGGCGGAGAAATTTTCGGCAAACTTCCGAGTGATGTAGACGGTAATAGTTCGAATCATTGATATTCACGGTATAGAATCATGGTCATTTCCATTGCTTACCAAGCACTTTAAGCCGTTAATTAAATAACAGATTTTTTAAAAAAGCATTTAATACATTAGTTGTCATTAATATACTAAATCATATTTTGTTTTTATATGTGCACAGCATTAGCTGTTAATGGTTATCATAATTAACAGTTATAACCAAAGGTAGCTTAGCAGCTATCAAGGCTAATGTCCCCATTTCATTGATGATTTTGTCAATTATTACTGACAAAGCGTAACATTACATATTAAGTTGTTCTGGTTATCAACGGCTTCATAATTACAGTTAGATGCACTGCTACCATGTTAATTATACAGCTGATAAAAATATCAGTTTACGGCTCTCCTCGGGTCACATGGGTCAATGTGAATTTACTACCAAATCTATGGCAAAATAGCTTAAATTGTGGTATTTTTTTGCCAAAAAATACCATGTTGCGGTAAAGTATCTGCATTATTACGTGCTCTTTTTAAGTGCTGCATTTGCACACAATACTTTTTTCCAGATTATTTCATCTCCGTCATGTTTAATCACTTAAAATATCATCATTATGGTATGCAGTTTAACCATTAAAACCAATGAGTTGTTCATTTTAAGAAACCTGTCTTTTTTCTCTTTTGAATAATTACTATTCCACTTTCAAGGTATTTCTTATCCAATTACTCAATTAAAATCGATGGAATAATCGATAGAATACTCGATTAATAAAATAATCGATAGCTGCAGCCTTAAAGCCAATACATCAGTTTTGCCCTTGCAGTTTGACACACTCATATAGTGGCACGCATTTGTGTGAAATGTACCAAAAACGACGGAGGAGAAAAGTGAAAAATAACTGGTTGCAAAAATACATATTTGTCTTCCCAGCAAACACAGAACTTTCAGGAAATGTTCCCTAAAGGTTCTCGAAAGGTCACATTATGTGGGGAACGTTCCCTGAAGTCTCCATTAAGGTTACGTTTTTGGATCCTTTTACGAACGTTCTGTGAACGTTCCCTTGAGGTTATTTTTATAGAACCATAAAATAAACTTTAGGGCATGTTCCCTGAAGGTTCTCTTAAGGTTATATATGTAGCATAAGAATATTAAATATTTAATAAATATTTAATAATTCAAATAAAGGTACAGTTGGTATTGTGTTTTTCTTTATATCAGCCAGACTGATGTGTCAGGTCCACTTTTCCGTTTTTATCCAAAACTTCTGTGAAATTTGACTGCTAATTAAGTCATTGTCTCCAATGTGTACTCTATGAACTCCAATAAATGAGAGCACATCTGGGCATTCCATCAGTACTTGACTCACAAACTTAAATCAATTGGTCCATTACTGACAAAGAATTAACACGCGTGTTTCTGCGCCTATCCACGGCGTAACCGGCAAGATTTGAAAAACACTGAAAAAGACAGCATAGAGACGGGTGAGGTAAATGTTATATAAAATGTCTGTATTATATTAAATGATTTCTGAGAAGATTTCATGTAAAATTCAGCTTTTTTTTTACCATTACACACACTAATCTGACAGAACTCTAAGATTTTTAAAAAATATTTGATTCACGCATTTAATTTCCGATGGAAGCTAGCTAAGCTAACCTGACAAGATTTCTGAGAGAATTGTGTAATACACTGAAATTCTGATTAACCAGGAGTAATGAGCTTCAACATGATGTTTTTCGTGCTTACATTTAGTGATACTTGACCATTGAAAATGTATTATGTTAATGTTATAATAAAAAATACATTTGAACAAGCTAAGTGAAATGTTTAATTTCTGTTTCTGATATTTAGTTATATAGTTCAGATAATTTGTTATACAGTACGTTGTTTTACATTTATTTATTTATATATGTATATTTTTGGGATTATCTGGGACTTTTGGTAATTGTGGTAGGCTGATTCTGTGTCTTAGCAATAGTGATCGACCGATATTGATTTTTTTAATTACCGATACCGATACCAATTATTTGCATGTTCTGTGCCCGATAACCGATATTCGTTTGCTATTATACTTCTGTTTTTGACACAATGATTACAACACCACTGAACTGAACATTACCAATAAGCAAAATAAATATAGAATGTCTGTTTTCAAGCACAGGAGTCATGTCAATGCAGAAATGTAACTTCATTTTAAACTACAGTTTTATTAGGTTTAAAAAGCTGTTTATAGGCTAAAGTGTGAAGAATAATTTGCTGGATAATGTTAATTTACTGAATAATATTCTGAAAGATTGAAATATAACAACAGTTTTTTTATTGCTTTTCTGATATATCACAATTACGTTTTTGAAAAAAAAAAGTTGTGTCGTCCTAGATTATGAAATGCATGCTGACAAAGCGCATCCAATTTCTTAGTTATATTTATTTAGAAGATGTTTATTAGCAGAATGATTGTTATATAGTAAATATTAATATAATTAATATAATAATTGTTTTAGTGAATCTTGTTAAAAATTGTGCTGTGGTGGTTGTGCTGGAGCATTTCATGAGCATCAACCCGGTGAGTGAACAGCAAAATGGAAGCGACTTCACGAAACGAATGATGAGCATATAGACGCTCCTTAGTGACTGTATTTAATTCTTTATTTTGACAGGACTTGACGCATTATCTTACGTGACTCTGTGAGTTCGTCTTTATTTCTTAGAGCCAAGCTGCATAAACTACGTATCAGTCATTTATGTAACACGTCTAAATTGTGCATTAATAGCCGTTATGTTAAATAAAGTTTACTAAATATAGCAAAGCAAGTAAGTATACTTTGCCTGTGCACGCAGTTTTTGTTTCCCCTCAGACGCCGTGCTGCAATGGCAATCCTGCGCGTAATTTTCAAAACACCCACAAGATGGCGGTGTTTATTGTTGAACCCGATATAGGGGTGTGCGATACGACGATATGAGATCGTGAAGACGATCTATGTACTGACGATCTGCCAAAGCAGAAAGATCGT